>JACTTY020000044.1:3000000-3483715 GCA_014595695.2 Epargyreus clarus clarus | reverse complement strand
CCTGTTTTTATAACCGAATGATTTTTTGCTTTCATAAAATATATCTTTTCATAGAATATCCAAATGGAAATATTACTTTATAAGCTGATTTTAATATTACCTGCAAATAAATTTTATGTATGTTCATTTTCAAGGAAAGTATAATCAATATTTCATTGGTACGAATATTATCGACAAAACATTAACCCTGTTAAATTTCATTTAGATTTACAGAACAGCGTGTTAGATGTATAGGGTTAGAGGCAAATTTTAAAGGTATTTTGACGCCGGCGGCACCACCGCCACCGTCGATAAGTGCTGCTGTATTCTGCTTTGAAGGGTGTAGTAAGGGAGACATACTTTTCCGAGGCGTTCCAGCTTAGTCCTCAGGGTAGCAGCACATCTGTGGCCGGCCTTAGGTAGGAATATCTAATCCTATCTGTGGCAGTAGCCACTTACCATCAGGTGGAAGGCATCCTCGTCTGCTATTCTTATATTATAAAAAAGACAGACGATGCAATTTAATTTTTTTGATATCAAGATCCTCCTACATCCTTGTAATGCTAAATTTTAATTTATGAGGCCGCAATAGTTGTCCCTCGGCCGCCATCTTGTAAAATCTTTTTCATGATCTATCTAGAAAACTATTCCTAATAGATCGTAATAAAACTGAAACTGAAACTTCGTTAGTATTAGACTGTAATGAAACCCTAGATCCATATTATGACCTCTTCAACCTACAATTTTCCACTAGAACATTCCCTAATATACCTACAGGTAGATAAACGATGCTTCAAGAGATAGGAGGAGCAAACCAATCTGAAATTATAATGACTGGTTCAGAACGCAGCCCGATTCGGAATATTTTAGTCAAAGAGACCTCCCCCGTAATAAAATGTCTAGAACGTTTATTATTCAAAAGCGGAACCTTGAATTATTTTTCGCGGAATAAACTTATATTAATGTTCATTTGGGTGTTCAGTTTTTATGCTATTGCTGGGCATGAGTCTCTGTAATTGGAAGAGGACTCGGAAGTACTCGTTCTTCACAACGCGCTCCAATTGAGATTCTTAGAGGAATATTTAACATAAGTATCATTATATACTCGTAGATATAATACAATTGAATAAACACAGTTTGCAGTAAAAATAAAAAATAAAGTATTACTATAAGGTAATGCAAAAATAGAGGTTTTTTATTACGGTTTTAAATTAACGGTAATAAGTAAACAGTGGATATTATAATGCTTATAAACATAGAAGAGAAAAGCAAGTTTTTCTGTTTCATGCTTATAACAATCTAAATAAATCATATTTATTTATTTTATCTGTCATAATATTAAGTTATCTTAACATAAAGTTGTGTATCTTAACATAAACTCTCTGAAAAGTTTTGACGATATCTATTAACAATTATAACGGCGCGAGGCCTTTTTTTTTTTTTTTTTTTTTTTTTGTTGACGAGGGGGAAACCTTCAAAAGGTACCCGGTGCCGTGGGAGCGGCACAGGGTTATGTGGGATTCTTACCGCACTAAAACCCCCCCGGTGGCCGTCCTCAGCGTTACAAAGAGGACTCCGGGATCTCCTACGGAACGCAACCGGAGTCCTCTGAACGCATTGCCCCTTCGGGCTCCGCCCGGATGAGCTTCAGAGCTCGCCACACCGTCTGGTGTTTACGACGCTATGCGACCACACATACCGCCGTCCTTCCAGGGGTCGCTTGCTAGACGGTTCGATCTCCCACTCTCGCCGCCCGCAACCCCGGAGCCCCCAATTAGTCGCCTCTTACGACAGGCAGGGGATACCGTAGCCCTATTCTGGTCCCGGAGCTACAGGGACAAACGGCGCGAGGCCTAACGTGCCCTTTGAAGCACGATTGGGCGCCTGAAAAGCCACTGCCGGTCACCCATCCGACACCTACTTCCGACTTTGCTTAACTTTGTAAATAAACGACTATATAATAATATGCGCGCCTCATAATATTTACCAACATTATTATGATTATGCTGAGCTACGGTTATAACATTATGATCTTTTCAGGGTATAATTAATTGAATTACAAGATAATATGTACATACATTTTTTGATAGTCTACACTTCATTGAATTAAAATTATTCCAGTACTAAAATTCAATTAAAATCCAACAGCAACCCAAAACACTTATGAGGGTTCGAAATAGAAATGATTAGAATTGGAAATTTGTATTAATTGTTGAGAAGAATGATCCCTAGGCAGCTCGTGCGTGTAATTGCGGACCCAGTTGAATTGTACCACATTATATCGTGCGTGTACTAGATAGTTCGAAAATCGAATCATCAAAATTAGAGTATGATATCCAAAGTGGAATTATTCTTCAATTGTTTTCGAATGTTAATAATAATATTCACTTCGGAAGGTGTTTTCTTATGGAGAACAAATAACAGTGATAGTCAGTGGTTTCAAATTCGACCTCTTCATGTATAGGTCCAAGGTTTGAATTCTGTCTGATTTTTTGAAGTTATGTGGGTTTCAAAAATAATACCGGACGACGATTAAGTCCTCGTGTAATATGTATATGTCAGAAGTAGACCAGACAAAACCTTATTTTTGAATACAATATTTAAACACAGCATTCTCATCATCATCATTTTACGACTCGCGTGGCGGAGCGGTCACCATGCCGGTCTGAAGCGCAGAGGGTCCCGGGTTCGATCCCCGGCCAGACAGATTTCTAAATGATGAATTTAGATTTCTGTTTCTGGGTCTGGGTGTTTGTGTATTTGTCTCTGTGTGTGTCCATAGCACCCACGATACAGGGAATCCTAGTGTGGGGCTGTGAGTGTAGAAAGCGTTTTTTTTATAGTAAACATTATATTGTCTGCCATAGCACCCATCTGACACGCTCTGTGTCTGTCATCATCATCATCATCATCATCAACCCGTTACTGTCCTACTGCTGGGCACAGGTCTCCTCTCACAATGAGAAGGATTAGGCCATAGTCCACCACGCTGGCCAAATGCGTATTGGTAGACTTCACATACCTTTGAAAACATTTCTTATAACTGATTCTGTGCCTGTAAATATTAATAAACCCTATTTTTTTAAATAATAATGTAATATAGATGTATAAAACTTTATTGCAATAAAGGAGATGTTTTTAAAAAAAAAATAAACCCTAATCCTAAGTTTGAATATAAAACCTTATTCATAAATAATCCAAGAACGCTACATTAATAGAGCTCGTTCGTTATGTAAAGCCCTATGATGTAGAGACGTAGATGGCTTATACGTGAGACGTTCGATTTGTTGAACTTGGGACTAACTTCAGCTTAGTAGGTATAGGTATATACCTATTTGGAACTTGTAGACTGTATTGAAACTGTGTTCTCGTTTCAAAACCTTGGTATGAGGTCAGACATGACATGAAATGTTTTGCGTTGAAGTATTTTAAAACTACCCTTAGCCTTCACCATACCGATCTGACAGACCGTGAGTTCCGAGTTCGGTCCCTGGCCAAGCAGATGAATTTAGATTTCTGTCCTTCACTGTGTTTTAGGTATTTGTCAAGAATAGATTGCTTTTCACCTTTTCGAGGCGATCCGTCTTAGCCCTCTAGTAGAACTATTATTGATTAATTTCTGATAGGCTTGTGTTCTATACGAAATTAGTAACTGGACGGGTTAATTGGCAACAAATAAACACTTTAGTATCAAATGGGCTGCATAATCAATTGCTAATAAGTAAAACCAAAAAAAGCTTACAACTTATTTATTATGAATCTATAGACGACTACGTCGCTATAAGCAGAAGCAATAAAATTTATATAACGACATTCCCACTCAAATAAAGCCAAAACCGTCCTTAAAAGCGTTAAACTCCTGATTTTTCGTATCCCCAAGTTATTTACACATCAAACGATGTTTTCTTGAAGATCTGTATTTACTTCCCTCCATTTCTTTGTTAACGCCTCGGATTTCCTGTTTCCATTCACCGCGGAATCAAAACAAACCTCCAATTAAAACTCACGTCGAAAATAAAACTTGCCGTATCTCGGAAAGTTAAATTGTACATTTCGTTCTTTGTCTCACTGAGAATGGGTGGACGTAAAGCTATATGTCTTTGGAGAAATAAATGCAAATCAATAGTAAAAGAATATGTTGAATGAAGTTGAAGGTAGTCTTTATACTGTAGCTGCACTGCAGTATTAAACGTTGCAGCGTTCCATATTTAAGAGGATGGTTACGGAGACATATACACTATACAGGGGTCGTTCCAATTTCATCCTCAAGAGTAGCAACGTACCAGTGGTCAGCTTTAGAACTTATCTTATCCGAGGTTTTTTGCAGACGTCCATGTGTGCCAGAATAAAAATGGCTCAATTCATTATAGCCAAACATTTTAAACATTTTTTCAAATATAAGTCTTCAGCATACATGCTACTTCTGGTATCAGAAATCTTTTGGATGATTTTGCAGCTTTTGCTGCTTTTTAGAAGCTAGTTCAAACACTTTGCTTCAGCATGCTTTGCACGCACTTTACTTTACCTTAATGTAGCATTTACTTTTGAACAAACAACTTGAAATATTAATGCAGTGCTAAAACGCGTATATTCGATACCGCGACGTAACGCAGAAACTTTTTTTACTTTAGAAAACATGCATTTGACAGTTGACGGTCAAACAAGTCCCATAACACTCGAAAAGTTAAATTGCACATTAATAACACGTCCGAAGCAACTTTCGCAAATATTGTAATACTGCCAACTCATTTCCGATAAATTCCGTTATTTTCGCTGACTTCATTAAAGCTTAAACGATTCACTTAATTTTAGTGGTCCTCCGAAATTGGCTTTTAACGAAACTGCTGCGCGAATCAAATTAATGAGAAAGGATTCTGTTTGTTAGTCGGCTCGTTAAAATTATTCGTCTTAAGCCGATCAATTTGAGATGTTTTTGATGTGTTTACTAAGTTCGAAAACAGTACCCTTAGTATGAGTTTACGTTTTGCCAAAATGACTGTTTTTGCATTTGTTTACGTATTGTCCATAGATTTCCAATCAGCGCCCCTAGCGCACTGTATTAGACCTGTATACTGTGTAGTAAAAAAAAATGATTTCAAATATTCTACTAAGGGTGTATTAGAAGATGTTCATACATAAAATTACTTTTAAATTCTGGACACTCATTTTTTCAATGAAATTTGAATACAATTCGTAATTTTATGTAAAATATAACTTTTTCTTTTCTTGTTCTATTCAAATACTCGTCCTAGCTAGCTTACGATTAATTCTAAGGTCGAAGAATTTAATTAGAATCCCAAATATTTCATCCCCAATATCGGAGGGAATGTATTTATTTTATTCTATCTTGTTTAATTTTAGGCTAGACACGATATTTAAATATCTAGAACAATCATAGTTTCACATTTTTTGCATTAAAGTCGGGAAAATTATAGATTTTTTCTTTAAAGAGACGTGTCGCAAAATCTGTCTAGCTGTTCATTTAACACATTTGTGTTTAAATAAAAACGAATGAATTTAATTTACAATAAGAAAATTTAATAACATATTCTACTTACTTTGTTAGGTGGAGGCCGGCAAAACGGGTGGATAACTGGGACCTCATTTAGTAGTTTTTGAATAAGTGGGCGAGAAGAACAGGTGGTTATTATTATAATTATTTTTCTCCAAAAGGGGTGCACTATATTGCCAAGGGGACAAAATTAAAATCTTGCCAGGGGTACTCAATATCCTAGCTACGCTGCGATTATAGTGAAGAATTACGCAATTATGTTCCATAAAAACCAATTGGCGAATAAACTTTATAAATGTAGTCGTAATAATTATAAGTTAATACCACTTATATCACTATTTAAGTGTCTAGTTCAGGAATGCATACTTAAAACCGAGGCGGGATTCCTTAAAAGTCGGTCTTATGAAAAATGTACTAACTTTTCAACTATTCAAACGAAAAACTTTGAATGGAAAGCTTAGTCTGCAGTTAGCCCGCAATTAGAGTTCGGGTCCATTTAAAATAACTTGAGTCTCTATTAATGTGGACAGGAAGTTGACGGATTTTGCATCATTAATGATAAGCTTTCAACCCCTTTTTACCTCCCTTAAGTGATGAATTTTCAAATATTGTTATACTGTACATCGAATTAAATATTGTTGGTAGGTAGTCACAGATATATGTAACCGAGGTCTTTTTTTTGTTGACGAGGAGGAAACCTTCAAAAGGTACCCGACGCCATGGGAGTGACGTCGGATTATGTGGCACTTTTACTGTACTAAAACCACCCCTGTGGTCGTCCTCGGCGTTTGGTGGAGAACTCCGGGATCTCCAACGGAACCCAACCGGAGTCCTCCTAACGCGTTGCCCTATGTAATCGAGTCCTAGTAAAATTGAAAACTTATCAGATATATATCTATCTGTATATAGATGCGTTGCTACACCTAATGTCTAAGTTAGAACGCCTCGTGAGTTTCTTACATTACTTTACCTTTAAAGCTTTTAGATCTTAAGCTTTTAGACTTAACTGCAGGTTGTACAAATTTTATAAGGCATTATTAGGAAAATTAGTTAGGAAATAATTTAAAAACAACGTATTAGGAAAACTTGTCAAGAATTTATTAATTAAAAACAAACGTTTATAAACCGAGAACATTTTACTTCACAACTTTACAAAGTTAACAATATAACAATTAAGCATACAAATTATAGATTCGACAACAAAAGTGGCAGAGTAACGTTCTTTACAATAGTCGGAAAATAACTGCCCAGAAAGCGATCTACAATGCCCTTTTATACGCCCCTTTTTACTGAATACCCTCATTTTAAGATTACATTTTCTATCATCTGTTGACGTTCCTAACAGCATAAATAAATGCCTTTGTCATCTGAGCAAGACAGGACTAAATTCATTATAATACGTTCGTTACAACTCAACTTTACAGTCACGTAAAAAATGTATGCACCAATCAACTATTCATGTTGTCAGCGCAGCTTTGAATAGCAAAGCTTAGGCAACGTTCCGCTCACAACTCGGTATTATATTATTTATATTTGTAATTGAGACAATAAGAAACTTTGTCTGGACAATTCTGTCTGGACAATACGAAACTCAATAATGAAGGATAAATAAATAAACGTTATTGACACTCTTGGCCTTTAGAGAGCCAAAATATCTAAATAGATTTGGATTTATGTCTGAATGGTAATAGAACTCAACAATCCCTATTTCTATTTTGTTGGTTTAAATCGATATTTAAATATTTTTACGGACAATACTACTTAAATGGCTGAATTTCTTTTTAAATATAATAATAATATTTCCATTGATAGTAATCCATTTACGTACCCATGCATTGCATATCCGAGCTATAGAATAAACTTGAAAAATGTTTGCCGCATTCAACTATTCACGCTGTCAGCAGTTTTGAATAGGAAAGCTTAGGCAGCGTTTAGCCGCAATTTGGTACCGTGACCCTAATGGCGGGTCCACTTACGTATTGTGAGGGGTATTAAGATAAACAAGCTAGGAAATGCCCGAAATTGTTCGTGAAGATTCAGGTTTTGCATTCTCTAAAATCTTTGTCGTTTGACTAGGACGACATCAAGGCTCTATTTGCGCTCTTGGGTGCAGCTACAGGCCGTTATATATGCAGATCTTCAACGTGTCAAGTTAGACAAAATTATATTTTCTATACAATATTTTGACAGGCACGGCCCGTGTCTAAATGGTCGCGTTACGGTAGCTATAAATACGTTTCTACTCATTGTTTGGAACAATAAATGTAAAACGACATTAAATTTCATTAATTTATATATGAAACTATTTTATTTATTTATTTATTTATTTATTTATTTATTTATTTATTGCACCTCTATAAAAATAAAAAGATACAATAGGGCAAACTTAATGCCTGATGGCATTCTCTGCCAGTCAACCCTGGGTGGAAGGAGAGAATGGCGGCAGGTGTTAATTATATATACATAAAATAAATTATATTATATTATATATATACATAGATATATATAGATATATATCAAGTTCGGTTCAGATATATATCAAAATATATACAAATACATACATATTATATAAACTAAACAATACAGATGATTACGATATTGCAGCGGTGTTTAGAAAATGTTCTCGGACAAGTTTTTTAAACATTGTTTTACTTGGTGCTTTCCTAATATGCACGGGCAGAGCGTTCCAAAGCAGTACTGCCTGAACAGAGAAAGAAAAATGAAAAAAACCACTCGTATGCGGTGGAATATCTGCCCTTAAGTTACGAGACGACCGAAGCATTTTGTCATGGGTTAAGAACCTGTACTGGAAGTAATCCTTGAGGTAAGGAGGAGTATTATTATCATTCAAGATAGAGTAAAGCTGAAAAAGGATTCTAGAGTTACGCCTCTGACGAATAGTAAGCCACTTAAGTTGGTTGCGAAACTGAGATATATGATCATATTTACGAAGGCCAAATATGAATCTGATAGAATTGTTGAGAAGGCGCTCTAGTTTATTCAGAAGTGCTTCGGTTAGATCTGGGTAGCACACGTCTGCATAATCAATGATAGGAAGAATGAGGGAGTTGACCAGCATAAGTTTGGTCTTAACCGGGAGGAAATGCTTGAGACGGTAAAGAGATCGCATAGTGACGTTAACCTTCCGGGATACTTCAGTGATATGCGGTTTCCAGCTTAAGCAGCTATCGAAATGAAGACCAAGGTTCTTCACGGATTCAGAAAACGGAATATGTGTACCGTTATAAACTATATGTGGTACTGAATCACGATCTACCTTGGCCAACAGTCTCGAACTACCAATAATTATAGCTTGGCATTTGGCGGGGTTGACTGACACTCCATAGCGCAAAGACCAGTTTAGGAGAGCATTTAAATCATTATTTATCTTAACGATTGCGCTATGTAGATCATCCACGTCAGCTTGAGCATAAAGTTGTAAATCATCAGCGTACAGATGATACGAACAATTGAAAACATGTGTTATGGAGTCAATAAATAAAGAAAATAATAATGGAGAGAGAATACCGCCTTGCGGGACGCCAGAATCTAAATCAGCCCAATCCGAGGAAGTGTTTCCAATTCGAACGGACTGCTGGCGCCCGCGAAGATATGAAGAGAACCAATCCAAGGCGGTACGAGAAATGTGTAAGTGGTTAAGGATGGCAAGGAGAATATCGTGGTCGACTGTGTTAAAAGTGTTTGAAAAGTCTACAAGCACCATCACCGTGAGCTGTCTATCGTCCATCCCGTGTCGGATATCATCACATACTCTAATTAATGCGGTGGTGGTACTGTGACCGGAACGGAACCCAGACTGATAAACATTCAGCAGGTTATGTTTCGATACATGAACAGAGAGTTGCTTATGCACACAGGCTTCCAGAATTTTAGAAAGGAAAGGAAGTATAGATATTGGACGATAGTGATTAGGAAGCATTGGATGGGATATTTTGGGAAGTGGGCGTACAAAAGCTTTCTTCCAGATAGAGGGGTACTGTCCGGAGGAAAGGGAAAAGTTAATAATGTGAGTAATGGCGGGAAGAAAGCTGTCAATGACATTGACTAGCATAACTCTACTCACTTCATCACATCCTACCGCCTTAGATTGGATACTGAGTAAAATATTTTTTACCTCATCCTGATTAACAGGAGAGAGCTCGAAGGTAGGAGCTAGAGAAAATTGCATTGATGCAATGGAAGCTATGGTATGCGAACGGATTGTATTGTTTAAAGAAAACGTGGATATAAAATGACGATTCAAGTCATTCGGAGAGTGAGAAGAACAACAATCCGTCGCAGATGGTTTACCCACACCTAAAGATCTAAGGAACTTCCACATATCAGCGGCTGACGAGATGGAGATGTTTGAATGGATATATCGGCGTTTAGCTATTCGTACCATCTGATTGCATCGATTACGAACAGCTTTAAATGCAGCCCAATTGACTTCAGTCCGCTCCTTCTTATATTTCCGAAAAGCCCGATCCCGTCTGGCCATCGCCATACGAACATCACTGGTGAACCAGGGAGCAGGTGGACGCCTCAACTTCACTTTATGCATCGGAGCATGAGCGTCATACAGTGAAATAATAGTTCTGTTAAGGAAATAATTTTGTCATCCACTGTAGGCGCATCCGTTAAAGGTTTAAAATTAATAAGCACGGCATCCCTCTTAAGATTTACCACATCCATGCTTGCAAAATTTCGCAGATATATACAAGAGGGCGTTTTGTTTGGGTGGCTTCAATTTATAGCTAGCAAAGACAAGATCATGTCGTGAAAAACCGGGTGCAGAAAGTTGACCAAACGTCTCAACGCACTCAGAAGAGGCAGTAATGATAAGGTCTATCCAAGAGTCATCGGTGGTGATGTTATGATGTGTGGCAGATAAACCAAGAAGTGTGAAATTAACCGACTCAATCATGGATCTAAGTTTTAAAGAACGAGGAGTGCATTTTAACATGTCTGTATTGAAATCACCCATTATTATGCAGTGCGTGTACTCAGATCCCAAGGTCTCAAAAACTGACTCAAGGGCGTCAGAAAATTCAACGGAAGGAGGACAGTATACTACACCCAGAACGCCCCTGGTGCCATGATATCTATCTCAACGAACAAATACTCAGGGGAAGCTGTGTATCGTGATGGAGATGCCACAATAATTTTGTACTTTAAGGAATTCCGTAGGTAGATCGCAACACCACCACCCCCTTTCTCTGTTCGATCATTCCGAATCAGCGTAAAGCCGGGAAGAGGAAATAAGGCTGAATGGAGCGAGGGTTTTAACCAAGTTTCTGAAATTAGAATAGCATGCAAACTATGTACACTAAAGGCAGCCTCAAGTTCGGAATAGTGACTTGGGATACTTTGCGCATTTATATGGCATATATTTAAGAAATTATTTGAAGAAGAGAGCACCCTAACCAAGTTACTATTTAAACTATTATCCGAGGAGCTACGACAAGAGCCAAAAGACTCTGAAGAGTCGCTAAAAGAGCAATAATCATCATCTGACATAATCTATATAATAAATAATATATTTAAAATAAATAAATGTAAAATAATAAAAAAGACTACAATTTAAAATTACAAAATGATTAAAAACTAAAATACAATTTTCATTATCCAGCACCAATCCCAGCGGTTGACTGTTCACATAACATAACATTAATTAAAAGTACCTACTTAAGACATTGGCAACATAAGTAACAAGAAAAACATGACAAAAAAAAAAAAAAAAAAAATAGACGATAACAATAAAATAAGTAAAGTAGTAGCTATTAACATTAAAAATGGCCTAAACACGGTGTATTTACAAAATCATGGCATTAAAGGTATTAACAAAGTCTATGAAGACTACAAGTCTATAATGTCAGCAATCTATGATCGAATTAACAAAGTTTGTAAGATCAAGAAATTACTAAATACGCTAAATATCGCGGTTTGAATACATAACGAAAATAAATCAACAAAATTAACAAAACAAAAAGAAAATGTGATGTGGTAATTGACAACATAAAACAACTTGTGTTACCGCGACATAAAACGTGAAACGAAACGCAGATTACGGGTGGGACAGATGTCACCGTGACATGACGTTAACATTGACATTTGACAACCATATTTGATAGTTGACATAACTATGCAAAAGACATTATCATTTGTCATTATTTGAGTGTAATAATACCAATACGTGATAACTAAACATGACAACAAATCGAGCAGTGGTTGTTTTAGTACCCACAAGTATGAAAGAAAAACCACAATACATAATATTTCCATTGATAGTAATCCATTTACGTACCCATGCATTGCATATCCGAGCTATAGAATAAACTTGAAAAATGTTTGCCGCATTCAACTATTCACGCTGTCAGCAGCTTTGAATAGGAAAGCTTAGGCAGCGTTTAGCCGCAATTTGGTACCGTGACCCTAATGGCGGGTCTACTAACGTATTGTTAGGGGTATTAAGATAAATAAGCTAGGAAATGCCAGAGATTGTTCGTGAAGATTCAGGTTTTGCATTCTCGTTCTAAAGTCTTTGTCGTTTGACTAGGATGGCATCAGTGGTATTTTTGTCTCTGCGCTTTTAGGTGCGGTTTGAAAGGTGACATGTTTACAAATTTGTATTTATGTTCAAAATATGTTCTCATATAACTTTCATAGTTACTGTATAGTTATAGGTAAAATGTGTATATATTTTAAATAAACGAATTCTATTCTTTTTCTGTAAACTTAACTCTTTTATTCAAAAGCCTATATAATCAATAATTATATATTTATATATTTGAGACCTATGCGGGTACGTTGTCGGTGAAAAATAAGAATCATCAATAGAAAAAAATTGTGTAATTTTTAATTGGAGAATAATTTAATAGAATTTATCAATCATTATGCCATTCTATGGTTTATTTAGGGCCATTTTGTATCAATATGAAGTAACAATCGCCTGATTGTAAGTGTGCTTTGTCGCAAATGGTAATTTATTTATCTCTAACCATGTAGATTACATATGTTTTTAACAGGGCTTCCATAACTCCATACAGATTACATAATAATATATTCTGTTTTGAACGGGGTCTATGAAGCCGACATTTCAAAATTTAACAAGTTACAACGTTCCTCATAAGGGTTCCTCAACAGGGTATTACCGACATTTTTTGAGCCAACCGTTACACATTCTTTAGTCTCAACCTACAAAATCCTTCATTCGCAAATATCAAAATTGCGGGGATTTCGCGTAATTTTCTGCTGTTTGTGTGAACAGTGGCTTGAATGGCTATGCTTATAACGCAGTTAACCGATAATTTGCGGTTACGGGCGCAATGTGGTTGTTGAAAGGCAATTTACCTGGACAAATAACGTAGCATTAACGATGAATTTAATGGTTGTTTGTATTCATATTTTATAGTAAGGTTTCTACGTTTTAAAAAATAATAAGTTCCTAATAAATAAAATGTAACGCCTGTCACATGTGACTTATAAATACAATATACCTAGGGCCTAAGGGTAGCAATCTTCCTTTAAAAGTATAGGTTTATAATATCTCAACGAAGATCATTTGTTATTGAAACCGGCAGCGATACTGTTGTTATCAAAATTGCGAGGATTTCGCGTAATTTTCTGCTGTTTGTGTGAACAGTGGCTTGAATGTCTATGCTTATAACGCAGTTAACTGGTAATTTGCGGTTACGGACGCAATGTGGTTGTTGAAAGGCAATTTACCTGGACAAATAACGTAGCATTAACGATGAATTTAATGGTTGTTTGTTTGTAAAACAATTTCTTTTACTAAGTTTTACTCGACTGCGAAGAGTAAAGGGTTCAAGCGTTTATATGTGTCATTCCTTGGCATGCTCTACAGCTTAAATGGCATGCTGGATTTTGGCACAATCGTTGTATTTTTTTTCAAATGACATGATGTGGAAGTGACATACGTGACTTACTTTTCAGTGAACTATTTTTCACCAGTCATTTTTTTTCGTTTTAGTAATAATTGCTAGAAATAATTAAATTTTAAATTTCATAAATACGTAAACCTTAAAATAGTTAAATACATACACTATCTACAATATCTACTTCAGGAAGAATTTACTATTACCTACCACTGGATACAATTTATCTTGACAATTATTGATCCATTTGTCAGTAACAATAGATAATAACACCTATTGAGTAATACCTATACTATTATAGGTTTTATCACTTATCAGTTAATGCTCTGAAAGCCCTGTTCAGATTGCAGTTGGCCCGCAATTTGCGGTTGCGGTTGTAATGGCATGGTTGCTAAGAGGCAATTTGTGTGGACGAACGAGCTACAAGACCGCATCCAGGACGTGCGATATGCTATATGCTGTATATCTACTTAATAAAGTTTCATAATGACTGACAACACATGATTTATATGGGAAGTCTAATATTTTTGTATACAAGTTCTTTATGCAACTTAGATAAGCGCCTTTGAAATTTTCTCTCCAAATATGGCTAAATATAACAGGATAAAAAGCATATTTCCTTGTATAACTAATTGAAAAGGATTTTTGGGAATTCAGATGCTAATGATGTAAGACACATATAATCGCTTATGACTGGATTGAGGAGTACTTATTTTTTCATCCCATAATCCCTGGAATCTGGAAAAATATATTATCAAGTATATATCATATTCTAGAGAAATATGAATTAGGTACTTTAGACTGGACTAATCACAGCGCTTAGTTAAATATTATATTCATGAATATTTTAATGTATTTCGCCTTCACTGATATTATTTAAGTTTCAACCTTGTATTAATTCACACATAAAGTGAATATAATATAATGAAAGCACTTTAGCGTACCAATCTATATAGATAGTGTGATAGATTGGGGATCTTCAAAAATAGAGTCATGTCCGTTATCAAAGGGCTCGCGCACGTGCTCTGAAGCTGTTATTCTTTGCCCTTCCCTACGATAGTAATCAATTCAACCCACGCTGAGGATGCACCCTTAAATAGGAGTGATGTTCTATGTGGGTGTTTTTTGTTATAATTTAAGTAGCAGACGAAATGGGAAAACTGGCGTTAAGTAGCCACTATCGCTAGATATGTACCTACTACCCCTAACTGGTACTACCCCTAAGGGCAGCAGACGAGCGACAATGAGTTTATATAAACGTTCGCTAATTTAACAACTATCGTCGCAATAGTCACGTTCACACATGTACTACCTAATAAGAAAATAATCCCTGCGGTGGCGGACTAAGGCCGTGTTTGGAGGCCCCCCAGGATCGGAGGCCCGAGGCGGACTGCCCCCTTTGCCCCTTTGTCGCCTTAAGCCGCTAGAGAATCCGTGAGTTCGGGACCAGATACTCCACTACCATTGAGGATTAGGCTGTGTGTGTGTGTCTCCTTTATCACATTATTCAAACCAGTACCCTTACCATGAGTTTTCAAATCATCCCACAATTTTACATTACGTTTACTCAATCCAATATTCTGTTCCGTTTGCTTCATTAGACTGAGTAAAAGTAACAATAAGTAAGTGCTCGAGTCTTTCTGTTTGCCTCACATGTTCGCAAAAAAGAGAGACAAAATATAAGCACCATTTTGTCAATTTAGACATTTAATGACATTATAATTCTGATACAATCCGCTAGGGGCGCTGATTGGAAATTGTATGGGCAAATACGTAAACAAATAACAAAACAGTCATATTTGTCAAGACGTAAAAACTCATGGTAAGGGTACTGAAAACATCACCGCTCAACACTTCTGTTATTAATCAAAAACAATAGAGTAAATAGATATAACCATAATAATAAAAACAACAAAGTTTAATACGACTTATAAATAGGATACCACATATAAGCACTGAATAAACAAACTTCGTCCCTATGCACGCAGTTTTCAGGAAAGCCTGTAAAAACAGTGTTAATAGGCAATCTCTGGCAAAGGTATTGTACGCTTTGATCAACGGAGGCTTCGACATTCGTGTTTTTTCATATCCTCCCTAGTTTCAGCGGGCGCAATTAAAATCCGTCGACATATCGTTGGTGGTGTTATAGGCAGGTGATAAATACGAGTAGATTTATACAACACTTATCATCTAAATATATATAACTCAAAGGTGACTGATCGACATAGTGATCTATCAACGCACAGCCCAAACCACTGGACGGATCGGGCTAAAATTTGGCATGCAGGTAGATGTTATGACGTAGGCATCCGCTAATAAAGGATTTTGATCAATTCTACCCCCAAGGGGATAAAATAGGGGATGAAAATATTACTCTGTAACGCGAGCAAAGCCGCGGGCAAAAGCTCGTCTTTCAATATAAGCACAACAGATACTAACAAATAAATGAAATTGCCCGCTTTATACTATTTTCTTAGCGCAATTTTATGGTTATCGCTTACTTTAAGCTGCCAAACACCATAAAGTATTTCTGTCATTGAATCTTTATCCATAGACAATTAGACACCTATATCAGAATACAAACAAAATAGGATTACGTTGGTGCTCTGATAACTATGTTGGAAAGACTTGTATTAGTAAAATGTCATTTCGAAGGTATTAAAGTCTGTCGTGGTTCTACTCCGGGGGCACTAACATCACACTTATTTCTGCCTGATAACAGTATTAAGTGTTCTACTAAAACATGTAAGGTAGACATGTTACTCCGAAACGCTCCAACTTGGGGGTAGCAACAGATCTGTGGCCGTTTACAAGGTAGGGCACTAATCTGATGTGGATTAATTATATAGGGATAGGCAGTGATAGATAGTCGTTAAGAAACTCGGCCTCTTGATCGAGTGGTCCGAAGTTCAATTCCCAGGCACGCACCTCTGATTTTTCAAAATTATGTGCGTATTAGAAATTAATTATCACTTGCTAAACGGTGAAGGAAAACATTGTGAGAAAACCTGCATACTTGACAGTTTTATAAAAAAAGTCACAAAGGTATGTGAAGTCTACCAATACGCACTTGGCCCGCGCGGTGGAATACGGCTTAATCCTTCTCATTATGAGACTAGACCCGTGCCCAGCAGTGTAACAATAATGGGTTGATGATGGACAGCAGTAGCCACTTACCATCAGACTCACCATATTATAACAAAAAAACTACAGAGCTATTAACCTCTTCGCTTCGTAACCGGTATTAACTCGTAAAACGATAATTAGCTTTTATAATTTAAACAGCTTGTAATATCCTTTAACGAGATAACATTTTAATTAAGGTTAAATCACGTTGCGAAATCTCGTAACAGTTTCAGAGTATCGTGAGGCAAGCTCCATTGTGTTGCAAATATAGAATATGTCAGCTCATGCTCGCGAGATGGAAGGTTTGGTTAACGTAAACATCGTGCAGTTGAATTAATGTATCCGTATTTTAACGATAAATTATTGTAAAACTTCATGTTTGGCTATCGTATAGTCCGCGTCAAACTGCTAGTCCGCTCTGAAGTTGTTGTGAACAGGTGTAGTTGAATAATTTGCTATGGCGACGCGATTTCTATATTCAGAGCGCAAGATGGAAGGTTTGTTTACCGTGAACATCGTAGTTGAATATCGCTAAAATAAGGATACATTATTTTTAAAATATATAAAATATGTAATATAAAATATCTTCCTCACCATGCTGATTGAATCGAAACACAATAGCACGACACTATATATTTTACATATATTTATAAGGTTGCCGAAACCATGGAACAGAAAAGTCGAAACTATTAAATTAAAATGTATGCTTAATACTATGTACTTTATGCTGCCAAAGACCATACCATGTACATTATCAGAATGCAAAAAAAACAGAAACACGTTGATGCCTTGAAAATATGTAGCAATTACTTGTATATACTTGATTTTGAAGGTGGTATTTCGAATGTGGATGCAGAATCTCCACACATGTAGCTGCCTTTTTTTTTTTTTTTTTTGTTGACGAGGGGGAAACCTTCAAAAGGTACCCGACGCCGTGGGAGCAACGACGGGTTATGTGGGACTTTTACCGCACTAAAACCCCCCCGGTGACCATCCTCAGCGCTGCGTAGAGGACTCCGGGATCTCCAAAGGAACGCAACCGGAGTCCTCTTGGCGCGTGGCCCCGTCTGGCTCCGTCCAGATGCTTATGAAGCTCGCCACTCCGTGTGGAGGTCACACATACCATCGTTCTTCCCGGGGTCGCTAGCCAGGCGGTTAGAGCTCCCACTCTTGCCGTCTGCAACCCCGAAAGCCCCATTACGACAGGCAGAGGATACCGTAGCCCTATTCTGATCCCGGAACTACAGGGACACACACATGTAGCTGCCTAATAACAGCAATGTTAAGCGCTGGTGTGTTCCAGTTTTAAGAATGGTATGGAAGACATACTTATCTGATTAATTCCAGTTTAGTCCTATGGATGGCAATGCATCTATAACTGACCTCAGATTAGATCTGGGGTTGATTACATATGCCTATGGACTACAATATCCATTATCAAAGACAAAAATATAAACGATATCATAACAATCAAGGAAACGGGAGGACAATTCTGTTAATTCTCCTATCACTTAACAATTCATAATATTGAAGAAACGTAACAAGATTCAGTAAATATATAAATCATTTCGCCGAAATAAAAGGAAATGCCATCGGCAATATTAAATCGAATGTCGTCTGCAATATCAAATCTATTCGTATCTTACGTTTACGGAGTTATAATAACATGTTACGTAAAATGTTACGAAATCACTTGTCGAAAATATATGAAAAAGAAAATATAGCAATACTATAGCGATTGTGAATGTAATATTTATAAGTATAATAACGTTGAATGTAACACATTGCAACTTGAGATTATGATCATTATGTCTCAAATTCTAAAATAACATAAATATTATTATATCTACTAACGTCCTTCTTCAATGTATAATTATCATTCTATCCATTATTTTGCTTACCAAGTATCAATTACTGCCTGCCATAAATTGACCAGTTTTAACTATTGCTAAGTAAAGAAACGCTTTCTACACTCACAGCCCCACACTAGGATTCCCTGTATCGTGGGTGCCATGGACACATAAACAAATACACAAACACCCAGACCCAGAAACAGAAATCTAAATTCATTATTTAGACATCTGTCTGGCCGGGATCGAACCCGTAATTAGTATTACTTTCTTTATTTTTTATTCTTTATTTTCTTTATTATTTCTTTTTTTTCTATTCTTTTCTCGTATTTTATCTGATTTCGTTCCAAATATTTATGTTAGACGCTAACGGTATACGATATAATATATTATGTGTACCTCATGAAATATGAGATAGCACTTGACATTAGATTTACCCGTGAACTGTTTGCCTGAAATATTATAGACTTATGTTTGACCTTTAGTTGTCTAGATCGAAACAAAAATAAATAACTAGTGTTCTTTGATATTAAATCATGTAAGAAGTATAAAGTTACCCGATAGCGGAGAGTAATGTTTTTCGAACGTATTATTTATGACACATTTTTTTGCACACCGTACCTACAGCCTAAAAGGTTTTACGGATTTTAGCATGTGTCGTTTGATTTTTCTAAATTGCAGACAGATTTTGTGTTTACAATAATTACTAGTTGTTCTTTGTATTCAAGATTTCATCCAGTAACTTAAAAACTAATGAAATTTAGAATAAGATTAAGAAGATATTGAGGTTGCAAACTCGTTCGCTAGTTCAAGAAACAGCAAACTAAATTTTATCAATTCGTGATAAACAACAGTGTTCCCATAACTTTCATAATAAGAAACATTGTTTTCAAAAACTTTAAGAGCGGTCAGCTAAACGCAGAAAGTCCACCGACCCCCTATCAATTCACAAGTAAAAAGAAAGTACTTAAAGTCAATAACATTACGTCGAATGCCCTCGCAATATCCCCCAAATCGAGTTCCCTGATCGCTTTGTTTCGCATTAATCTTCGATAAGGAATCGTGACGTCAGTGGCGCAGTATCTAAAGCTGGCGACCGACTAGGTACATCCCAACGTAATGTAACATGTTACGCCTGAGAGTTAAAAAAAAGTTCTCCAAAGTTTCTCTTCTCTGTGTGAAGAGAGAGAGACCAACGAGCTTAACTAGGGTGAATTATTAGACTTCACATACCTTGGAGAACTTTTAAATGACTACGTGGCATGTAAGTTTCCACACGTTATTTTCCTTCACCGTTAAAAGAAATAATAAATAATTTATAAACCGCACATAACTTTTGAAAAATCAGAGGTTCCTTACCTCAGTCCACCCAATCGAGAATCCGAATTTCAATCACTAAGATGTCAACGATACAGAGAACTATTGCCTCACTGCAACGAACTTCCTTCAAATAGTACGTTACGGCGAGATGCTCAAGTCAGTCGCAAGCTTAAAGCGGCGTGGCTTGAATTGATAACAGTCCGAGAAACCGAGGGATAGCCGTTTTCAGAGCACGTGCGGAGCCCTTTGACAACGGGGCATGTCTCTATTATCGGAGTGACGTCATTAAAATCTCGTCTACGTGTCCAAATTTCTATTATGTAAAAGTATGCATGGACTGACCTAACTATGCATACAGTAGAACTAAGGTATAACCCTTAGTGGTTCGACTCCGGCGGCACCACCGCCACCCCGATTTCTGCTTATTAATAACAGTGTTAAGCGCTGCTGTGTTCTGGTTAGAAGGGAGTGGTAATGGAGACATAGTTTTTCGAGGCATCCCAGCTTAGTACTCAAGGGTAGCGGCGCATTCATAGTCGAACTCGGGTAGGACCATAATCTTATCTGAGGTTAATTAGAGATGTCCATGGGTGGCAAGTAGCCACGTACCATAAGGTGGACTGCATGCTTGTCTGCTACTCTAATATTATATTATGAAGTCTGCATTGCTACCTACTTATTAATTTAAATTTAAAGACAAATTATATATAAATTAAAAAATTACAAGTTTTAACAACGTAAAATAAAACTTCTGTTAAAATTTCGTATTACTTAGTTGTAAGAAAAATAAAATGATTAAAAGGGTAAGGCCGGGAGCCCTTTGAAAAGAAACGTGTCTTTTTTCAACACCCTTAATCAGTCCTACGTGGAACCGACCCAAGCCTTTAATATTAATGGATTGAGGACTTTGTTTTTAGGTACATTTAAAGGTAAATTGTGCCTATTCAGAATGATCTGTCTTAACAATTTTGAAAGCTATTCAAAGTATTGTTCTGAACAATATTAATTTTGTGGTACGAATTGCGTTCTTCCAGAATTGTTTGACGACATGTTCGTATTATAAATTAGATTTAATGTAATGAGAATTGTTATAAAGGGACTCATGTGCGTTGAATTGTGCGTGCAATAAACGTTTCTATTGTACATATCTTGTCTTGTTTACTCATTTTTAAAGTTCCGTAACCAAAATCGGAACCCTATTACTAAGTCTCCGCTGTCCATCCAGCTGTCACAGGACACTATCTCGCGAGCCGTTATAGTAGTTTTCAAGGTGGTAGAACCCTTTGTGGTTCGACTCCGGCGGCATCACCGCCACACCTATTTCTGCCTAATAACAGCAGCGTTAGTCAGTTTGAAGGGCGTGGTAAGAGAGACATACTTTTCTGGCGTTCCAGCTTAGTCCTTAGGGGTAGCGGCGCATCTGTGGCCGACCTCAGGTAGGAATATCTAATGCTATCTGGGGTTGATTACAGATGTCCATAGGCGGGAGTAGCTACTTACCATCTGGCGGACTACATGCTCGTCTGCTACTCCTATATTATTAAAAAAAGATAGATACTTTAAATTTCCAGAAAGTATGTACGAGTATAACAGTAGAATAAATAGGGACCGCCATACAGAAAACCGTTTTTCGCTTTATCTATTCAAGCGTAATAGGTAGGAAGATCACATTTTCACAAAGCATGTACTTCTATGGCTGCTACGACAACTAATAAAAAATAATTAAATTATTGTAATACGGAACCATCAGTGTTCGACTCGCACTTGGCAATTTATTATATTTGTATTCCTTTAATTTAGTGTGCAATAGGCCTTTGTATTCCGTTGTACAATCCCTAAATAGGCCATGACCTGACTATTCCACTCTATCAAAACACGTGAAGCCCAAATTGCTTTCGTTTCTAATGGGGTCTTATTGAAGGACTGCTATTAACGGGTAGACTGTCATTGGGGTACTCAATCGTACCTTTAGGGGAATAAAAGCCTAAATCTGCAATGGATTCGATTTAAAGCCGTTACAACGTTTGCCAATCGTTAATGAATAGCGAGCCTGTGAAAGGATACCTATGTGTTCGATTTTTGTGAGTTTGATTATTAGAATAAAAGGTAAGATAGATAAAAGATAAGCCTCTTTCGATAAAAGTGAAATAGAAATGTAAATGCTTATCTATTCATGCTTACATACACATTACTCTGTCTACATTTACAAGTTCACGCTATTATTTTTTCTATCATTAAGGTACTAATCTATACATTAAGGCTATTGATAAAAACTGCCTGAACTGGGATTAAACTAGGTTCGATCTTTTTATTATTGATTAATAGTATAAAAGGTCCAAAAAATGTTATACTTACCGTAAATTACATTTTTCTAGAAATAATAAGTCATGGTATTTATTTTACACCATAACTTACAATTTACTTGGCCGGCACTCGTATTCGGAACCCCATCGTGAGTCTTAATATATATATGAAAGTTATAAAATTCTCCAAAAGATGGCTAAAGATGTCTGCTTATTTATATTCGATCATACTAATGTAATACGAAGATTTGAGTCATATAAATTAGACACACGGCTCATGTGTCCCACCAAATTTCAATACGGGTAATATGACGTCAAAACTTTGATATCGTCATCTATCTCTGCGGGCATGTAATTTAGTTTCCTATTTCCGTGATTTTGGAGCTAGCTGAAAAACGGGAATTGATTCGTCGCCGACGGAATCAAATAATGGCTTTAGTGGAATATCGCTTTATTTGTGGAGAAATCCCGCGGGATCGGCCCTAATCGGCTAACTTCACCAGTGGCGATATATCTGTATAGATCCTGACGGAAAACTTGGTGATGTTATGTTTTTTTATGTGAAACCTTTGATGGGATGTTTTAAACATTCCGAATATTGGCAATAGCGCCACTTACTGAGTCCAACACAGCGAAAAAAACATGCAAATTATAACAATAACTACTAAAAACTATTATTAATTATTCTTCATTTGACGACCCGCATAGCTGGGCGGTCACCATACCCGTCTGACACGCAGGACATTTGGGTTCGATTCCCGGTCAGCCAAAGGACTAAGTGATGAATTTGCATTTCTGTTCTGGCTCTGAGTGTTTGTGTACGTCTTTACATGTGTCCATGTTAGACATTTATAGCTAAAAACAATACATTTTAATAAAATGCGGTGTAAATGTAACATATCATGTCCTTGTAATTTTTAGGGTTCCGTAGCCGTACTCCGGAACCGTAATAGATGGACACATGCAATATTTACAGAGGATGCATAACGGTGGCCGCTATAACAACAAATACTAAAAATAAAATAAAGTTGAATGTTGAAAGGGTTCTCGATACAACAAACCGGTATTTTTCGGCATTTTTCGATCTAACTCTTAAACCGTACTAAGAAGACGGTTAAAATTTTTACAATCCGTTTACTACTATAACTGGTATTATAATAAACACAAATAAGCACCATGAAACATATGTCAATATGCTTATTTTGATTTTATTATACGTTGTTTACGTATAATTCATCAGCACCGCAACACCATCTATTTTTGTGTTATATAACTAAGTATTGTTGACGTATCGTATTGTTGACGTATATTTATGGAGTTTCTTTCGCCGCTTCTTCTCCATAACGAAACACCTTGTGAAGTCGTGGTAGTTGTATTGACATTCAAAAAGTGCTCTGTAAAGAACCTATTTTGAATAAAAAAAATGTTTTTTTTTTTATTTTTGTATGATTCATCTTCACCCCAACGCCATCTATTGTTGTATTATATAACTAATAATGAATGGTGGTACGGGAGCCTCGGAGTGCGTCAAACTTCATCTCACTTAGTTCAGTAGTTTCAGCAAATTGGCCGTGACAAACAGTCGAATAGACAAGTGATCCTATAAGGATTCCGTGTTGGTTTTTCGTACGAAACCCTTAAAATGTACCTATAGTTTTCACAGCCATACGTTACACAAACACATTACAATCCAAACTTAACACATTAAAAAGCTCTAACCGCTGTGAAAGTTAATAAACGTCGCAAAAATGTGACAATATTACAAGGGTTCATTTACACTCATTGTGGTTTATTTAAAAATAATATTTTTTTCACTTTTGCCGGCAGCTAATTTACAATTTTAAACTTAAGAAAAATCAAAGTAAAACCCTTTGTGGTTCAACTCTGGAAGCACCACACCTATTTCTGCATAATAACAATAGTGTTTTGATTTGGAGGATGTTTTAGAGGTATTACGAGAATAGGTATATGGTATGTGGTATACGAAGAAATTTGTAATTGGTAACCCTTATTACACGTTTCCCAGTAGCACACTTGAAGATATTACTCCTTACATAGATTAGTAAAGATATCTCACCGCCTTGTAATTGAAGGAAGCCACAAATGGCAGACACATACGTAAAATAGCTGACGGTTTTAACCATAGACTTAGATTTTTTTGGAGACATCCTATATCTTTGATTTTAACATTACGTCGCCGCCTATCATAGTGTAATTTAAGCGGAACAATGCCGAAATGTGCAATTAAGTTGCGAAAACGACACGAAATCGAAGAAAAAGTGTGGAGAAATATCGTTTCATTCGTAAATGCTCTAAAAACTATTTTTTTTTAATATTTTTCAAACACGAAAATAGATGACAGTGACAATTTCAATTGCCATAACTGGTTGCATTTTCTTGTAAGGAGTGAATAATATTTACTAATCTATGACTCCTAATTTTAATTTATTTCTTATTTATATAGTATCCGTTTGCTACTACGCCACATTTCTTTTGTTAATGAATAAATTACGATAACTTTTGTTTGTATTGTGTTGAAATTATAATAAGGTGAACGGTTTCTCTATATATAATATTGATATTTAAGTTCAAACGAAATGACCTCTCGTACCTAATTTGACCTATTTTGTTATGATACTTTTCACCTACTGTTTACTAATTTATACCACCTTCCAAAATAATGTCGCCTTTTGAATTCTTTAATTTAATACTTCACCCTATATTGCATATATTTACCATGTATCATTTTTTTGTTTTGGGATAATAAAAATATTGCGAGGCAAATCAACATATAAAAAAGTTTAAAAAATAAATCATATTTTTGCAACAAATTTTAAATAACTTGCATTTAACAGATTTTACTAGGATTTTTAAAATATAAAAAAATAACTTATCATTATTTTGAAGATATCGCAAATAACCACACGAATAAAATCGGGGCCAAGAGCTAGTTCTAAAACAATGAAAGCAATCAGCCGCTAATGGACTATATTTATTCGTCAGTGGCTCAATTCGAACCATTACTTTGTTCGGGTTCTTGCATAATTAAAGCGATGGCCCATATATCAAGCTACCTATCTTCCTAAACAAGTATCAACTTGAAAATGGCCCTAAGTACGTTGTAAATTCGGTCCGCGATAATAAATGTGTAACAGCCAGTGGATTAGGGTTTCTCAATCTGGGACTCCACCACAATGTGACCCTAAATGACTTTAAGACTTAGTTTTGCACTTGGTTAGGCGGATTTATCACTTTACGACCAGTAAATATGTCGGAGCAGTAATAGCTAAGTGGTTGAAAATTAGTCGCGAGGTTCGGGACACGAATCCCAGGCAATGCACGTCTGATATTTTTAAGTTATGTGCTATTACCGTGAATCAAGAATCCTACACACATGAAAGTTCTTAAAAAAGTTTTCAAAGGCGACACTTGGTCAGCGCGGTGGACTATGGCCTAACCCCTCTCACTCGGAGAGAAGACCAGGCCGAGCAGTGGGACAATATTGGGTTGACGACGAAATTAGTAACTATTTAAGATTATTTAAAGTCTATAGCCGATTCATATATTTGAAAGTCAAATTATCTTAAAATCAAAGGAGTAAAGCCTTCAGATGCGACAATAATAGACGGTAATTGCTTTGTGATGAGGAAAACAAAGATGGCGGAGCTACATGTTATATATTGGCCTTAATCACCATAGTTAGAAATTCGCCTTAAACAAAATTACTAGAAAGACATCCGATCCTGCACCGCCGCCGTGCCGTGGGAACGCTGACCCCGCAACCACCGCTCCGTTTCCATCGTACAGTCCCGAACGTGGGAATTCACTCTGGGCGCTAACATTGCCCCAGCAAGTCACTTAGGATAGTTAGTTTTAATTTAGGTTAGATTTAATCCAAAACATGTAATATTCTGTTTTGATTAAATACATATGTATAAGTAATTCGGTCTTTCTGTATCCTGGCTGCTGCATCCCGACGCATTATATAACTTACACATCAACTGCTTTTCCAAAACAGTTAATTTGCAAACCAAACAAAACAGCGAAATAATTATTTTGAACTCTTTTATACGTTGGGGTATTTATAGTATGTGATGAAAATAATGAAGTATATTTCTGATTTTCTTTTAAAATTGCATCATTAGTGTTAAGAATGATAATATTTGGACTTTTTTTTATTCTGGTAAGATTTGTATAAAGTGCCAATATAGGAAAAAAAATATTTATTTATTTTATTATTCAAGCATTTTCATTTTATACCAACTTCTTTTTTACCAAACCAATTACTCATACGTAGATACACAAATATATCGATATACAGATTCTTGTAACACATACTTAAATAATATACTTCCTAGAAAAAGGTTGAGTATCTGTAGCAGATCGATGAGCGTCTCACAAGCAATTGGGGACAGGAAAACTGGACGCTTTGTCTCATTGATGGCGGTAGGAAACCGCTAGTGTTGTGGATTCACTGGCCGTTATCGATAAACTGTCATTGGGCTAGAAGTAGTTATATTATCCATCATGTAGCTATTACCGATTACATTATACATACTATCACTTATTATCAAAACGATAATATTATGTTTAATAATGTCAGTCAATTACAACCTTTTTTTTAACGAGGAGAAAACCTCCAATTGATACCCGGTGCCGTGCGAGCGACACAGGATTGTGTGGGATTATTACCGCACTAAAACCCCCCCGGTGGCCGTCCACGGCACTGCGTAGAGGACTCCGGGATCTCCAACGGAACGCAATCGGAGTCCGTTGGTTGCGTTGCACCACACCATCTGGTGTTAACGATGGTATGCGACCACACATACCGCCGTCCTTCCCGGAGTTGCTGGCCGGGCGGTTCGAGCTCCCACTCTTGCCGTCCGCAACCCCGGAAGCCCCCTTTAAGTCGCCTCTTACGACAGGCAGAGGATACCGTAGCCCTATTCTGGTCCCGGAACTACAGGAACAGTCAAGTACAAAGGAAAAAAAAACTCCATGTCAGATATTTTTAACAACAATATTACCCACGATATATTGTATGTAATATCGATTATATTACGCTAGCGCTATTTTTACTAAATTTCATGGTTTATTCGTCACCGTCACTGCCGACAATGTGTATTTTAATTAATACGGTACGGTGATCAACAGATCAGGATGACCTTGCTATAAAACAATGAAACCTTAATAAGTTAGATTGTTGATCGTAACAATAGAAGCTCATATCGACACCAGGGCTATCGACAGTTTATCAACACTAGAAACCACTACTTTATGAGCTTGTTTTCAACTCACAACTTTTTCTATTTCTTTTCCCATTAACGATGAAGAACACTTTTTATAACGTTTAGTTGGCTTTTAATGGTTTAACCGTGTCGTTTCTAATAAAAACTTGGAATAAAAAGAAAGACAATGCCTCAAAGAACATTGCATAAAACACAATTGACACTTAAGAGTGATTGAGCTGTCTAGCGCAAGGTTTATTTTTATCAGATTGAGGTATTAAACGAGTATGAAATCATCAAAGCAGTCGAACTGATGGTAAGTGGTCGCTGCCGCCCATAACCATTTACATATATACATATATTTTTTATAATATAGGAGTAGCAGACGAGCACGCAGTCCACCTGATGGTAAGTGGCTACTGCCGCCCATGGACATCTGTAATCAACCCCAGATAGGTTTAGATATTCCTACCTGAGGTCGGCCACAGATGCGCCGCTACTCGTGAGGACTAAGCTGGAACGCCTTGAAAAAGTATGTCTCCCTTACCACACCCTTCAAAACGGAACACAGCAGCGCCTACCACTGCTGTTATTAGGCAGAAATAGGTGTGGCGGTGGTGTCACCGGAGTCGAACCACAAAGGGTTCTACCACCTTCAACAACAGATATACAAATATAGAACAGAGGCCGATCACAGATACGTTGGACTAAAAAGATTGCCGCATGAGTAGATAAGTCGGCCGCATCCACATCTTTCCACCAAAATGCAAATACAGTTTCACACTAAAAGAGGTTTAGTATCTAAATTAAATAGAAGGGCGTAAAATTATAATACAAACGAAACCTGAAAAATCTATACAAATATTTCATTTCGGTCATCGACTCCTATAATAGGAAAGTTTGCTTTTATATTTCGTTTAAGCTTTTACGTTGTTCAAAATTCGGTATTTGGTATTCCTAAAAACTAGTTGTACAATCAAAATATAAAAGTTTTTCAAACGTTTTTCATAAAGGCTTAGACGGATTTAAATGTTCGAGTTTGTTTTATTGGAAATTTTAAAAATGAATATCGACTGAAATAAAAAGTAATCTTTTACGGATTTTAATACATAAGTAAAGATTTTAAAGACTATTTAGGTATATTTTTAGTTCTAATGTAATTTCATACATGTAATATTATTAGTATTATTATATTATTAGCAGAAGCGCCCAACTTTCACGGCGTTAAAGACAAAACGCCTTTTTTTTTTGTTTTCGAGGGGAAAACCTTCAAAAGGTACCCGACGAAGTGGGAGCGACGCCGGGTTATGTGGGATTTTTACCGCACTAAAACCCCCCCGGTGGCCGTCCTCGGCGCTTGGTGGAGAACTCCGGGATCTCCAATGGAACACAACCGGAGTCCTCCGAGCGCGATGCCCCGGTCGGGCTCTGCCCTGGGGGGAGCACTTTACGCTCCTCCCGCACACCTGGTGTTTACGACGGCATGCGACCACACATGCCGCCGTTCTTCCCGGGGTTGCTCTCCGGACGGTTCGAGCTCCCACTCTTGCCGTCGGCAACCCCGGAAGCCCCCTTTTAGTCGCCTCTTACGACAGGCAGGGGATACCGTAGCCCTATTCTAGTCCCGGAACTACAGGGACAAAAGACAAAACGCCTACAAACTAAGACAAAACGCCTCCTACGGACAGAAATCGCTATATCAATAATATTCAGTAGGTAGGTAGGTAGCTATCGGCATTACCGCTCAAATAAATCAAAATTCGTATCGTATCAAAAAATATAAAAAGGGCGCTTTATCTGTCGCGCGTGTTCTAGCGCGCGTGTCTCACACGCAAGCATGAATCAACTCGCTGCGTTCTCTTCGCGACGCGTGTGCGTATGAATGGCTTCTTCATAATATTTTTACAGCCTTAAAGATTTTTTTGACAATTTATGAATGTACTACTATTATATTAATTATTTGCATGACTAATAATGTTTCACATTTATATAAAAATAATAATTATGATGTGTGTATGTATTAATCTGACAATTTGTTATTTAATATTATAAATAATATTCGAAATATTTTTGTCATACCTGACTGTATATTTGCACGCCTTAAAGGTAAAATAAGAGGAAATAATACTTTGTGTTAACACCCACTGTACCTTATTTAGCAAATAAAGAATATGATTATGATAGAATTTAAGTGCCACGCATGCGTGTGGGACGCGAGTGTGGACTTAGACATGCGTGACAGAAAAAGTTTAGTACTCAATGTTCTTCAATTTTGTTATGCAAAATGTATTTCATTAATTAATTTATGGGCCAACTTTTGATTGGATGGACCAAACTGTAACACAACATAAAACCCTTACAAAGCAATGAATGCCCATTTTTCCGATATTCGCCCAATGCAAACTTATTTTATTTGTTTCGCTATACACTCGAATCTTATTGAACTTTCAGGAATCCGTTTTAAGTGTTTGGAATAAAATGTATTTTACTATTCCGGATATTCACTAGCTTCGCTACCAACACCGCTCGCGATTCAGTTTGTAAAGTTGTAAACCAACTGATTTAGAATTAATCTATACTAGTCTATGCTAATATTATAAAGAGGAAAACTTTGTTTGATTGTAATTAATAGGCTCAAAAACTACTGGACCGATTTTAAAAATTCTTTCACCATTCGTAAGCTACATTATCCACGAGTAACATGGGCTATATTTTATATGAAATATATTTGATAAATAGATTTTGAGGCGGTACAAAGTTTGCCGGGTCAGCTAGTTGTAAATATACTACGAACATTAAAACGTGCCAAAGAAATGCCGTGACAAACGAAATATATTTCTATATGTTACAGTCAAAGTGATTAAATAGCTAATAGCATAATGGCTATTCTGTAATGGCTAATACACTATTTTGTAGGGCACACTGTGTTACGGTTGATAAAAAACGTTATCACGCATTTTACGGGACAATTCTTTTTGTCTACCACAGCACGCTCGGCCTGTAGATGTTTGAACCCTTCGATATTCGATGTTCCGGGGTTGCAGGTGGCAAGAGTGGGAGCTCGAACCGCCCGTCAGCGACCCCGGGAAGGACGGCTGTATTTGTGGTCGCATACCGTCGTACACACCAGACCGTGTGGCGAGCGTGAAGCTCACCAGGGTGGAGCCCGAAGGGGCAACGCGCGCCATGGACATCTGTAATCAACCCCAGATAGGATTAAGTATTCCTACCTGAGGTCGGCCATAGATGCGCCGCTACCCCTGAGGACTAAGCTGGAACGCCTCGGAAAATTATGTCTCCCTTACCACACCCTACCAACTAGAACACAGAAGCGCTTAACATTACTGTTATGAGTCAGAAATAGATGTGGCGGTGCCACCGGAGTCGAACCACAAAGGGTTCTACCACGTTCATTATTCGTTAGTTGTCGAGACCTGTTCAATTTTCCTATTAATCATTACTTAGCACATATATCAAACACAGAAAATCGTGGAAAATCGTATAAGTAGAACCTATTCACTCATATGAGCCTCATTCCACATACAAAAAGACATCTGATTAAGCGATCCACGTAATCTCTTTCAACGGAACTCTCACCCTCACAAACTTAAACCCATTCATGCTGTTGACCTGAATCGAGTTGCTTTCTTTGAAAGGTTAATTGAATATCGATCTGACCTTCACCTCTCCGGAAGTGAAGTAGTCGAATTAAAAGCGTTTATTCAAAGCTTCGGCTCAGAACTTAGCTTTGTTGAATGGCTGAGTTAGTTAGAACTGTTTGCTATTTGCTAATGTTTTGTTATAGACTCTTGTTGAATAGCCATTGTTATGAACTCATACTACCTCACTCTAAAAGATTTTCTATCAGGAAAATGGCTTAGGTTATGCTCCGCCATACAAGCTTGATATAAGTGATAGACGTCAGACATCTTTGAAAATCTTTTGGTCAACGTGGTATATAGGCCAATTCACGTGTATTCACGAGATTTTCTTGTAACTGGGGGAAGACTAGAGCAATGCAGCAGAAAAAGTGATTGATTAATAGAAGGATAAGGATAATAACCTGGACCAACGACATAGCATACCCTGCACATAAGGGTCCAAGTCTTGACCGTGCTCCATGTTACGTAACTTAGAAGAATCTAAAAAAAAAATCTAAAAAGAATTAAAAACCAAAATCATGAAAATCGTTACAGAGGTAAAAAATAAAAATAAATGATTTACTATTACTATTTTCAAGGTGGTAGAACCCTTTGTGGTTCGACTCCGGCTGCACCACCGCAACGCCTATTTCTACCTAATAACAGCAGTGTTAGGCGCTGCTGTGTTCCGGTTTGAAGGGTGTGGTAAGGGAGACGGACTTTTCTGAGGCGTTCCAGCTTAGTCCTCAGGGATAGCGGCGCATCTGTGGCCGACCTCAGGTAGGAATATCTAATCCTATCTTGGGTTGATTACAGATTTCCATGGGCGGCAGTAGCCACTTACCATCAGGTGAACTACATGCTCGTCTGCTACTCCTATATTATAAAAAAATATATATATATAACGCTATATACCACGTCAATCAATAACTGCGCTTGTTATAATTATAACTAGTTATAAAAGCACACAGAGGTTCGTATATAAAATACACAAAAGGGATATTTAAAATAGATATGAGGTTTCCAACTAATAGTTTACGGTCGCTTAGCACGATTTATCGACACCGAATAGCCAGCAATTTGACCAAAATAAATCATTTTCAAACCAATAAACACGAACAATGATTCTAACAGCTTAATAATAGTAGTTTACACTAAAAGTTTGGTCGAAACTACCTACCAACAATCAGTGATCGACGTTTATAAAAATATGTTCAATATTTTTATTCGTTTGCGAACGATTGATATTTTTTTAACAGAAAATACGACTGATTTCTATGCCACAACGAAATATAAAAATATTATAAAAACAGCAACCGGACTGCTTAAAATATAGCCTGTGTCACTATTATCACTCCCAAAATTTAGACAAATCTAACGAAACCTCATATTTTACAAAAATCTGTCAAGCCATTTGCTGTAGGGCGTGCCAAAAAATTAGACATACATACGCTTTAAAAATATCACTTACCCTGAGTAATGTATAATATTTTAAATAAATTTTAGTTAAGTACATAGTGTTAAAGTAGCCGCTAGAAATTATATTATATTTACTGGATCATGACATAAAAACTGTCCAATATGTGCAGAGAGTAAAATTTATTAAATTACTAGCTGACCCGGCAAACGTTGTGTTGCCATATAAATAAAAAAAATGTTAAGGGTGAACAACCCTTATCACTTAGGGGTGTGAAAAATAGATAGTAGCCGATTCTCAGACCTACTGAATATGCATATTATATTTGGTGAAAATCGGTAAAGCCGTTTCGGAGGAGTACGGTAACTAAAATTGAGACACGAGAATTTTATATATAAGATTTTGACTTGACAACTAATAATACAAATTACAACTAATAATACATATTACAAATATTACAAACTTTGATCCAACGTAGAATCGAACCCACAACCCACAGCGGCGTAATGCTACATCGCTACTTCTCCAGTATTCGAATCGAAGATATAATTTAATCTGGCGTTTAGGATCAAAGGATACTTCACAGAGCCATTTCAAAAATGTTAATACTTCGGCAAGTCATTCGATTACAATCAAATTCTACAGTCAATTCTGATTACAATCTTCCGATACTGAAATTTTATCATCCGTGCCGTTAAAGTTCTTAACAAGATTATAAAATTTTTAGAGATCTTGTTTGACTTCGAACGTCTTCAAGTTTTTTGATAACTAATATTATTCTGCCTTTAGATTTATGAGATGGAAATTTATTTTAGTTAAGATAAAGATATTTAGTTTATTTAGTGTTTTATTATACTATAACAATCCCTTTAGTACAGAGTATATACTGCCCTGAAACATAAAATATTTCAAGGTTTGTTACTTGATAAGGCTAGCAATTTTTGACTATTCATTAAGGTTTTAATTCAAATCTTAATTGTCTTTGTCCGTATAACCCACCACAAAATATTTTTATTTACTTAATATACTTTTTATTTTACAAAAATATTGCTGGATGGGGGTCTCCTCTCAGAGTGAGAGAGGTTTAGGGCGAATGATACATCATCATTCCCTCACCATTATATCTAATGATGATGATTTTTTTACACATAAATTTGAAAAATCAGAGGTACATGCCTGGTATTTGAACTTCGAACCCCTAATTGTGATGCCGAGTTTCCACCACCAAGCTACCATTGTTTTTGCAGAGTTACCACAATGTAGTGAAAGCGTAGACTATAAATAGTTGCTAAAGAATAGACAACATTGTCTATGTTCCCGAACTTTGACTTCCGAACAAATGGCCAGAAGTTCAAAGTAATTACGTTTACAGCCTGAAGAAACAGCCTTCGCTGATGAACTGCCGTGACCTTTGCAACATTTGAGGGTTAATTGCTACAGATTAGTAAATTACTAGAAACTAAAAGTTAGTTTTTGTCTTTCTAAAAGATTTTAAATATCATTAAATTTAATGAATTGTAATAAATAGTACATCCACCTGATAGTATGTGGGTACTGCCACCCATGGACATCTGCAATCAACCCCAGATAGGATTAGATACTCCTATCGGCCACAGATGCGCCGCTACCCCTGAGAACTAAAATGGAACGCCTCGGAAAAGTTGGTCTACCTTACAACACCCTTCAAACCAGAACACAGCAGCGTTTAACACTACTGTTATGAGGCAGAAATAGGTGTGGCGGTGGTGCCGCTGGAGTCGAACCACAAAGGTTTCTACCACCATCTTCAACTTACACACATTGTAACGAAGATTACTTTTTGTTTGCCATGACACGAGTCTGATACGCACTATGCCTGTTCATGTAAATGAACACTAAGGAAATTAAGCAAGGCGTTATGTATGAAACAAGAACGTTGCAAATTGTGTAGACGCTTGCAATCTTTTATCTCACATGAGTTACTATAGCTCGGAGTTTCAAAGGAAGTTACTGAATAAGTTCAGCTTATTGTTGCAGTTCTAACTGTTATGCGCGTGTATTGTGAGCGATAAACTAGTAACGAGTTAAATATGGCAATACTAAAGATAGAAAATTGAATATTAACACTAAAATTTGTTATAGTCCGCGCCAAACTTCTAATCCGCTCCGAATATAGGAACTAGTCGTAATAGCATCTACCCGCTGCCCGCTCTCGCCCACGGGTACATAGCTACGTTAGTGTGCCCTTACGTTACGGAGTATATACTAATTAAACTTGCGCGCAACAACTTCGGAGCGGACTAGAAGTTCGGCGCGGATCTGGAACCTTCTCAATTATATTTAAATTTATAACGAATAAACTGCCTGTAGTATTTTCACTTTTATCATTTCTATTATAATACCAATAACATGATATTCATCATATTAAGTGCATTCAAACTTTAAATTGAAAAATGAATTATATTTTATAAAAAAAAAAACAAATCGCCTGTCGCTAATCCGTCCGAAGTAGAACTACTAGCTTCTCCGGTAAAATGATTTATTAATGTTAATTAATACTAGAATATAATTCTTTATGTATCATACACGAATGCATTAATACATATTACCGTACATATTATATCTTGATTATAACTAAATTTATTCACTTTAAGGAAAAATCTTGATCGCTTATCGCTTACTAGTTCGCAGTGAAACCAGTGTACGTAAAGTAACTGCAAAGCTACTACAATTTGTAGCGCATTTTCCTGTAGAACGGTGTATAGGCTACTCGAATTTACACCTTTTGCCAAAGGATCGTGCAGTGCGAGCGAATGTCATCCATTTTCTTTGAGCAATTTAAGCCGGTGTGAGGTATGGTGTAAGAAATTAATCGACTGTACCTCATACACCTGGGTACTGGGGAGTTTGGTGGAATATTACTGGTTTTATGAAGGAAGTAATATTTCCGGAGTAATACGTGTATTTATACATATGCCGTCTTATTAAAGTATGGAGGTATCTCCCGTATTTCTGCCTTATGGTAAATTATGTACTTGAAGATTCTACTCCTTTGTGAATCAATTCCGGAGATCTCTTATGCCCATTTCGACTGAGATGGTCATAGTCGCTATATACGTAATTTAAAAATATGTAAAATTATGTAGGAATACCAAAAACAAGAAATAATTAAAAATTGAGTCGATTTAAGACACTAGATGGTTCAGATTCCGACTTCCAATTAGACAGGTAAATGACGAATATGTTCTTCTGTTTGTGTACTCGTCTTTTTGTATGTGGATATACCTTTTTTTCTTTTTCTCGACTGGGTAACCTTCAAAAGGTACCCGGAGTCGTGGGAGTGACACGGGGCTATGTGGGACTTTTACCGCACTAAAACCCCCCCGGTAGCCGTCCCCAGCGCTGCATAGAGTACTCCGGGATCTCCAAAGGAACGCGACCTGAGTCGTCTCAGCGCACTGCCCCGTCGGGATGTAGATATACCTATCTTAAATTGGCGAGACTGTTAAGAAAGTTACGTATAAAGTATTGCATATATTAAAAAATGTGTTTGCTAATTACTTATTAATGATTTGGTGCTCAAACATTAATGCATAGTTATTTCTCTAGGAACACGCTAAGCGATTGTTATAATCACGCAACACCCCTAAACCAGGGGCACGCGATCCAAACGGAATTAATAGTAAACCCTTAGCTTAACGAAAAATAAGATATCTTCTAATATTGCCCAAACAAATCGAACAAAATAAAACAGACAGTTTTGGTATCCAAATTCACTTTTAGGATTGTCGTAGGGTAGTGCCCTGCTGGGCACGGGTCTCCTCTCAGAATGAGAAAAATTAGGCCATAGTCTACCGCGCTGCTCAAGTGCGTATTGGTAGACTTCACATACCTTTGAGATTTTTATTTTATAAATCTATCAGGTATACAGGTTTTCTCACGATGTTTTTCTTCACCGTTTTAGCAAGTGATAATTAATTTCTAATAAGCACAAGATTTCGAAAGATTAGAGGTGCGTGTCTGGGATTTGAACCTCGGACCCCTCGATCGAGAGGCAGAGTATCTTAACCATTAGGCTATCACTGCCATGTCCCATCGAAATACATATATTTCAGGACATATTACAAATTGTTACCAAAGATAATAAGTTGCGGATGTAACTTTTACTTCCCGTGTTCAGTCTATTGGTATTATATTGTTGAATGTATTTGACAGTCATTCATAAAATAAAAGCATTTCATGTGGCACATCACTAGTGGTCCTACCGACGATCAAAGAGACTAATCGCGCGTTAACGAGTTCGGCTGCCGCTAGTTAATGACGCGTCCCTCACAGACCACTACCTAGCTTACTACGAAACGGGGATATTATTATACCGGTTTTTGTAAATATTCATTAATATATTTCTAATAAATAAATTTCACTGTTTTAATATTTTTTTTCAATTGAGTAAAATAATACTCGATTATTGAGTTTAAGTTTATTACTTAAAGACTATGAAAGGAAATAAAATTTGAAATAAATCTATGCAGAGGAATATATTCGTTCTGTTTGTATTTCAATTTCAATTTCAATTTGAATTTCAATTAATATATAAGGAGAGCTACAGTGTTAATCTTGTACTACCTGCAAAAAACTAATACAACTAGAAGTGTACCACTACCTTCAGCACGGAAACATCGTAGACTCGGTCAAAGAGACTAATCGCGCGTTAACGAGTTCAGCTGCCGCGCTAGTTAATGACGCGTCCCTCATGGACCACTGCTTAGCTTACAAAGTAACTTGGACATTATTCTACCGATTTTTATTTTCATATTGATATTGACGTTAAATAAACAAACAAAATACAATATATCTAATCATAATCAACTTTAGGGAACATAGGGGTCGTGTTTGCAGTTGTTCCAATATGCACTGCTTCAATCACAATATCAGTGATTAAACAAAAAACAAATATAAATGAAACTCTAGAACTGAAAAGTCCTAGACTCGGTCAAAGAGACTAATCGCGCGTTAAGCAGCCGCGCTAGTTAACGCGTCGCGTTATGTTTAATAGGAACTACAGACATGACTATTATAATATTCCAAATACAGTCGGAAGTTACTAGATGTATCTGTCCCGTACGATAGATCTTAAAAGATTAAATGGAAACAAAATTATAAATCAAAACAAATATCAAAGGACAAGTCATACCACAGATACAGCTAAAAATACCTGTCTCCAGAACCGTATCGATGTGAAGCATAGGTCTAATTACGCACTAATCAGTTCAGCTGCAGCGGCAGTTAACGCGTCCCTTACGTGCCACTAGCCTTAGCTTACAAAGAAACCAGCGCACTATTGTATTGTCTTTCATGATAATATAGCCTGACTTAGAAATCTTTTCTATTATTCTTATACTAAGTTGAAAAAATACAATTGAGTATGTTCTTGTAAGACATCTTTGATACGTATATAATTAACGCGGTATTTATTTGATGAAAAATGTTATATCTTAAAAAAAGAACGGATAAATAATAGCTCAACAAGCTTTTCAACAAAATATCTTTACGCAGGCAGTACCTATCTTGTTAAATGTTTATTTTCTTTTTTGTTGGAATAAAAGAATAAATCTGTGCAGAAAAACAAAAAGTAAAAAGAGAAGTAGTTACGATGTTTAGATTTTTGTGCCATTGCCTTATGTGACGTATTGTGACAAACGCAATCAAAGAGACCAATTGCGCGTTAATGACTTCAACTGCCTCGCGCTATGTAATGATATATCATCGAATACTAGCTGCCTATTTTACCGCGATGCGTAATGATTATTAGTTATTAGTCTTAGATATAAATTTGCATGTCATGGTTTTCAATTAAATATCATAAATTAATCAATTGTAATGTTATGGTGTTTGGTAGAGATGCATATATGCAATCAATAAAAGCGTACGACAACAACAATCTACGAAATAAGCGCAAATTAGATAAATCACACCATCATTAAAAGTTTATTTATTACGGATAAATAATACACATAAATGTATTTCGAAATAGTAATGTTAATAGATGTATTTAAATTAAACATAATTTAATATTTTAATAAAAGATGATCCCCTGGTCATCAATTTATGATTTAAATAATTAAAATACAGTAATGTGACAGATGTAAATCCATGATAGTATAAATTTTAATAAACGTAATAGCGGAAAATATTTTAGAACCTAGTTTATAGAGGCGTATATAAATACGTTTTGTGTCTTTGCGTTACATTTATTTAAATACTTTAGTTTCTTTTGAAATAAGTAAAATTATGTTGAAATTTATAAGTAATTCGACCACAGCGCGATGCGTTGGATTAATTTGTGATTTTCTTTACTTCAAAAATTAACGTAAACATATTTTAATCAATAAATAATTTGAATAAGCATAGCTACAACTATCGTCTCGATATAACACATATAATATGTATTATGCTTATTTAAACTGTTCACTTACAAATGAGGCTAACGTCTTAGACCATAGTGGTATGATATTTGCGATCGGCCTTAGATAGAATCCTGTTATTTATGGAATTAGGGATGTCCACGGTCAGCAGTGACCACTTACCATCAGATGAATCGCGTGTCCGTATGCTACTTAGGTATAACGTGTAAAAAATTGAACACATACAAACTCATGTTGTTTAAAAGTATAAATAAAAATAAAATAGTAACAAAACCGGTTAAATAACATTTAAATCCCATTACATAACAATTGGTTAATAGAACGCGTAGACCTAGCCAGCTGAGTTAATTGGTTGTATTTATGTAAAGCACTTAGTTCTGCCCAAGAGTATGTCGGCTAAAAGCCAAATAGGGCACCGAGAGACATATTAACATTTATCTACCTACGTTTACATATTATTCGAGTAATTCAGTGGTTACGTTTAGTGGTGTATAAATTAAATTGCTTTTTATAATGTAAATAGAGGTGGGTTACATTTCGTAATATTACGCTGAATTAATTTTGTGCCTAGTCTGGGTTTTTATTCAGAACATCTCTTTTTATGTTAAGGACAAATTATAATTAAATTAGGTCTTGCTTAAATGTCAAGTAAAATATTACGTAAAAACCTACAAAATACAAGATTTTCTTAATCACATGCTTTACTCAAAAATAATTATAATCATCACTCTGTTACTGTCCCTCTGCTAGACATGGTTCTTCTCACATAACAAGAGTTCAGGGTATATTACGCTACCCTGATCTAGTACCTATAGGTTGCAACACTTCACATGCCTTTATATTATTTATAATTAGGCTTGTAGGGTTACTCACATTGTTTTCCTTTAGGGTTGAATTCTAATTAATTCTTAATACTCAAATTGTTTTTGAAGGATTCGAACCCTACCCTAAATTGTCTAATTCATCGTTTTAATAGTTATGTACTTACTATACTACAATATTTTTGAGCAAGAAGCATCGCAAGAATATCCATTAACTTACATTACACTTCACTATATTACATTACATTACTTTGCATTACACAAAAATGACATTACATTTAATACATGTGCTGTTCAAGCGCTCCAAAATGATGAAAACAAAGTGAATACGGAATTCACTCCCACTTTGCCTTTTAAGAATAATTGTTTCCCACAAATACATTCCGTTCGCAAATACCATTTTATTCCCCATAAAAGCGTTTAAGTAAACAATGTAAACATACCCACGTATAACAATGAAGATTTCTGGCAGAAAATCTTATAGAAATATTTTCTCTATCAATATTTCATACGAGTATCGTTTGATTCGTCTGTTTTCTACCTTCGATAGAATTTATTATCATAGAAAATATAATGATTTCAGTAATATTCGTAGTTGTATGAAGAAGTAAAAAAAGTAAGGAATTATTGTCGGTGATTTCAAATATAAATAATGATATTAAATGGGAATTTCACGGAAAAAAAACCGTATATTTAATGTTTAAAAATATTAAGTACCTACCCGCAAAAAAATCAAAGATGGACAATGGACGCGAGGACCTCGACTAATGCAAAAAAATTTATTACAAAAAGTAGACGAATACAAATCCTAAATATTAATTGATAAGTCCAAGATAGCTTCTTATATTTTTAATACGCTTTTATTAGCTTCAGACGTATGTATGTTGGTATGTTAGTATGTAACGGAATCTTTGAACATGATTTTAACCCCCTTCAAAACGTCGGATTAACTTGAAATTTGGCATACATATTAAGGACCGATGACAATTCAATATTTTAAACATTCTGACCCGTTATCCTGACTAGGATAATCAGGATCAGCGATTTTTGTTTTCCTGAGACCCGGAAGGTCTGCGTTAAGACCAATAAAGGAATCTACCAGGCGCGCCGATCACCTAACCTAACCTAACCTGACCTGACCTGACCAGACCTGACCTGACCTGACCTGACCTGACCTGACCTGACCTGACCTGACTTGACCTGACCTGACCTGACCTGACCTGACCTGACCTGACCTCAACTTCGACGCGTTCGTTGTTAATAGCATCATGAAGCGGTGTCTCATCATCCTTATTCATTCAGCACTTCAACATCTGCACCTTCCTTTAACAAGATTTCCACTATTTCATTGTTCCCATTTCTTGCTGCCAAATGTAAAGGCATATATTATTTCAGCTCATCGTCATAGTCACAACTTATATTATTAACTCGAGCTGTAAAATTAATTAAACTACTAACAGTTTTAAAATCTCTGCAGGCAGCAGCAACACAAAGAGAAGAAATTCTAGAATTATTTTTGATATTAACATCATCATGCTGTAATATTAAATCGATGATTGGACGACGTCCTTTTGAAATGGCTAGATGTAAAGCAGTTGACCGTTTTTCTCTTGAGTATTGCCATCAGCGCCTGTTTTTAAAAGATGCTGTATCATCCTTTTTCCGTGATTACTTTTATCCAAGATAGAGGACCTGGGATATGGTATAAATTATGAAAGAAAGCAGTTAGCATTGGCAATTCGGATGTCATTCAACAACTCCTCTGGGATTTTCACGTAAACAATAAAAATATACACCAATGTAAAACACCACTTCATACAGCTGTGTTAAACAATGACCAAATATTCATTTTTGCCCTGCTAAGCAAAGATGCTGATGCTGATTCGAAAGATAAACTTGATAATACGCTACGTAATAATCGTTAAAATAATCGCTAAAATAATCACTAAAAAATGAAAAATAAATAATAGTTAAAAAAAACTAAAAAATACGCTTTTATAAAAAATCGACCAAAAAATGAAAAATAAACAATAGTTTAAAAAAACTAAAAAAATACACTTTTTATAGAAAATCCAACTAAAAAATAGAAAATATTTTTTTTAAAGTTTGAATTAAGAATAGTGTAAATAAGATCAAAATATTTTTTATTGTAAAAAAGCGTGGGGTGCTTTTTAAAAGATATTATCAAAAAAATTATAATCCTTCTACTCAATATCTATCAATAAAATATTTATAACTATTGACACCATGCACCCCACGCTTTTTTTACAATAAAAAATATTTTGATCTTATTTACACTATTCTTAATTCAAACTTTAAAAAAAATATTTTCTATTTTTTAGTTGGATTTTCTATAAAAAGTGTATTTTTTTAGTTTTTTTAAACTATTGTTTTTTTTAAACCTACATGTATTACTCTCCAACAACCCGTATGGGAACAACAACAACATAATCTACAACGATTATGCTGCAGACCTGCCCTAATACAACAATGTATAAACAACAAATTGCATTACTACATAAGAGGGTACATTTAATCTAACCGGACGTCTCCAACAATTCTAAGGATAAATAATAGCAAGTGTCCTATCATTTTTCGAAACACGTTTAGAGATAATATATCGTTTCAGATGCTATGGGGAGTGGCTGGCGGGATGGGCATGTCGCTCGCCACAGCTGTCTTCTGCATGCTCCCACTCTTCACCTCGTCCACTGGGGATATACGTAAGTTATTATGTATTTTGCTCTATATATTTCTACAAAGATACTGCAGAGTTTTTAAGCTAAGTTACTGGTAACTAGTCATTACTGTGCATAGCCTAGTGAAACTTGAACTCGCAAGTGGATTTGAGGCTTAAAACATAGGCTCTTAGGCATAACTCTTTGATATTTCGAAGATACGTACGTATACATGATAAACTAATAGATATTTAAAAATGTTCTCAAAGGCGTGTAAGGTTTACTAATTCATATCTTAGGCAAGTAAGCGCGGTTGTCTAAGACCTAAATTCACGTTATCTTGAAAGGATACACGTGCCCAACAGTGAAACAGTAATGGCCCAGCAGCCAGTGGTTTGAAACTACTACTTTTGTCCCATCATGGTCCCAATGCCCTCGCTACGCCCTTTTGAACTAACTACTACTAGTAAATAACTTTCGTAAGAGACCGCGCCCTATATAGATAGACTGCATGTTTTTACTTACTTCTAGGTACTCATAATATTGTAAAATAAAAGTAATGAAATAATTAAATCTAACTTAAAGTTTATTGAATTAGGCGAATGAGTGATTTATTATTGAGCCTAATATTTTAATTATGTTCTTCCTACAAATATATTTACAATACATAATAATCTAATTTAGTTCAAAAAACAACTGGCACAGTTTGCGAGTGAAATATTTTCAGTTACCTTTTGTGTGGTTCGTTAACGAATGAAAGGTAAAAATGGTTTAAAAAATATTTCGATAGGTTACCTACCTAACGAGTGTATTGTGAGTTGTGTATGGACATAACCTTCTCAATTTTGCAGCTATTGTGTTATTTATCCCAATACAAGAGTATAAGGTATCCAAATTAGTATTGTATGTAATAGAGTAAATTTAAACATTTTGCAAAACATATTGTACCTATGTATGCCTTAGGCCGCGTTGAAATTTTTTTTTTCTCTAGCGTTCACACCTTTTCGTTCACTACTTTCATTACTTTTTCTTCAAAATCAACCTTATTATCGTTTCGTTGTGTGAACGAAACGATAATACGTCACTATGCTTTGCGTTACCACAATTGTTTTTTTTTATTAATATAAGAGTAGCAGACGAGCATGCAGTCCACCTGATGGTAAGTGGCTACTGCCGCCCATGGACATCTGTAATCAACCCCAGATAGGATTAGATATTCCTACCTGAGGTCGGCCACAGATGCGCCGCTACCCCTGAGGACTAAGCTGGAACGCCTTGGAAAAGTCTGTCTCCCTTACCACACCCTTCAAACCGGAACACAGCAGCGCCTAACACTGCTGTTATTAGGTAGAAATAGTAGTGGCGGTGGTGCCGCCGGAGTCGCACCACAAAGGATTCTACCACCTTCAGAATTGTAGATGCAGTCTGGCGTTCTCGGTTACTTTCTCTAGTGATCACAGTATACCTGCCCTTACTGCCATGCCCTTGGATTGAAGTATATGAGTTAAAGAAATGTTGTCTTAACACGAAGCTTTTCGACGTCATCAAGGGTAGCGAGCAACGCTTCTATACGCTCCGGATTGTCCTTTGTGGTTCGGACGAAGGTTTCTACCACCTTCAAAATATTTTATCTTCTTCATCTACATATAGGCAGCAGTGACCACTTCTCAAGTGGACTATGTTCTTATTTGTTACTTAAATATAATAGCTATGTACATCTTTGCAGGTCACCACGGCGCGTCCCGAGCCCGGGGATGGCGCGGTGGAGTCCAACCCCTAGCGGACGTCACCGCTAACAATTCAGTCAGCAACATCACCGCCCAGCTGGGTGGGACCGCGTACCTCCACTGCCTTGTGGGGCATCTGAGCGAGCGAGGCGTAAGTCTTAAACTTGTACTTATAATAAATACTATATACTTATAATACTTAATAATAAATAGGAATTTAACTTTGTTTAACTTTGATTGTAATACTTGTAAAAATTAAAAAAGACATGACCACTTTAGAAGTTATTTTACACCTTAACAACTTTAGTTCAATAATATCATTCCCTTATGACTGACCGGCCAAAAGTGAAGAAGGTTCCAGGTTCGATCCTTGGCCAGAAAAGTATCTAAAAATGGATTTTGATTTCTGTTATGGGTCTGGGTGTCTGTGTCTTTATGTCAATGGCATTCCCTGCACAAGGGATCCTAGACAAGGGCTATGAGTGTAAAAGTCATGTTTAGACCAAAATAGGTATACAAACGAATTATGTAATTTTTTTACTAACCCACTATGAAAAGCATGTATTTTAAGTACATAAAAAACAGACATAGTTAAAAATATTCCTCTTTCTGCACTCCTGAACAGAGTCACTAATTAGTTGACTTAATCAAAGTAATAATGAGTGAGCTAAAGTTATGAGATGATGATGAAAGTTGTCTAATTATACCATTTTATTGCAGCAAGTATCCTGGATCAGGAAGAGGGACTGGCACATACTCAGCTCCGGGAAATTCACGTACACTAACGATGAAAGGTTCCAGGTAAGTTATAATTAACTAACTTTATTACGTGGTTAATGGTGCACTGGGGTACGTTGGGCGTGAAATTTGGAACTTTTTTATATGACGGAGGGTAATGTTTTTTGAGCGTAAGTAGTTCATACAGAATGTATGTATGGACGTATGTATTTATGTATGGGTGTATGTGTATGTATGATGTATGTCTCATTCTTTGGCACACTCTACATCCCAAACGGATGGATTAAAATTTAAAATGCATCAAAATAAAATTAACGGTTTTTGTTTTTATAATAATTTTCAAGTTGACTGCGGAGAATGCAACACTGCCATATGAACTTCTACCTAATAACGGCAGTGCTAAGCGCTACTGTGTTCTGATTTGAAGGGTTTAGTAAGGAAGACATACTTATCGGAGGCGTTCCAGCTTACTTAGGGGATATTACGCCTCTGTGGTCAACCAACAGTTAGACATTAAAATCTAGTCTTACTTGGGTTTTATAATTAGTGCCCATCGGGTGGGCTACATGCTTGTTTCCTACCTCATACAATACCACCTCAAAACAATAAAAGTTTTCAGTATTTCGGACTGACCGAAATACTAATTTAAATAAAGTGGTAAACTTGAAATTTAAAATTTGACGTTTCTGTCACAACATACGGTATTCAGACAGTCAAAACTCAGAATTCGTTACGGTATGGCCTGTATCATATAATAAGACTTTAATAGATCTTCTTATATTAGTAACTCTTTCTAAAATGATATCATAAGCATTATATAGCCACCCTACACTGCCAGACGCGACCTACCTACGCTACATATGCTTACCTACATGTAGATCCCTCTATTCCTCAATGTCACCTGACCCGAGTGAATAACGTCCACTGGCGCCCCCTATGACCTATAAATCAAATCGCCCGAGAGAGCCAAACCGACTTTTATTATTTTTAAGTACCTCTAAATCATTCTTATAAGAACGTGGTTGGTTGAATGCAGTAATGGATCTTATGGTATTTAATTAAAGCCTAGGAATCTTACATCATCCGTATGAAAAAACTAAAGTGGAATAAATTTTAATGATTCAACTAGTAACTAGAAAGTTAGAACAAGTATGGTTCGACCAGGGAGGCATCGTCGTAAACACATGACTGTCCCACTGCTGGGCATGGGTCTTCCTCTCAGAGTGAGGAGTTTAGACCATAGTTCACTTCTGTGGCCAATGGCCTATTGGTAGACTTCCTTCGTCCTTGAACTTTTTTTCGAATTCTCAGGTATGCGTAATGTTTTCCATCAGCGACGTTAAACATCAGAGGTGCCAAGGATTTGAACCTCAGACCCCCCTATCAGAGGCTGAGTTTCATAAGAACTAGACTATCACTGCTTTTTTGCATAAATCTGTTCTTGCGTTTCCGTGGACGGGTGGTAGATACCTGCTGTCTGATACTTATGAGGTGACGATCTTAGTCCTGAGAAGTAGCATTTTTGATTGACTTCAAGTAGAGCATCTGTTTAAAATTGAGTTGGTTACAATTATTCATAATTATGTCTTAGTGAGCACCTACCATCAGATGGACTGCAAGCTCGTTTGCAACTTCAATCTTATAAAACAGTGAACTACTTACTCAATAGCTTTTACGCTTTAAAAACACAAAGACACTATTTCCAAATCCGATCTCGTAATAAAAAGCGGATATTTTTTGCAACTGGTATTCCTTTTCCTCTACTTTCGCAATTTTTACTTTATATCCAACATTATCGTGTTCTTCCTGTCAAATAATGAAGGAAGCGATAAAAAAGGGGATGTCGCGATAAGGGACGCTAACAGGATAGTGATGACAGTCAAATTAATTTTCTCCCTATAAAATATTAGGGGAGTCACTGTAATTTGCATGAAGGTGCTAAGGTAACTTTTAGGAACAAGCAGACCTTACTGGTATGAATATTTTCGCCACATTATCGCAGACATGCGTCTCTATTTGCATGCATTTTATGATGTGTGTAATATACATAGTATGTACATATTAATATATTATTTTTTTTATATATAGGAGTAGCAGACAAGCATGCAGTCCACCTGATGGTAAGTGGCTATTGCGCCCATGGACATCTGTAATCAACCCCAGATTAGATATTCCTACCTGAGGTCGGCCACAGATGCGCCGCTACCCCTGAGGACTGAGCTGGAACGCCTCGGAAAAGTCTGTCGCCCTTACCACACCCTTCAAAATGGAACACAGCAGCGCCTAACACTGTTGTTATTAAGTAGAAATAGGTGTGTCGGTGGTGCCACCGAAGTCGAACCACAAAGGGTTCTACCACCTTCAAAAATGTACATATTATTAGATAAAAAAAATTATATATCGATTATGATGACGTTCTTCAATGGAAACATATGTGCCTGAGAATTCTCTTAAGAGAGAGAAAAGAAGAGAAGTCGGGACTTTACTACGTGGTAATCTGAGCGCCTTTCATTTTGAAAGAAATCAGGCTAAACCTCAATGTAAAAGTAGACTCGTACATGGACGGTATTGATATATTCTCGTTATAAACTTTATTATTTTTGTTTTACGTCAAAAAATTATAAAGATTAGGTATATTACCTACAAGTATTATTCAATTTGAGATATAACTACAACCTAATTTTTATAATTAGTATTTTTTCAAGATGGCAGCCGAGGGACAATAATTGCGATACCGATTGACCCCAACACAAAAAATAAAATTGCGTCCTTTGACTAGTGCAACTCAAATGTCATATTTCAATTGACTATAGCAGTAGTTCCCAAACTTATTTTTCTCGTGGACCACTTTCAAAATTTTACTGGTTTCGGTGGATCCCCTGCTGCCACATTCTTAAAGTCGCCAAAAAATTAAAAATAAAAATTGTCAGAAATGTAGGTAGGCCTTACGGCATACATTAATAGGTGAAAACTATGCTTACATTTTAGCTCTTTACTATCAAAAGCAGATCAATTTTCGTGGACCCCTATTTTTTGTTCACGCCTACGTAGACCCCCAGTGAGTCTCCCGTGGACCCCTGGGTGGACACCCAGGACCATGGACCACTTTGGGAATCAATGGACTATAGTTTACATTGTCAGTCGACTTAAAAATAAACTGCTATATATTATAAACACGTAAACCAGACTGCCTGATTGAATGAAATTTAGACGAATTCAAGGACCTTTGAACGCTTGAATAACATTACACTACGTAAAAATCATAGATTAGTAAAGATTACTCACTCATAACAAGAAAATGTAACCAGTTTTGACAATTTAAATTGTCATTGTCATCTATTTTCGTGTTTGAAAAATATTTAAAAAATTTAGTTTCTAGATCATTTACGATTGAAACGATATTACTCCGCACTTTTTCTTCGATTCGTGTTTTTGCACCACTTAACTGCGCATGTCAGCATTGTTCCGCGTAAATTACACCATGACAGCCATTAAATGGTTGACAGAATTGTCAGCCGTTTAAGCCATTTAATGTTTCCTTCAATTACTAGGCGGTGAGATATACAATATACTTATCTATGGTAAAAATATAAGTTTTTAAATTTCTTACCGAACCCGCTTTGCGAATCTGACTCACACTTACCCAGTTTCGTTATCAGGGCTATGATTTTTATTAATTTAGTTTTAAAGTCAAATAAAACTTTTATACGCCATGCAGTAGTTTCAGAGTGGGAGTTTAATTAAATTGTAAATGTTTCTCAAAGCGTGTTGGGGGCACGTTTATTTAAAGGGTACGTATGAAGTTATATTGCAAAAAGCATAAAGTAATTTTATGACTTTGTAAGAAGGATTCATTTTCTTGTGTGCTAATTTTAAATTGCAAAAATAGTAATTTAGACGATATACATCAACGCAAATTAGTTTTTAGAATAACCAAAGGGTTAAAAAAGCCTCCCTTCCTTATGCTGTATGTCAGTCTGTCACAAGCTCTTACTCTTAAACCGTAATAAATTGACACTTAAAAATTCTACAGAGTATATAATTGTAACAACCAAAATACTAAAGATAAAAAAAATGAAAATAAATGGGGGCATACAAAAAACCGCTTTTTTGGCACTTTTCTCTTTTTTCGTTGCTATCCCTGAGGGCTAACGTAGACCGCCTCGTGTCCTTTTTACCATTCAATGTAATCCAGAACACTGTAGCGTCTAACACTAGTGTTATAAGGCAGGCTATCCGAATAAGAAGGATTAGGCTATAGGCCACCGCGCCAAGTGCGTATTGATAGACTTCACATACCTTTGACATTTTTTTATACATGTAAATCTCTCAGGTATGCAGGTTTTCTGACGATGTTTACCTTCACCATTTTAAGCAAGTGAAAATTAATTTCTAATACACACATAACTTTGTAAAACCAGAGGTGTGTGCCTAGGATTTGAACCTCGGACCCCTCGTTCGAGAGGCCGAGTTTCTAAACCATTAGGTTATCACTGCTTTTTTACGCCACGAAAGGTTACAACCTTCAATTTTATTACAATTTTTAATGAAACAAATTACTTATAAAAGTCAAGTATACAAATGGCTTTCCATGCGCGATTTTTAATTGGTCGTGTAAAATTAACCGTTTAGTATTTTACTGTAATTGGTTAAAAGTTAAGCTTGATACATAAGCACAATATTGCAAATGATATGTTATTGTAAGCTAGGTTTATTCAGTTTACTAACTGACCTACCTATCAAATTATTCCTACAACCTAATTTTCATAACTTTTCTTCGTAAAAAAATAATAAACTTTATAATGAAAATACCTATATCAAAATTTGAGAACAGATTTTTATTTATAACTTCTACTTGTCATGTTACGAAAAAATTACATCAGTTCATTTCGATAGAAGGATTTTCAAAGAAAAATTTTGATACAATAGATATTGACGGGAAATTGACCTGAAAACGATTACCACACAATCGTTTTCAGGACAATTTCGCGTTAATACGTTAATACACACACGCCCACTCAACACACACAAACGTTTCTGTCTCTCTCCCTCCCACTCTATCTCTATCCGACAATAGCCACGTCGCCTCTTTGTGATAGATAGGTGATTCGTAATTCGATAAATTTCGAACTAAATCGTGCCGCAAACGCGTCATAGCTAGGGTTGGCAACTTTGGTAATTATTTTACACTAAATTTAGGTTTGTAGTAAATTTTACTTGTGAGTAGAACTAAAGTATTGGTGGTAACGATATTTAAAACACTCCTAAAATAGTATTTTATGAGGAAATCCAGAAAATCACAATCCTTCGTTACTTATTGATTTTTTTTAACATAATATTTTTCGTTCTTTTGTCGTCTTTAAATGTTTCATGCGTATACCAACGTACTTACTTAAGTTAACCCGTCATAAATAATGTTCAAAAAAACAATTAAAAAAATATTTTAAATAATGATAATATTTCAAAAATGGATATATTTATTAATTATTCGTTATTATGTTTATTGCTTTGTTGAAATCGAATATACATATTGACTATACCCTTGGTACATGTTTCGAAATTGGTGTTCCACAATAAAATATTTACTTCACTTTTAATTAAATTAACAGACATCACCCTGTACATTATAATTGTGTTGGCAGCCCTGATAACAGGGCGCCATATTCGTCAACTGGCGTAAATTTTGCGGCAGGCATGACAATTTACTGCTTAGTGATTATGAAAATGTTTTACACGCTAATTGGATGAACTAACGCGAATAATTATAACGCATGGACGATTAATAAACCGAATTTCAGATGGATCGAACTGTAGTTTTCAATGTACGTTAAAATTTAATGATTATATTTGATGTTGTAGAATTGTGGATATGTTAGAGCACGATGTAAGACGATGTAAGTAATATTAGAAAAGCCCCAATGAAGGATGGTGGTCGCATTTATAGTTGTTATATTCAGAATTATATGCTCTAATATTTGCTTGCCTGCGATTCGAACCCTGATCCTTTCGTAGGACTGAAGTTAATACTTGACGATAATTACCACGACCATACCATTGGCCACAGAAATCTACCATAGTTTTTGCTCTAGTTGCTAGAATATCTTGCTATAGTTTACGTTTGCTATAGTTTAAGTTTGACTATTTTTAGTTATGATAATTCTAGAAGAATTGCCTTGAAATTAAAAAAAATCGTTAATTATTCTATTCATTAATAACATTTATTACTTTTTACAACTACTTATGTACCGGCGACCTTACGAGTGAGAGAGAGATCTTCTTTGCGTCTTTCAAATTAAAAACTTCAAAGGTCAATGTATCTTTCATTTTTGTGTGACGCACTTATGATAAAATACTTTGTCATCCTATTTCTTTACGCCTAAAATATACGTCAAAGAAATGATCCATCTGTCTGTCGAATTCTAGCCTGACTAGCACTAAAGGGAATTGAATCCCATTATCGCTAGCGAGCAGGTGTTTATTTTCTAAAGGTTAAAGTGTCTATTATATTGGGGTTACGAACTTATTTAAGTATTCATTTCAGAATACCTACGTATGTACCTAGAATAATAAATACTTAATTTATGTCCACGGCTCCATAGGGGTTTGAAAGTATTATGAGAAGGTATATTATTATTCGAATAATTGCATATTGAATGCCCCTTTTTAGGGTTCCATAACCAAAGGGTAAAAACGTGACTCTATTAATCAGCTTCCGCTGTCCGTTCCATCTGTCCGTCTGTCCGAATGTCATAGAGGTCTATCTCTTCAACGGGTATAAACAGATACTAAAGTATTTATGCAAAATGTAAAATTCAAAGATGGTAAAACCATTTGTGGTTCGACTCCGTCGGCACCACCGCCACCTATTTCTGCCTAATAACAGCAGTGTTAGGCGCTGTGGTGTTCCGTTTTGAAGGGTGTGGTATGGGAGACATACTTTTCCGAGGCGTTCCAGCTTTGTCCTCAGGAGTAGCGGCGCATCTGTGGCCGACCTCGGGTAGGACTATCTAATCCTATCTGGGGTTGATTATAGATGTCCATGGGCGGCAGTAGCGACTTACCATCAGGTGGAATGCATGCTCGTCTGCTACTCCTATGTTATAAAAAAACATACTGTAAAAAATATACTGTAACTTTAAAATAGTATAAAATTTAAAGTTTGAAATAGATCGTTTGTCTATTATTATACGAGTAGATATGGGTTATTTACAAAATCGTTTGTTGCATTTTCAGGTCCTGCACGGCGAAGGCTCCGAAGACTGGACGCTCCAAATCAAATTTGTTCAGAAAAGGGACAACGGGACATATGAATGCCAAGTAAGTTTTATTGTATTAACTTCAAAAAAATAAATCAACAAATTCTATTGTAACCTAAAATTTTGATATGAAGATTAGCAGTACCTTCAAGACGTAGAACCTCTTTCTCAGAACATACCACAATCACACCTCTAATTCTGCTTTATAAAAGGTGGTTTAAAACGTGGTAGATCCGGCATGGGTAAACTGGAAAGGTACCATTACTACCGCCATACTTATAACTAGCGCGCAGCAGTTTATGCATTTTTCTGAAAAGTTTTAGAAGACAGCTGGCTTATACGAGTATATATGATGCAGATAGTCGCATCATGTGCCTGGTAAAGTCCGCGGCAAACTTCTAGTCCGCTCTGAATATAGAAACGAGTCGCGTCGCAACAGCAAATTGTAGATATTAACGGTACAAAGACAGTGCGAGAGCCCCCGGCACCCGTCCGCTTCCCGCTCTCGCCTACGGGTACATAGCTGCGTTAGTGTACCCATACTGTTGCTACGGAGTTGCTTGTAGTTGTGTTCGACCGCATTGACTCTCTGACTACATCTGCGCGCAACAACTTCACAGCGGACTAGAAGTTTAACGCGGACTATAACACAATATGTATAAATCGACTTCAGGCTTCAATATTTTTTTGGTGCCACAATTTTATGACAACCCAATCGTTCCCAACGTCGTGTCGCCTAAATCTTTTATTTTAGTGTCTAAAACCTGAAAGCAGTTGTCGTTGAGCTGCCATAAATATTTCTATGTGATAGTCCTTACTCTTCGTCAATACTCGACATGTACTGGATTGACAGAATGAATGACTTATCGTTCTTGTCGGTCATAGCATAGTTATTGTTCGGTGCAATTCTGTAAAATACCAACACGAATTCGAACCTCGATAGATCACGTCGATTGTTCTGATGCGACTGCTTTGAGATGAGATTGGAGCAAATAGGAGCAAAAGCGAAAATGTCTGATTTTTACAAATAGGTTGAAGGATTTTTATTTATTTTTATTGTTATCGCTCATCTTATTCCAGCCTTAGAACAGTGATAAACTGCAGTGTTCTACTTCCAACGATGGGATATATTAGAGACGAGCTTTTGCCCGCGGCTTCGCTCGCGTTACGAAGTAATATTTTCATCCCCTATGTTATCCCCTTGGGGGTAGAATTGATCAAAATCCTTTCTTAGCGGATGCCTACGTCATAACATCTACCTGCATGCCAAATTTCAACCCGATCCGTCCAGTGGTTTGGGTTGTGCATTGATAGATCACTATGTCAGTCAGTCACCTTTGAGTTATATATATTTAGAATATATTTAGATTAGAGATACTTAACAATAATGTTATATAAAGTTACTAATTAGCCGCAAATAATAAGATTTGAGTAATTCCTGAAGATGATAAGCAATAGATTAGACTGTAAATCTATTTCTCATTGCAGCTTTCTATATTTAAAATTTTAAAAGTATCAAAAATGTAACTGAGTATTTGTTACTATAAGAAGTAATTAAATTATTATTATTATAAGGTCTGCCACAAGCTACGATGCCTCAGAAAAGTTTGTCTCTCTTACCACATCCCCTTCAAACCAGAACACAGCAGCGTTTAACACTGTTGTAATGATGCAAAAATAGGTTTGGCGGTGTTGCCGCCGGAGTTGAACCACAGAGGGTTCTACCACCTTCAAAGACACACGAAGTAGATTTTATCGCTTAACAAACTCATTTTCTGTACGACAAGTGCTTTAATTTTGTAAGTCGGCTTTCACGTTATCTTGAACAGCGTCTTAATATACGAGTAGGTACGATAATAACTCTTTCCTTTGTTCAGAAATAATAACTTTTGTTCTATAAGTCGTGTACGGTGAAGTATTCTCTCAAGATTTCATCTCCAGTTTGAAATGGAACGAAAACCCTTCAAGACAAATATTTTATATTATTTCAATGATATCGTTTTGATTCTAGGTAATGTTGCACGTATTTTTGGTTATCATTAATTAATTAATCATTAATGTTTAACGTTAAAACTAATATTGAGGACTGCTTTAAGAGCTTGAAGGGTAGGGAAGTCGGAAAGCTTTACACGAGGCATTCCAACTTAGTCCTTGGCTTAAAAGCTTTGATAAGGCAGACACTTACACAAAGCGTTTTAACTTAGTCCAGGACTCCAGTCGTGTATGTGAGTATTTATAGAAATTAGCGCAATGGTCATGAGTTTTTACTGTCAAGTTGATTGCATGGACATTTACTAATTAAATTTCATAAAAATACTATTTGTCTGCCACCCACAGTTCCGTCCACCGAATAAGCAGACGCTTAAATGATTAATTGGAATTTCTTAGGTTTAAGCCTATATACGAGTAATAAGGTCTCATCTTACTGTGTACATCGTCTCACGACACAATGAATCCTAATAAATAACTAAGTAAGTATACAAAGCTTGTGTAAAAAGATAACCTTACCCGGTGGATCTTATTTGGTATTATTCGACAACCAATTATTTTTATCTCACTAATATCAAACAACACAGTTAATGAAGGCTAGATAAACAACACATAATACTAGTTATTACGTAGGTTGATTAGAAAGGAAATATGAGACGTAAAATATTTATCGGCCGATTCCAACTTCTGACGGTTATGGCCTGTTATTGTGCCTCTCTCTTTAGATATCACTTGATGACGTCAATAGTCTATGACGTCACCCATTTTAGTGATATATGAAGAAAGTAAACCTGTTAATGTATTGATGGTGGTAGAACCCTGTATAGTAAGGAAGACAGACTTTTCCGAGGCGTTCCAGCCTAGTCCTCAGCTGGAACGTATCTTAGCGGCCACAGATGCGCCGCTACCCCTCAGGTAGGAATATCGAATCCTATCTGGGGTTGATTACAGATGTCTATGGACGGCAGTAGCCACTTCCCATCAAGTGGAATGCATGCTCGTCTGCTACACCTATATTATAAAAAATAAATGTATCCCTGCTCTGTTTGATTCTTGCGTACCTACGTACTCTGGATCCCTCATTGCGCCACGCGATCACGTATAATAAAGTAGTAATTGGTCCATGTCCAAATAGCCACAAATGTTTAAATATGATTTACATAGGTACATTATAGAAATCGTAAAATGGACCGCAATTAGATTAATTAAATAAACTTAGATAAAATAGTAATTCTTCCCCTTCTTCATTATCACTAATTAATAGCAATTTATTTATGAAAATGAATAGTGGAACTGTTTTTTTGCAATTCGTCGTTCGTTTTCTCTTTGTGTATCTTTCAAATTGTTTAATTGAAAGTAAATTATAAGAAAACCACCATCACACATAAAATATATGAGTATATGTACGCATATATTGCACATATAAATATAATAAAGTTTGATAAAGAAAGACCGTAAATCACATAAAAAACGACATCTAAATATTAGAGAATAATAAAACCAAAATAAAGAAGCGTTATAAAAACAAAAAGCTCCTGTTGATCAAATTACAAAATACAACGCAATGACAAACGTCGAATGTCGCTGGATCCCTCACTCCGCAATAAATCCCGGCGTGTCGGCAGATTTCATCCCGTTCCATACTGAAACAATCGGGGGAAAGGTTTTAAGCCTTTCCCAATTACTTATTTAAAGTGCTATCATAGGTCTATTTATCATATTTAACGAGGTTGTTGGAATTCATTTTATTTGACCTATTGCTTTATCTATCATATCTAACGAGGTCATTGTTTTTTTTTAGTATAATAGGATATAGTACCCAATATATACGAGTAATACCTTTATTTTAAGTAATAAAATAAAAGGCGAGCGTAGCACGTTATCTTTCTTAACTTGCCACTAGTAAACAATTAGATTTAATAAGGACCTTTAATAGTATTGAGGAATATTCATTTAATAATATTAAGGAGTTTTAATATTTCACATTGAACTTTGTTATATCGAAATTGCATCGAATTATTGCTCATAGTGGACCCCAGTTCCATCACATCTAGCTGTAAATTTTGCTGGGTGTGCTCAGAAATAGTACCAGCAATACTCTCTGATCTGACTAATTGTAGTCGTTGTTGTAGTGTATACAACATTGTTCACACATTGGTATGAACATTGTTCTACATGTTCCTATTAATCAAATTACAAAGTACAACGCAATGACAAACGTCGAATATCGCTGGATCCTGAAATCCTGAAATTTTGCTGGGTGTGCTCAGCAATAGTACCAGCAATACTCTCTAACTACAATGTATGAACAATGTTGTACATATTCCTATTAATTAAATTACAAAGTAACAAACGTCGAATATCACTTGATCCCACATTCCACAATAAATCCCGGTGTGTCAGCAGATTTAATCTCGTGCCATACTAAAACAACAAAGGAATAATAAAGTAAGCCTTTCCCAATTACTTATTTAAAGTGCTATCGTAGCTTTATTTATCATATTTAACGTTCGTTTAAATCTGTATTTAATAAAATAATATGATAATTTAAATGTTTTTATGTAATAATGAAAATAATCGGGTAAGGAAATCGTAGCATATTTCACCTGGAAACTCACACGGTTTAACACCCCGATAAAATTATGTAGTGTGAAATGTAAATATTCAATAACTTTATATAAATTAACTATGAAAAGAGCCTGGAAAATAAGAAAGAAAGAAATAACTTTACAATTACAAATTACTTTATTTAATAACAAAGTAGTCAGATATAGGTACATAGGAAACTCAAGACACATAATAAGACAACAGAGCCGAATAAAAATACAATAGTTAATTAGGCACGTTATAGCATATCTCTATGCTTGTATGTATACATTGCATACGGAAAAGGCACTCACTCAGCATTGATGCCATAGTGTGTTGCACCACGGCGTTGATTTTCAGTGAGCCCATAGAGTGACTCACGAATACGAAATACGAAGAAACTTTATCGTTAACGAAGGGAAAAATGAAGAAAAATTTATTTATATTTTGTTATAAAACTTGTACTATAATTCCAAAGGATCAGTTAGAAATCTTACTGATAATTACAGTTCGGCAATATTTCCAAATGGTCGGGTATTTTTGAGTATTGTTTTGTTATTTGCTAAAAATTTAACACGGTTATACCGTTAAAGTATAACTGCAATATTACTGCTATATAAAGATTGCGGCAATCATTGCACTACGTAGCGCAATATAGACGGTAACTCGGCGGCTATAAAGTTGCAGCTAAAAATTGCCACAAGATTAGCCCGTTTACGAGCCCCGTTAGAATAAACTTACTTAACTTTTTATTTTCTTTGCTAAAAATACTGAAATAGGAAAATTAGTACGCACTTTTATTTACTTACTAGCTGACCCGGCAAAGGTTGTGTTGCCATATAAATAAAAAAATGTTAAGGTTGAACAACCTTTATCACTTAGGGGTATGAAAAATAGATAGTAGCCGATTCCCAGACCTACTGAATATGCATATAAAATTTGGTGAAAATCGGTAAAGCCGTTTCGGAGGAGTACGGTAACTAACATTGTAACACGAGAGTTTTATATATAAGATTAAAACCAGCCAATCTAAAGCAGCTGGCCCAAGAAGCCAAGCCAGTCCAGGCAGTTGTGCCAGCCAAACTTAGTTTTTAGATTTCCACCAACGCCCGTTATTAATAATTAATCTATCACATGTTTATCTTATCATAAATAGACATTTAATAATTTCTTCATGTTATAAATTGTCAAATTTCAATCTTTGTTAGGTAAAGATTGGAGATTGATTATTGATAACGAGCGTAAGCCTACTGCTCTCAATAGGTGTGGCATCATAGTATTTATGTCCAAATTTACGTAAGATCAGGGGACCGAAAAACCGGGGGACCGTTTACCTTAACTTATTCATTATTAAACTTAACTCAAATAAAAAATATACTTAACCTTGTTTTTTACAAAATATTTTTACATATTTATAACTAGATAATAATCTGATTAAACGAGCGTAGTTATACCTATTTATGTGGCAAAATAGCATGGCAAAAGGCAATTTTCCGTGGACATCGGTTATAACCATCTAGAGATATTTCTGGGTAATACTCGTAGATGTAACAAGATAGATAAGCGAATCTTCCGTTGTAAGACACAAGGAAAAAATGCTTTCTTCGTATGATACGCGCAGAGATTGTGGTTATGAACATTGGAGGGTTAATGATGTTACATTCTGTGTTATTGCGTCTTATTAAGCAACCTTCATATTTTATATGTATATTGTGTACAAGGTGCTGGGTCCGACTTGTATATTATCGTTGTATGTACGTAGGTAGAGCTGTAGAGCTAACTCCAAAAGTAGATGAACAGATTAAGGTTTCAAAAATATAGACCCAAGCATTCATAAGTAGCTAAACACAACAAGCACAATAATTAAATGAACGTTGTAAAGTTTCAAAAGTAGATGAACACTACAGTGTCAAAATTAGCTAAACAGTAACATATCATATTAGTGACGTTAACCATTTTGTACATACGGTGTTCAGCTACTTTTGACGTGTTAGTGTTCATCTAATTTTGACACTTTACGACGTGCATTTAATTATGAAGCTACGGGTATTTAGCTAGTTATGAACGTTTAAGTGTATAAGTATTTTTTTTTTTCTTATCTACTAAGGAAGCTGGCTGACATATTACGCAATGATGGGCGCGGTCGGGCAATGAATGGGTGATCGCTGGTGTTCAAAGGGCTATTTAAGGGCTTATAAGTATAACCAATTTTTGTAGGACAGCCATCGGCAAGGGCAACCGCATGGCATGGGAAATTTCGTAATGACCATCTTTTTCGCAGTAAATTAAAGGAACTATAGAGGTTGCCAACCGACATATGAAATTGAATATATGATGCAAACTGAATCGACTGCTTGCAATTGTAATATTTAATATGTAAAAATAATCATTATATGTTTATGTTATTAAGTGAACTAATATATTTTGATATCGTATAAAAAGTTCAGATTCGCAACATAGACGAAATCTATCATCGCTTTTTAAGCACAAGTCAAAATTCCGTAAGGCATTATCTCCTTTTTTGGTGTGAGGTAAGTCTAAATCTTATATTTATATTTATGGGTTTTGTACTTTTAAAGCAACGAACGTTTTTCAATACCGTCCACTATTTCATAACGCGACCCGTGACTGTCACGCAAGATCTGAAAGATGATAAATGACAAAAATATTCATTTTCATTCATAAAAGTGGGTAGCGTGACGACCTGGCTACTAAGGTAATAACACACTGCTGAATTAATCGCGCAGTGTTTGTTTACTTAGTAAAAAGTAGGAAATGGTTGTACTCTTTGCTTTTTTAGTTTGGTTTGATAAGGCACGATTAATGTGCTGTTTTAACTGATTTCAAACAAAATTTATAAATAAATGATTATAAATTTGATTTGTACTTATGTAATATTATTATACAATAATATAATATGTAATATAATATACAATAATAAGCTCTAATAGGTATACACCTATTAGAGCTTCTAAACTACTATTTGAATTTTCAAACACGCATATGTGTAAGTTTTTCACGTATTGTTTTTATATAGGTATATATCGGATTACAATGTATTTTTATAACCATCATCTGTTCTAACTACATTATAGGAAATGGATTGTAAATATTATATTAAGACATATTATTTCTCAAAAAACTTTTGAGTGGAGTCATAGCTTTCAACAGTCTACTGAACGAAGTTAGACTGAACGTCCCATCTCGGTACCCACGCCATCCCATTAGTAAACTTTTCCACATTCCTGCGTGTAGAACAAACATCCTCAAACACTCTTCCTCGAATCTGCGCCGAATACAACCAACTATGCAATATAGATAAGGAATTCGACATTTACTTTGATACATTATCTTCTTTAAAAAATAAAATTTTAGCACATAAGTAGCACTTATATCATAGTTAAATGGCACAGATCGAAACTCGTGGGCAATAGCTGCGGTTGTTTCAGTATTACCATGCTCAGTCAGCACTATAATGGTTGCGTATGGTTCGATTTGTTCCATACAAATTAAAAATATAAACTAATATATAAACGTTGTTCATGCCTATAATTGGCACTCATACGAGCCTAATTATTATGAATACTACTATAGTATACTACTAAGTACTATATAATGTATTGTGTGTGTTGCTGTTGGCATGTAAATAAATAAATAAATGAATCCCATTGCTATATTTATAACTCAAAGATAATGTTAATTTTATATACGACTTTACCTACACGTGAGTATGTTTTTGCGAAGGACTTTTAAAGGACTCATAAGCATTTTTTGGTGCATGTAACGACTACGTTTTTTGTTACCTTTAAATTTGTTTAGGTACACCCGCACTGCGGTAAAACTCGTGCGATTTTTGTGCGGACAGGCATTCTTTTAAAGGCTTACGATGTATTTTATTTTCGACTTTCGGTTATTCTAAAATACGCAAATCGGTGTAAAGTCAAACCGTAACTATTGTTGGTCTTAACTTGGTTTTTATCCGACTGCAACAAAAGAGTAATGTTTTTTTAGTCTTGGCTATGACTATTCCTTTGCCACCGATTATAGTGTACCGATTTAGTAGATTTTAAAGTAATTATAGCACAACTTTACCGTGCTAAATCAAATTGGTAGCGATATTAAAACTTAAAAAAAGAACAAAATAACTACTTCAATTTACTTTTTAAAGGACTTATTTCTGCAATCGGCTATCTCTTTTTCAAAACACTTTTTTTAAATGCCACTACGTACGTACATAGCTTCTAAAACGTGAATAAAAATTTTAATATCCCTGCTCACTTTCATTTCGAAAAATCAACAGCGGTTTTAATCATAGTGCGGGTATGCCGTATTGTACGTCAGTCAATTGCCGGCCATCAAACGTGACAAAGACCACGTTGACACACGATAGGCTTAATTAAACTGTCACGAAGATAATTAAGTTTACTCAAAACATTGTTATTGTTATGGAAATGTCTAATAACCACACGGAATTATACAATTATTGTGGTTGGTTCGTTTAATAGAAATAACCTTGTTATTAGATTATTTTGAACCGTAACAATTTTTTCTATTCATCGCTGCTATAACTCACCTAAAGGTTGTCTGGAAGAAATCGCTTTTGAGAGATAAGAGCGGGTTTTGAAGTTTGTTAAATTGATTTTTTATTATTATTTGTACCTTGTAGTTTTTTTTTTGGGTACAATAGAGAGTATTATTATTATAAACTAGTGGTGCCCTGGATGGGCTAGTAATTTGAAATTCGACCTCTAGTTTTGGGGAGGGTTCGAATCCGAAGTTCTAATTTTTCGAATCGTTGCCGTATAAGAAAGTTACTATCATTTCCTTCGGTGAAGAACCACTGTGAGGAAAGATAAAAAGTTAATTAAAAAAGTTCTCAAATGCGTTTGACGCTTTTGGGCAGCGTGGTGGAGTATGGAACTCCTCTCTGTACATGTGCAGATTTCCTCTCAGAGTACAAGAGGAGACCTGCACCTAGCAGCAGTAATTGGTTGTTGTCGACAATTTTAAAGTTTGGAAAAACGATTAGCTAAAAATATTTGACCTGAATCGCGTTTTTGCCATTAAAAATTCAGCGGACTGGGAATATAATTAACTTTGGGGGACGAACTATTTTGGTTCGGAAGCACTTTGCCTAACTTTTTTCATTGAGTAGTAAACGAGGAAACAGCCTACTTTATAATTAATATCCCTAAATAAAATGAAAGTTTTTTCGGAGGTAGATCTTTAATGTGTTAGTCTCTAAGGACTAAATATGAACGTCTCTTATTAGTGTCAAGAATGCAGTCCTAGTTTGATGTAAGTTCTTTAAGTGGTAAAACCATTCATGGTTAGACTCTCATGGCACCATAGCCACACCTATTTATGCCTTATAACAACTATGTTGCACATGAAAAGCGCAGCTGTGTTTTTCAGGAGCTTGGTAAGTCAGACACATATAAGCGAGGAGTTCCAATTTAGTGTTCAAGAGTAGGAAAGCATTTGTGACCCCAGATAGGATTTTGTTTTGGGTTGATAAGCGATGTCTATGAGCGACAGTGGCCACTTACTGCATGATTATTTGCTTCTTCTATCGTATAAAAAAGTAATAACAAGGTCGAAAGAACCAAATACGGTCTTCCAAATTATGCCCACCCCTAAAGCCGATGTAAATAAAAATAAATAAATAAACAATACTTCAGTAGTATCGGTGCAGTTCTAAGGAAAATGAGTGGAATTAATTTTAAAATTAAATACATTTCATTCCCACAACATAATTTATTACAACAATCTCATCCGTCGATCAGCACCCTAATATTAAATCAAAGTTCGACGTGTTAAGTTTATTTCAAATGGGACTCCAGGGATAAGTTAAATAACTTTACCGAGACCGTCCTACACAATGGAGGGTTCATTACATATATTAATGCAAAACTAATTTTACAAGCGTTTCAATTTTGATAGGCGGCCGGAGATAACCTGGGGCTATTTGGCCAATCAATGGAGTATTATCTTGGATGGAGTTTTCAACGTGAATGGGTATAAAGGCTATTGACATGGGATTGAACTCGTTTAGGCTGGAGTTCGAGCGCAACCTTATTATGGCCTTATAATAGGATTAAGTTGTTGCCAAGTGCCAATTACAGTAGAGCCAAAAAGATTAAACTCTCAAAGGCCGAGTTTCATCGGTGAGTCAGAAGTTCCAATTCCAGGCATGCAATTCTCCGTCGGGACCCCGGACAAGAGCTATTAACGCACTCGTGGTCCCGACAAAGGGCGTTCAAAGGAACGCCGTGGTGTATTAGCCGGTAGGACTCCGGCATATCCTCTCTCCTGCCCCCGCAGTTACGAGGAACCTATGCAGGGTTTCCGTACAAAAAAAGCATCCAATTCTGATTCTTAGAGAATTTATTAGCGTATTAGAAATTAACTTGCTGAAAATTAAATTAGCTACAGTCTAATTCTATCTAATCGAATCTTCTATTAGATACATAAAATAGCCCAAACCCTCATTTTACCAAATAAAAACTTACTTTAAATAATTATATAATAATACTATCACAATTCACTTTGTTCCGAGTGTCCTTGTATGACTGAAAATGAAAGATAATGTTCATTGAATTCAAAAAATATTGCGAAACAAATAAGCAATTGTTGTAAATCAACGGACCCGCAGGCAAATTGGGAATTTTACATACATGAGTATTTTATGAAACACAAACATATGTCGCCAAATCAATGCTAATGAGACCCTTTGTCAAAGAACGGTATCTGTTTCATTGTCAACGAATAACGAGCATGTAAAAAGAAAAAAAACAATGAAAAGTTATTTGTGATATATGACTGTCAAAACCTACGTTGCAATGCACTCTGTTTTAAAATCAAAGAGTATAAAACATTGGAAAAACAAATTAATAAAAAATATCAAGAAAAATAATAGTATAGCATAGTATAAATGTTATTAATTTAATTAATGTTAATTTTTTCACCGTAAAAATATTTTTTTAGATTATAAGAAGTCCCTGGTGAATCGTGTTAAGTGAAATTCTCAAGATAAATACGAAGATTGTGTTATGTCAAGAACAAGGCATACATTTTAATGCATAAAACACGAGTTTCATTTTTAAATTAATATAAGTATTATATTGATATTGAATTTTAGATTCAACGCATTTCTATAATGTAGCTATTATACGGAATCACTAGAAATATCTTTAGTAGTTCGTATCCATCATCTTTTGCGCACTTTTTTATTTATCATATTAAAAAATTCGTCATCGTTATTTCAATAATTCATTTTTTATCGCCTATCGCTCACAGTAGAACAAGACCTTTACAGAAAAACAATACACGCGTCACAAAATCAATGGTAATGCGACCTTTTTGTCATAGAATAAAGGGCTTACGGGGCTCCCATATAATTTTATTTTGCCCGTTATTTTTATTTACATCGCGAATTGAATTTATTAAATCAGTAATCCGGGAGTCCAATGGGGAATTTTAATTAACATCCAAATGAAAAACGAGCCCTTATGTCGTTGGATTTAATGAAAAAGTTGACTGAACGTAGGTCATTGGATAATCGCGTATCGTATATAAATAAGTGCTTAATACGGTCCGATCTTGTTATGCTTGTTATTACATTACATGGAGAATTTTATTAAAATAACGATTCCTACACTCCCAGGGCGCATGTTTGCACCCGCACGCGCGACTTGCATCCTATCGTTTCACATGCACTCACACACAATCGAAAGTCGCAAAGTTCGTGAATAGACTGCAACGAGGTGCATGTGTGCAGGTGAGACGCGCGTGCGGTCTTAAACACGCGCATCGGGAAAAGCAGTGATAGCCTAGTGGTTAAAAAACTGTGCCACTTGATCGAGAGGTCCGAGGTTCAAATCCCAGGCACGCACCTCTGATTTTTCAAAGTTATGTGTGTATATATTAGATATTAATTAACACTTGCATAAACGGTGAAGGAAAACATCGTGAAGAAACCTGCACACCTGAGAAGTCTTTTAAAAAAGTTTTCAAAGGTATGTGAAGTCTATCAATTCGCACTCGGCCAGCGCGGTGGACTATGGCCTAATCATTCTCAATTTGAGAGAAGACCCGTGCCCAGTAGTGGGATAGTAATGAGTTGAATGGGCCTGGAAAAGCGCCCATAACCATACCAGAAATCCCTATACACACCCAGACCATTAATATAAGTCTACCATGGTACACAAAGATGAACCTATGTATACACTATACACCCAGACCCATAATATAAGCAACATTCATCACTACACTGCACTACAATACATCATGTTTAGCCGGAAATCGAAAGCGATTCGCGTATGGTTTCTTTTTTTACATTTTCCATTCACACATTTTCATAAAGTGTTTGTGGAGAAAGACGAAAATTACTAATCAAATATATACGCGATCTTTAATACATGGAGTCCTGAAAACTAATCCAAAATTATTTATTTTCCAGGTCATTCCATAGACTGCAACTTTTTTTTTACTTTTTAAAACTATTTTTACTGATATGTCTACGAATGACGGCGATAATGCAAGGGAGTAACTTATTATTATTAATAACTAGTATAGTAACTATAGCATAACATAACATCATGTCACGTTTTCCCGTGATTGTTTCATTCATACCTACTCACATATATCACAATTTGGATGTTGCGAGAGTAATTAAGCCCCCAATCAAAAACTACTAACTAGGTTTGTTTGATTGGGTTCGTCTGTTTCCTTTGGATGCGGAAGGGAAAATTACAGTCGATTTTGGGAAGTGATTTCCTAGTGAACGTGTTTGTTTTGACTGAGTTTCCGGGCCCGTTCAAGAATAGGAAAATAGAAGACGTTTTTGAGAAAATGATTCAAATATGCTATATGTAGTGATACAAGTTTAAATAAGATAAGTTTAATTGAGAATGTTTTCAGATATTTCTTATTTATTTTATTCTTATTGAATCGTTGTTAGTTAACAACATTTATAAAACATGAATAAAATAAATAAATACAGAAATATTGGCTAAGTGATATAGAAATAAGTATAAAATGTCACAAGCGTCGAAAGAAAACATAATAAACATTGTATCATTCAATATTTATCCTAAGCAAACTTAAGCAGGTTCTACTTAGTTCACTTGATTTCTTTAAGTATACGCCGGCGTCTTGTGTTGTCTTGAAGAAATAAAAGCAATAAGAGAAACGGTAAAATGTATTTTAGTAGATCTTCATAATAAACAATCCGGATGGTAAATCATCCTTAAACTAGGTCTTGTGAGGGTATCCCACATTCTTATTTTTTATAATATAAGAGTAGCAGACGGGCATGCAGTCCACTTGATGGTAAGTGTCTACATGATGGTCAATGCCGCCCGTGGACATCTGTAATCAACCGCAGATAGGATTAGAGCTTCCTATCTGAGGTTGGCCACGGGTGCGGCAGTACCCCTAAGGGCTAAACTGGAACGCCTGGGAAACGTATGTCTCCCTTACCACACCTTTCAAACCAAAACACAGAAGCGCTTAACACTGCTGCTATTAGGCAGAAATAGGTGTGGTGTGACACATCATGATTTCTCCACGAAGTTAAATAAAACATAACCTTATTCAATAGCTACCAAATAACAACTTCTATCTTTTATATGACAGTCTTGATTGCGTGTTTCATTATACGGTGGGTATGTTATACGATGTTTGTGCGGTCTGAAACATCAAACAATCACGGGAAAACGTGATACGACTACAAGTGTCTTCATAAGCAGAGACAAATTTGATTTGGTTTACTTCCGTATTTTTACTTGTGACGTTATCTGTATTATGTACACGTACCTAAAATATATTTATTGCTTAGAGATATTTCCTAGCATTTACATTGTCCTAGCATATATGTACCTATATGTTTTACAACTATAAATATGCAGCACAATAAGTAAAAGTTTTTGAAATAAATTTATTTTATTATTTATTACGTAATTTAATCAAAATCGCTTTATTGCAGTTTCTATTGACAATAAGGAGTTTCTTTCGTTGTTTTTTTCATGCCTATCATTGATTTCCTTATATTCAACTCTACGAGACAAACACAGCTATTTTATATAGTATTCTAATAGTAATTTATGCACCAAAAGTTTAACTATGTAATTAGGTACACATTATGAATTCACAAACAAACATTTCAGTTTAATACGGATTTAAATCGTAGCACTCGTGAAATACAACTACAATAAAACCTAAACACCGAGACCATTCCGCGATAGCGTCGATTTTGTCTAGATACGGCAATTTAGATACGTTGTACCCATGTCATTAAGTTTTCCATTTTCTGGATTTGGGAAGAAACAAAGAAATGGGAGGAACAAGGATCGGCTGAATCTTTTAAAGCGAAAGCAACACTGTATGCAGATGAAATAGTCCTATTTACATAAAGGAAATGATTTCGCGTATTGAGAGGCCGTTCGGGAGTTTTTGCTGTGGGGCAGACGCGGTGGGAAATAAAACGTGGATATATTTGTGGGGACGACCTAGTTCTTGTATTATGGTTATGTGTTTTTTTATTCTTTGTGTGCATTGTTCTCATTTCAAATGTTACTAAAAGGATTTTTTAATCTCTTACTTTAATATTTTTTATTTGAATTTCGATCATGGATTATCTGAAACCAACTTCGTTTAGAAGTGGTCTCCCTGAGGTTGATAACAGCGTTACGAATCCTGAGAACTAAGATGGTCGCCTCATAATATGTAAATTAGTCGGCATCTACACCCTTCCACCGACACATAGCACCTGTGTCACCCTAGAAATGGGTGGTGATGATACCTCCCCGATCGAAACCATCTTGGCTTTACCTTCCGCACCACAAGCATTTATTTCGAAAGGTCAAATAACGAAAAGCATATAAAAATAATTCTATTAACTTCGCCACATAAATACACTCTTCCTTACATCCCACGAAATATTTCCCTCAAATATAATATTTATATCGTATTTTATCACAAAATAGTAGCATATGGCTAGCCACAACTCCAAACGCCTCTTGTCTATACATGCGTTGTTTAGACGCTCTTCAAAGGGCCTGACTTCAACAAATAAGGCGCTATGAATCATCCCTCGAGGGCTCTCGAGACAAAGGGTGTACGAGAGATGCTTTTACACTTTGTACAGAGACAATACAAAGATAATTATACGACATATAATGAGAGGAAGTCACATCTCTTTGTTTAGAGTACGTGGAGTCGATTTGGAATGGATAAAGCACGTCGAAATGTGCTAGGGGAGTTACTTAATCGTGAATTTGTGTTTGTCCCAATGTTGGACTTAATTTTTTTACAGTGTGAGCTCAGACTATGATCATGCTCATGATATTGGCCAAATGCATTACGTATTAGCCTCTAACCATGGACCTCCGAATTGAGACAGCAAATTACAAACCTCCATAAGCTACCACTATTATTATTATTCACAATTATTCATAATCTTGTTAAGTTTTGAATTTTCTTTGCTCCGTTATAACTATAATTGGTAGTAGGTAAGCACAAAGGACATGCTAATTTTAAAAGTTTAGGTCCCTATTTCGTTTTATTTTATCTACACAGAAATATTCCCGTGAACACGTATGCACTCACCATCTGTGATCTACGTGACAAACTAGGCAATAGATATCTTTCGCTTACTGGAATAACTTAGCTCTTGGTTCCATAAAAGAACTCCCAATAACGTGGGTGCCATGATCTCACAAATACCCAGACCCTGACGAAGAATTTAAATTCATTCTTTATAGTTGCCCGGCTGGTTATGGACCCCATTGTGTATCAGACTGGAATGGTGACCGCTTCCTCACCTGGTCGTCATCACCATAAAACCAACGGAAAATCATTTATTTTCTTATGAAGCTATTCTAAGTAAGAAGTGAGAATAAGTCGAATTTATTTAAAAATTAAATATGACGTCTTATATCTGTTACAATATTAAGATATAATAATGAAGACTCTATTTTTATTTTATGTCCTTCAAGAAACCTCCAAATAGTATGTAATTTGATACTATTTGGACTACTAACGCCACTCGAGTTCTTCTGCCAGCCCGGTCTAATAAAAAGGCACTTATTTGTCGTCTAGACATCATGACTTTGGACAATAGTAGTTAGCTACACGTATTGTCTTACAAATCTTGAGACGAAATAGAATTGGCATCATAAACATATATTTATAGGATAATCTGCTTTCTTTTTTGTTACGTAATACTTAGAAGCACACGAAGATGTAGTCTAAATGACGATAGATAATCACTTATATCTATTAATAGGTGGTAGAGCCAGTATAGTTTGACCGAGCAGGTTGAGGAAGAGTGTGATAGATACATATAGGGTGAAGGGCCGGCTTAGACAGGTATAACGCGACTATGATCAGGAGTGGTCAAACATCGCTGACCATTCTCATTTTACACAACGACTTACCTGATATACAGTAAAAAAATATTTTTCTTAAATCGAAATTTGTTTCTTTCATAACATTTACTATCAATGTATCGCCTGCTAAACTTTGCTAAAATTATATTTGTCCATTCCAGGTGTCAACCCGGACAGGCATCGTGTCCCACTACGTGAGGCTCCAGATCGTGATCCCAGAAGCCTTCATCCTGGGCTCCGGCGAGCACCACGTCGATCTGGGCAGCGTCATACACCTCATATGCATTGTGGAGAAGGTAACATGTTCCCTTAAGAAAGTCTTATATTACGTCATAGATTAGTATGTTTGTATTACTTATCTATGTATTACGTTTACATCTAGACAACAGAAACTCTTATTGTTATGTTCATAGAAATAATTACATATGTGTGACATTTCAAATTAACCCTCTTGGGTATTTAGTGGGGTACAAATGTCCCGCGATGGTCTGATATCAAATTAATGTATTAATTATTATTCTAAGTACCGATTATTTTTAAGTTATTTTTTTTTATTTATTTACTCGTTATTGGCCATGTTAAAAACAGTGTGGTGCAAAAGGCGGACTTAATGCTAAATAGCAAGTTATGTGTTAGTTGATAAAATTTTCTACAGTTTTACTATGTAAGCATCAATATCGTATCAACCTGTAGAATTCATGTGCAATGTGCATCCTTCGTCTTTAAAAATCTAGATCTTTGCATTAGTGTCCTTATTGTCTTTCTACATATTTATAGCATCTATGATTAGAAACATTAATTACTTAAGTATTTCATACTCTATGAATATGAATGTGAAAATCAATCAGATATCAAAAAACCTTTCTATGGCTTCTACGTATTTTGCCGCATTAGTGTTTAATCATAGGTAATTAATAGACAATATGCAATTTTCCGTATTCCAGAGCCCAACTCCACCGCAATACGTGTTCTGGTACCACAACGACCGGATGATTAACTACGACGCGACGCGCGGCGGCATCACGGTGGAGACGGAGCCGGGCGCGCGGACCCAGTCGCGACTGACCGTCCGCGGCGCCACGCTCAAAGACTCGGGGAACTACACGTGCAGTGCGAGCAACACTGAACCCGCGTCTATACACGTTTTTGTGTCGGAAGGCAGTAAGTATACTTAACTTCTAAGTCTAAAATCTTTTAAAATAGCTGCTTTTAGTTAAGTCGTATGTGTTTGGTTACCCGTGTGTTTGGTACAGCTGTGAAATTATGTAGTGTATGTTAGTGGAATTATGTAAATAAGATTGAGCCATGAGAATGTTATCCAAATCAAGCTCACAAATACGTATTAATCTATGTGAGATGTTCAAAATATCGGGAAATTATACATGCAGTGCATATATTCTTTGAATTATTTACCAATACATATTCGTTGTGTCAGGTAGGATACGAGAGAAAATGTAATCCTCATTAATTGTTTATTATCTGAGAGACTCAAGAAATTATAGATATTATAGGTAGTGTAACAAAAATAAACTAGGCCCACGTTTGTACAGGTCAAGCCTACGAAAAATATTATTATTATTATACGTAACGTATTATTCTTTAGAATTAACAAATCTTATTAACATTTCTAGGTAACAAGATGGCAGCCATTTTGCGGCGGAACACGAGCGCTATCCACAGCATCACGTCGAGCATGACCTGCCTTCTCCTACTATCTTCAGTCATCATCCAGTTCGCCCTCCGATGACGTAGGCCAATATATAATTACGCATAGGATACGGTTGGTTTACCTTCGCTGGTTAGAGTAAGTTGTTCGTGGTATACTGTGAAGCCTCTAAGAGTCGAGAAATAAGTCTCTAAAGAGTCTAGAGTCTCAACTAACGCCCATTATTAAAAATCAATCTATGTAATTATTTGCCTATTAGAGATCAAAACTTAACACAACTTCTGCATATAAAACATGAACATTTTTAATCTTTAGTAGACTATTCAATTTTTGAATAGATCGATTATCGATAACGGGCTTAAGAGACTATCTCTAAGACTCTAGTAACAAGTCTCTAAACAATGAGTCTACATCTAATCTCTAAGAGACTATTAAGTTGAACTTTAACGACTTGTATAAGTTCAATCTTGAACGAAGACCGTTTAATATTCTACATATTGCTCAGATATTTGTGTATGTTTGAGCCAATCAGCACACTTTCTATTCCTCGTTCCATTTCGGTACATTCGAAAAATTATTCAGAGAGAAAAGTTAGTTGCCCAAAAAAATAATTATGTATATTGAAATTCCAAATCTTGTAAGGTATAGAGCTAAATATCCACCTACAGTCAAATTGGACTCCTATTTCAAATGTACCTACCTATAAAAATCGATTTAGATAGTATTAGAAAGTGTGTTGTGAGGCTTATCTCGAAAATTTAGCTACTATTTTGATAGTTTTCTAAATGAAGTACCTACTGTTAAACTATCTCTGATTTTCTACCGTTCTCTTAAATAGTACGTAATCCTATTTATTTAAAATCTTCTCAAAACTGGAAACTTACTATTTAGTTAAATTAAACGATTCTAAATTAGAAATTGATCGATCTAATAGATAGAGAAGGAATGTAATAATGTAGTTACATTAACATAATATATACGTAATCTATAAATGCACGTAAAATAAATGAGAGTTATCATTGAATTTATTTATAGTTGAAAATTTTATAATGACCCTGTTAGATATAATGATCATTAAATAAAATGAAGATAGCTCTATAAGTACTTACGAGTACTAAATAAATAAATCCTAGGCTAAGGCCAAGCAGAAGGTATATCGGGCGAGGACAAAGCAACTCGCAGCGGTTAATCCCCCTCGGTCAGTGTGGCCTTTGTTCACGAAATAAGTTGATTACTTATTAAGTTTGCGAAACCTTAAAGAAAAAACGACTTTTATACAAAACATTATAAGTTCGTGTAAGTGTCAAAACTTCACATCGCCTTTGTATATTTTTGACCGCAGCGCTAGTTTTTTCTACAAAAATGCCGGCGTATCTTCTATTTGGTCTGCACCTTATATTGATGTTTTATTCATAAATTATTGTGCAATATTATTATGTACATTTATGCATTGGCCCTTGTATAAAATGACGTAAACCATATACTGTAATTAATTATGTATCTATAACCTCAGTCTATAACAGTCAGATTATAGCAAAAAATATAATATTTGCCAACTGTTCAATGGCATCAACCATACCTGTAATAAAGGCATTTCCGTTAAACGTATCTAAAACTTATTAAGTACCATTACTATACCGATTTGTTTCCATATTATTACTGAGCGCGAGACTAATTGTCAATCAATAAGCAATTGACGATTTGCTATAGGTATCTAGCTAAAATTTTAAGTGCATTTTTTAATTGTGCAATTAAATCAATTAATAGTATTTTTTCACAACTTAAATAGCGCTTCTCGAGGAATTATGACTTATTGAATAAATAAATACAGACACCCTAGACCCTAGAAGAAACTAAATAGAGAAGGACTATTATATCGGCTATGGCTTGCCACGGTAGCTATGTGTTGATTAGACTTTAAAAATGTTGTTATTACACATTACTTTTACATACTGGTATACATGATACACACTGCTCACAAAATTCCTACAAGGGACAAAAAGTTGGACGGTGGTGTTAAGAAAAACTTGTATCAGTTGCTCAAATTGTATTTGAAAATCAACCGTAAATAATCTGTCCCTAAATTATGTTTTCTTTCACATAATGTAAAATAAGTTTTAAATGGTCAATTAAATAGCTCTATTAGACAAATTAACATTTTATTACTTCATTTAATTATTAAAACCTATGTATATAAATGTGTTTCAAATAACCAAGTCACTGATTTTATTTTGAGAATTATAAAACAATTTAAGAATGAAAATACATATATTATGAAACAGTTTAAGAATGAAATAAATGAAAATAGTATAATTTCGAAACACATATGTATTTGACGTTAAATTGTACTTTTAGGAAACATATATAATTTGTCACTTATATTCCATGTATATTACTAATTTGAAATAAATTTTTCAAAAATTAGGTAAGTAAAGTATTTGAAAATTATTCTACAGTTTTGCTCACATTAATTTCAGTTTTGGTAAAAAAAAACAACCTGTAAAAAATCATATGTATATTAGGGACATGCGCGACAAAAACCATAAATTTAAAGTTAATATTATCATAGTATACTTATCTCCAAATTCAGTAGTTAAAACAGAAACAAAAAATGTAAAAGAACACATCTCATGTTCACGATATTATAAATGCATATTCATAAAATTGATGTCTTTTGGTTTTAAAAACTAATTAAGGTAATTTAACTTAATAATAAGTTAAAAATAATAGATATAATAACCTACCATCAGTATACTTGGATTCTAAGATAAATTATTGTCTAATTTTAATGTTTGTTATCCTATGTAAATATAAATTGTATGACATTAATAGTAGATTAGTTCTAGAAATAATTGTGTAAATAATTCGTCAGTGTTATTTAAAATTACTTATTGTACAAAGAATTTTGGTGATCCAGTACGCAATAAATAATTCTTCGGATTCGTAGTTTCTTTCACCCTACTCTAGATTGCCCTTTATTGATGTTTTAACATGCGCAATCGTACAGTCACCCGTTTATTTTTGATAAAATTAGCATACTCTAAAGAGTGAAGCCACCGAAATTAGGTTTTTATAATACCAAGGTTTCAGAAACGAACAGAAGGTACTTTATGGAAAAGTCCACATTCCCGAACTCAATATTTTTTTTCAAAACATATCAAGTATGATTCTTAAATAATGTAAGCGAAAGGAATTTCTTAATTAAGTTTTCAAAGTATAGTTCCCGCCAAACTTCCCACCCGCTCTGAAGTTGTTATGCGCTGGTTTAGTAAGCATAAACTCCGTCCCGGTAATCTCTACAATTTGCTGTTGCGACGCAACTCCATTCTATATTCGGAGCGGACTAGCAGTTTGGCGCGTACTCTACCAGGGTTTCAAATACGAGCAGAGGGTGGGCGCATATTAATTATTTGACGTTCCACAACTCGTCAAGAGGTGACACTAAAGAATCACGCTGTGGCAACAAATGCCAGGTTTCATCAACAGTTGGCGATACAAACACTTTGGCAACTTTCCGCGTTGTTTGATATTTTTAATGTAAAAATGAAAAAAAAAAGAGATCAGTAACAAATAATATAATTTATTATTCTTACCAGTCTATACAATTTACATTCCATACATTTTGTTTACTTACATTAACTATTTTTGAGCTTATCTGTACAAAAACATTTATATTAATAATTTAAAATTGTCTTTACAACATCGGGGACGTATTGATACTTGATATTATGAGATTTTTAAAAGCAAATGTAACCAATTCCAACCATGGATTAAACTTCAGATCGATCACAGCGTTGCTACTTAGGTTAAGAACTAATTTAGAACGTCCATGTACTAAATCTGCCTTGTCAGACACTTTAAACCTGAACACAGCGGTGGTAATTTGTTACAAGGCAGATATAGTTCTGACAGTTATGCCACTAAGTGCTACCAGCTTAAGTGGTATAGTCCGCGCCAAACTGTGAGTCCGCTCTGAAGTTGTTGCGCACAACTACAAGCATATACTCCCTAGCAACGTAAGGGCATACTAACGCAGCTATGTACCCGTGGGCGAGAGCGGGCAGCGGAGGCTGGAGAGGTCCAGCGCTGTCTTCATCCCACTAATATCTACAATTTGCTATTCGACGCGACTCGTCTCTATATTCAGAGCGGACTAGCAGTTTGGCGCGGATTATACCACCTTAGATGCTAATGTCTAATGTGCTTCTATATACAACTTGCAGGGCTGTTTGAAACCTTTTGCCTTTAATTTTTCTAGTCAAAAATTTGTGTTTTTACCGAAAAATGATATTAAATAGGTCGTTCTCCAAAATGGGAGGTACAGCATTACTTTTTACTGACGCTAAACTTTTTGACCCTTACTAATATTTGTACTGTCGCAGTACATCCCTTCCCTACCCTATCTTTAATATCAGAACAGCCACAAAATATTCCTTCCCGCCCACACCCCCAATTTCATTATACAACAGTAAACACGGAAATTACTGACCATTACTGACCACTCTTTACAACACTTTCACCTATAATTGACTACAATTCACTAAAACGTTCATTCTTTTCATAATGACTTCGAGTCATTGTCTTGGTCTTGTTGTTTGATGAGGTTCCAATACACGCCCTTTTGCTTCTTCAACTGCTCGTGGGTTCCCATCTGAAATTACATTAAATTCTTAGGATACTATTTCCATATAGCCTTATGACATTATTTTATAAGTCTTAAAATTACGTGTAGTGAGTAATGTAAAATGGCTTACCATCTATAGATAATAAATCCGCTTAAGTTTCCTTTGAAAAATATTTGAAATACACCCTGTATCTGTATCTGCTAAGACGAGGATTGTTTCATACCTCCAAAATTTGTATACATCATGTATTATGTACGACTAACGACATAGTGGACTACATTCCACAATCATCTTAATCATATGCACCTCGTGTATAATGCACACAATTTCTTAGTACCGTTAGACAAGCTCGGCGTTTACAGAGGACTATAGCTGTCTTTTTCTACAAAATTGAAAGTAATATTTTTGGCCTATTATTATATTTTACCTCAACAATCTTCCCCTTGCTGAGAACCACGATCATGTCCGCGTTCATGACTGTAGACAAACGGTGTGCGATGACTAGGACAGTGCGGCCCTTCGACGCCGTCTCCAGCGCCGTTTGGACCACTTTCTCACTTGCTGAATCGAGGGCACTGGAAATCATGAATAGAATTTTGTAAACTCATACTAATACATGTGATATGGTAGAATACATAAAAATACATATAAGTTTCAATAACAAAAATATAGCGAGCAAATACAATATAATTTTATTTTTCTAGCATCCGTGTTCTTGTTCCATGTTCTTGTTCTCTCTTTGAATGCATGTATGTGTGTGTATTTGCGTATGCGTGTTATTACGTGCGTGTTCGTGCGTGTGTGGTTACATACCTACTCCCACGTGTAGGTACATGCGCGACTGTGTTATAGTATATGTACGCGTGTGTAATTATATGTGTGCGTATATATCATTATCTGTGTGCGTATTTGTATGTGTATATACGTACTAGCCTGGCTCTCTATGATCAATATATACGTGTATGCGAATGTGAGTGTGTACTTAAGATATGTACCTGGTCGCCTCATCCAATATAATAATCGGCGGGTTCTTCAGTATCGCTCTGGCGATGGCTATCCGCTGCTTCTGTCCGCCACTCAGCGACATGCCGCGCTCACCCACCATGGTGTCGTACCCCTCTGGAAACCCTCGGATGAACTCGTGTGCGTTCGCTGTCATCGCCGCTCTGTACACCTGGAATTCAAAATGGCAAGTTATTTTAAGGATCCACACGAAAGTTAACGGTTCAAATGCGGCCCAAAAAAAGACGTCTAAATGGTGGTTGTAGATTTTTATTTCAAATAGAGGTGTGTGATCTTTTCACGTAGGCACCGTTACTTATTAATAGTAATGTAGCTGAACCAACGCTGTATTTCCTTATAACAGCGGTATAGTAAGTTTTCACTTTAAGCTGAAAAGCTCATGCAAGAATCTGTCATGTTCTACTTGAAGATGATTTGACGACGGTTCAGTAAAATACTGATTACTTAAAAGCAATCTACTACATTACATGGTAACAAAAGCAATAACCGGTATCGGTAAGAGAACTGACATGATCACTGGCCTTCAGTTTCCTGTATCTGATGTTCTGTTTGACGGTGACGGCGGTAGTGCCATAAAATATTAATGAAACTTATAGTAAAACTACTCACTTCATCATCACTAGCCTCCGGTTTCCCGTAGCGTATGTTCTCGCGCACGGTGGAGGCGAACAGCACCGGCTCCTGGCTGATGAGCCCCAGCGCGCGGCCCCGCAGCCACTTGCAGTCCAGCTCGCGAAGGTCAGTACCATCTATTGTGACTGACCCACTGTTTACGTCGTAGAATCTGAAATAATTGTGGTAGTAACCATTATTAATTATTAATTTATTATATTGCAATAACTTTCTAAAAGATCATTTGTAGCACTAATCAAATACTATTTTTAAATCTTAGCATATTAAATTACACAGAAAAATCACTGATTAGCAACTATACAAAAATCACCAATAGGAAGATGTATCTAAGATAAAAAGTTTAGATTGTAAGTACATACTAACGAGTGTTCTAAATAAGATAACTTGAATACCTAAATGGACAGACACTCGTAGGATCACCTCTGTTTTCTACAGACTTTACAGTAGTTAAGTTAACCTGCTGTTCAGAACTTCTTCATAGTCTTTCTAAAATTATGAAATTACGCACGATAATTAAATCCTGGTGTAAATGAACATTAAGAAAACTTCGTAAATATCTAAAATGCTAAATAGTTAAAATAGAATACCTCTCCAACAACGCCGCAATGGTCGACTTCCCATTGCCAGAAGTACCAACTATTGCCACAGTTTTACCAGCAGGAATTTTCAAGTTGAAGTTCTTCAAGATCACCTGAAATTTAGTAATTATTTTAAGAACATAATTATTTTCTCCATGCATGTAATGTAACACAGAATATATAACAAATAAATGAAACTACTTACAGCTTCTGGCCGCGTGGGATAAGCAAATGTCACGTCTTTAAATTCAATGTCACCATGGAATTCGTGGTACTTTATTATTTTCGTTCCGGATGTGTCCATTTTCGGCTCCTTATTTATGTACTGAAAATATAATGAAAAATTTATTTTAAACACGCAATGAAATACAGATTTAAAATACACCTAAACTCACATCAACATGTATACACAAGTTACATAATAATATTTTAAAGATGGTAGAACCCTCTACTGTTCGACACAGGTGGCACCACCGCCACACCTTCTTCTGCTTAATAACAGCAGTATTAAGCGCTGCTGTGTTGCTTTGAAGGGTGTGATAAGGGAGACATACTTCTCCGAGGCGTTCCAGCTTAGACCTCAGGGGTAGCGGCGCATCTATGGCCGACCTTAGGTAGGAATATCTAATCCTATCTAGGGTTAATTACAGATGTCCATGGACTCCAGTAGCTACCCTCAAGACTGAATGCTCGTCTGCCACTCCTATATTATAAAAAAGTGCCTACCTCGAAAACCCGTCCACCAGCGCTTATCCCCTTCACAACATTCCCGAACAACAGAGATAGTTGCGCCACAGATCGCTGTACGGTTTGTGCGTTAACCAGAAATGCCATGACGTCACCGGCGGTCATCTGGCCCGTCGACATCAGGTGACCGCCTAGGAACATCGTTCCTAGTACCATACTGAAATTTAGATAAATGTTCTTAGAAGTATTTAAATTATAACATGTCAAAAATATGTCTCAAAGGTTGTAGCTATACATATTATTTTATGATGCAAATTAATAAAATTCTATAGCGTATAGGTTATGTAATATATAAACCGAGTATTTATCAAAACAAAGTGTTTTGAACTAATAAAAATTACTTAAACTGTGTTTGCCACCATCTTACAATATAGAATTTTAGTTCTTAAAATATTTCTTTCTTTACTGAAATGAGTACTGCACAAAACATTACAACCGTGGTACTTTCTACACTTCTTAGGGAGACATTAAAACATATTTACTATATTCCTTCTTTTTTGCTTTATCAGTTAATTATTTTTGAACAGTGGGGTTTCGTCTATACTATACATTTCTTCGAATCTAGTAGTACTTACCCATTCAAGAACAAATTAGTCCCCGCTTGGAACAGTCCCACACCGAGCCCCAACTCCATACTGAGGTCGGCAGCGACGTCACACTCCTCCGCGAACATCCGAGCTTCGTTCTCTTCCCCGGCGAACGCTCGCACTGTACGCATGTTCGATATCGCCTCCTCCGCTACTAGAGTTGCTTTTTCTATCTGTAAACGTTATAACAGTTATAAAAGAGCATCTTTGTACTTATACACACGTAAGAAATATTTCTTCCTTGGCGTAATGTATACATTGTTTCTTCAAGAAACCAAACGACCCAATAAAATATTACAAGAAAAATATGTGTTACATTGGCGCGCAGCTTCGTCCCAAGCTAAAAATATATGTAGATTTGTTTTCCCAAACCGCTAAATAAATGAAAACATCAAAGAGGATTGTAATGCCGACATTTTGATTCGTCCAACCTTAAAATCAGATAACAAAATCTCATAAAACCTGTTATTCTAACTACATATATCTCATCAACAAAAACTTTGCATGAAAAACCACATGCTAAGGTACAATAATTATAGTTTTAGAACTAAAAACCACGCTAAAATCGTACAAGGAAAATCTTTAATCCAGACGATTCTGATGAGACAAAATTAGAATTGGTCAAAGTTATTAAAATCATGTATTGACATCGGTTCTTGATAAGTATTCAAAATAATTGGACCATTCAAAGTGGGTAAGAATCGAGTTCAAAGATTCTGTTACATACATACAGTTCAAGCTAATAAAAGCGTGGTAAAAATCACCTGAGCCTGTGCCTCTCTGGACAACTTTCTCAACAGAGATCCTATGAAGGTCCCGCCAACCACGACCGATGGTATGCACACCATGGTCAGGCCCGTGAGATGTGGTGATATGATCAGGAGGCTTACTGCTGATCCTATTACCTGGAAATATTGAGACATACATTAACCATCAATAACATGACATACTATAATGATACACTAATATTAGTTTGTCTTTGCCATAATTCAAATCAGCAATGCTGTTTTATGCAAGCAAATTATGTCAAAATTCACTTTTTTCAACAATTTAGACAATTTATTTGGTCAAAATTCTTGGATTTTGACGTAATGTGTATTATTACTATACACTGTATTATACAAACAAAACAAAACATAATAGTATTTCACGTGAGCTATAATAATAAAAAAAATACAACTAATAATTCTGTCAGCTATCAACTTTGCCTATGCCTTTTAATCGTTCTTCAATTAATTAAAAATCTGTTAAAATCTCACCTGAGTTATAGCTCTTAAGCCTCCAGATATTGTTTGTTTGAAAGAACTTTTAAAATCTTGCACATCCACTGTAATTCTGAAAAAAGTTAAAATTCAATGTAAAGTAAAACCAAGTTCGTTAACAATCTTCATACAACTCTAATATGTATAACAATATTCAATACAGATTGTGAATGATGGATGAATTTTATATAATTCTGTTTCTTACATAACACAAAACTAGTCAGGGACAAACAAAAATTCAATAATTTTAGTTTCATTAATCTTCATTGCATCAATACACTTAGATTACTTTTAACCGTCTGACATAATAACAAAAATTTCAGCTCTACCTAATAAAATCAAAAGTGAAGCTTACCTATTAACCAACTCCCCAGTTCTCTCCTGGTCAAAGAAGGCCATATCCTGGTTCAGTATGGACACAAACAGATCCTGCTTCATTTGTGCTGCAACCCGCTCACCAACTTGCGCTAATAAATGAATGTAGAAGAAAGTGAAAATAGCCTGCAAGAAATAAAAATTTAAGGTATTGAAACTTGTATCTCATTACATACCATCACTTGTGTGGGTCTCATGCCTACATCTTTGTGTGAACTACAGTAAAATTCCTCATGCACTGTGATAAAACTTCTAATGGTCTAGCATTTTATGTTGAGTGACCTGTGCTGCCATAGGTGTCTATAGCACAACATAAAAACTGATATCCATCATAATTGTAACTGAGATCATTTATAGACACATTTCTCCATGTGAGAACTAACTATAAATGACTCATAATTAAATATCTCCCTATTCTTCAAACCAGAACACAGCACTTACATTTCAATAATACAGTTAGACCAAGAAACTTCTTACATGAACTTCTTCTGTTTCATTGGAAGGCTATTGAGTGAAGCTAACTTACATGTGAGACAACTATCCTTATTATTCAGGAGTGCCAACACATTTTTGACCAACTTCAAATAGAAACCCTTTCCTGTACCGAGTTGATTAAAGATGTATGGACATCCTGCTGAAGGTAACCTAAATGCTCACAGCAATTGAGTAGTAAATGAAGCAAAATTTAATTATATACAATTTAAAACAATGCAACCTTATCTACGATGTATCAGAGATTTGCTTGCTAATTCTATATAAAAACTAGCTGACCCGGCAAACGTTGTTGCCATATAAATAAAAAAATGTTAAGGGTGAACAACCCTTATCACTTAGGGGTATGAAAAATAGAATAGAATAGTAGCCGATTCTCAGACCTACTGAATATGCATATAAAATTTGATGAAAATCGGTAAAGCCGTTTCGGAGGAGTATGGTAACTAACATTGTGACACAAGAATTTTACATATAAGATAATATTTACCTGGCCAATATACAAGGAAATGAGTTTAAAGGCAGGCATCTTTATCTCCTGAATGAAGTCAGCTGAAGGGTTGTTTTTCATAGTAGCCAGCACATTCACGACCACTCCAAGCATCGCTGGAATGTACACGTTGAGAAATGCTACTGCCAGTGCCGACTAAAAAAAATTAAGTAGCTCTTTAATCTGTTTTTATACATTTTACTTTTTTTTATTTGACACACATTACTTTAATAACTTCACTATGTAAATTAGGACGAGAAAATTTACATAACTTATTAATATTACAAGGAAGTTTAAAACTTATGACTTATATGACTCAATAATGTAATTCTAAGATTTAGTATTTACTTAATCAATATTATATGTAAAGTTTTATGTCCTACCTCATATTTATTATAAGTAAGAGGCACGTAACAATTTATACTTTAATAAGTAGGTATAGTTCGCGTAAAACTGCTAGTCCGCTCTGAATATAGAAATGAATCTCATCACCATAGTAAATTGTATGACTACACCTACTCGCAACAACTTCAGAGCGGACTAGCCGTTTGGCGCTAACTATATAAACTTTACACACAACTTTTTATATTAATATTAAATAAAATCCCTTAATTTTATTCAAAACTATTCAATTTTTAATTTTTTCAGCGTATTTTAGTCTACTTACAGCCACAGCAGCAAGTAACAGCCATTTATGAGGCACGAGGTATCGAAAAAACTTATTCCAGTCAAATTTACCACTGTCATCATGTACATTCGGCCTCCTTTGAATAATCCTTGAAGGTACATGTGCTTTACATAGTACTGTGTTATTCAGTAATAAACGTGCCGCTAACCCTAAACTGACGCCTGTACATAGTTTCCATGGACAAACTTGGAGTAACGATAACTTAAATACTTTTTCTGAACTTTGCACATTCGAAATATGTCGTTTTATCACTTGAGACGGCTTAGTTTTTACCAGATTCAAGTAGTATCCATTGCTTTTAAGTGTTAACAACCTGAAATAAACACCGGAATACGTTATTCCTGTTAAACTATGATAATTTAAGGAAATTCAAATACGGAAGAAACATACCTCTGTCGCATCAAGTTGCATGACTGTCCTTGAATTAATTGCCACATCTTTGAGTGTTCAATAACTTTATATCAAAAAATAAATATTATTTAGTCATGATGTTGATTATCAAGAAAATAATTAAATAAAAAAATTGCTTTGGTTACGTTACGTTAGTTCTTCACCATACTTATTGTCAAATGTCGAAGTGTCGAATTCGACAGACGACAATGTCAAATTGTCTGCTGTCTGCTGTCAATTGTCATCCATCAACGAGCATTATTGTCAACGGAGAAAACGGATACTCGTATTAATAATGCTTTATTTATAAAATATGTATCACTTGAATATTCGCGTACACCCTGCAGAGTAACTTGCCGAATAATGACGAGTACACGCCCATACGTCGCGCGCATATACGATCCCCTGCCAAAAACGCACGAATATGGCGAATACAGAATACACCCGAATTATTTATTTACATACTCATATTGTTATACATAATATCGAAAAAGATAATGAACCGACTTCAAAAAAGGAGCAGGTTTCTAAATTCGCCATATATGTGTTTTTTCCATGTTTGTTCGCGGATAACTTCGTCGTTTATGAACCGATTTTAATTTTTTTAATTTTTTTGTTGCTCTGCATTTTAGTTGGTTTAAATGTAACATGAGAAGTCCATCTGTTCATAAAAGCCCTTACACTTTTTTTTTATAATATAGGAGTAACAGGCGACCATGCAGTCCACCTCATGGTAGGTAGCTACTGCCGCCCCTGGTTATTTGTAATCAATCCTATACCTGAGGTCGCCCACGGATGCGCCGCTACCCCTGAGGACTAAGCTGGAACGCCTCGGAAAAGTCTGTCCCCCTTACCACACCCTTCAAACCGGAACACAGCAGCGCCTAACACTGCTATTATTAGGTAGAAATAGGTGTCGCGGTGGTGCCACCGGAGTCGAACCACAAAGGGTTCTACCACTTTCATCACACATCTTTTTTATCGCAAAAAGTATTGAAATAAAATCTTCCTAACGCCAGCCAATCCGCCATAATATAGTATCAAAGATTAATATTCCTCGTGCAGCGCCTGACACGGCTCAATCACTTATACTGTGGCTCAACGCTCATAGTCATAGGTGTAGGCGTCGAAATGCATACTTTTTGCTTTATTTAAATATTTTTATTTTATTTTATTATTGTTTGTAAAACAAAAAATCTGAGTGATTAGAATAGTGGTTAAAATGCGACATCGCAATCGAGGGGACCGAGGTTCGAATCCAAGGCGCATACCTTTGATTTATTAAAGTTAAGTGTGTATTATAAATAAAAGCCAATTGCAATAACATCGTAAATAAACCTGCATGCATGCGATTTCTTTAACAAATACATCATTCAAATCAGATTGAATCATGGCCGGCGCGTGGATAACGATGATGATAATTATTTTTAATGTTTTATTTTTTCATACATCTGGCACAAAATTTACTAGGTATTCAAAAAGAAAAAAATATAAATGGAATTCCGAAGGAAAACAATTGACTGTTGTGAAAACTTCATTTAATAAAACTGCGCAATTACATAGTTGGTTTTTACAAGATTTTTGTTATACAATATTCCGATTTCTGTACATAACTGATAAGCGGTTTTTACATAAATAGGTACGTGGCGGACACTGGTGGGCTGGATGGGGGCTATCGAAGTCAAAGTAAGATGAGTTTTATTATCTTAATGAATCAAATATTGTATTAACTATTTTTAAACTAAATTTCTCTAATATACCACCACTATGTTTTCCAAACCTTGATATAATTGTCAGGAGAATATTTCTATCCAATGTAAATATGTATTTGGTTTCTATGTTAATGACATAGATTAGTAAAGATACTTCGCCGCCTTGAAATTGAATGAAGACACAAACGGCTTATTAGTAAGTTCTTTTTTTGAATTCTTGACAAATAAAAACATTTTTAGAGAAATTTACGAATAAATAAGTAATACTGCGTTATTTACATGATAAATAAATAATTATTTCAAATATTTTAGGGACATTTTAGCACGGAGACAATTTCAATTCTCAAAACTGGGTACATTTTCTTGTTAGGAGTGAGTAATCTTTACTAATCTATGGTTAATTACTTGAATCTTAAATATTTAGTAATTTGAAATTCATATTGGAACGCAATCACACAGATGGTCAAGTGTGCGCGTGCACCCTGATTTTGGCGCCAATAAAACCTATTGTTTAACTCAAGTGGCGCGAGTGTAACGCAATTATTTGTATATCGCTGTTTTTTATTCGATTTTATGCCATTTAAAGTCCCGCTGAAGAGGATTCGATGTGGGTGCATTATTGTTTGCGAGGCTTTTGTTCTTGTTATAGGGCGCAGTTGTTTTGTTAGCAACTTATATTTCTTTTGTTATGCATAAGATGGCAGCACTAGTACCGTAGTACGTATTAGACAAGTTCCAATGATAGGTATATTGCAATGTCTATTATATTTAACTAAAGAGCATTTTTGTACCTATTAACCTACACAGTATGTAGCTACAAAACAATAAATAATCTGATTGTTTACGAACTTGAACTTTATGTAGTTAGGTTTATCTAGTTTCAAGTAGGTAGGTATCTACTATCTAACCGTACTATGTGAAATGTAATAGTATTCTAATTAAATTATCTAATGTTGTACCTACCTACCTACCTAATCATAATAATAATAGGAATAAGATACCTAACAGAAATCGATATTAGCTTCGATAAGTAATCGATAAAACCGCCTTAAAAACCATTTAAATGCCTACAGTAAAAGTGTTAATTAGGTATAGTCCGCGTAAAACTGCTAGTCCGCTCTGAATAACGAAATAAATTGCGTCGCCATAGCAAATTCTATGACTACACCTGCTTGCAACATCTTCAGTGCGAACAACAGTTTGGCGCGGAATCTACGTAGCTATAATTTAATATTATCGTAGCTTCATTCAATTAAACGTCTATTTTACATTTTTTCAAGCTGTACCTACTATTTTTACCGACTTCAAAAAAGGAGGAAAATTTCACTGCATTATTTTCTAAAATATAGGTATAACCCACTTTGCGTATCCTTCCAAATATTTGCAAACCATCAAACAGGATAATAGTTTAAATAGCTAGGCCCGAGGTCCGGTCATCATTAAACTCTACACAATGGATGTTCCCAATTCCCACACTGACCGGGATAAACCGCAAGTCAGTGTAAACACATAAATCAGACTAAGTATTAATGGTCCTTATATAGGTCAGACTTATTAAATAGGATAATATAAATTTAACTTCAATTTTTAATGCTGTTACGCATCGCATCCCTATACGCATCCCTATAAAACATTCTAAAATATAAAGATCTGTGTGTAGATCATGATTTATAAGAAGCAAATTAGTTAATAAAAATAATCTATAAAATTTATGAAATTGCACCTAGTAGGGTAGATACGGGCAGTAAAAAAATTTTGGGTTTTATTTTTTTCATATTGCTCATTTATGAATTTTAATATTACATTATCTTGTAGAGTAGGTATTTCAAATTTTTCAGATGAATACTGGGCGCATTAAATGTGAGCATATATCTACGACCATGTAAAATAGTAATTTTATTTTCAGTCTGAATTCCATTTTTAAATAGCTAATATCTATATATTCTATATGCGATAAGTAATTACTTCATCAATCATTAATCCGCCTCTATAGTTTTATCCCAAGTATATGTATGTGTAGGTATCACATGAGATGCACATGGGTGAAACTGGAAACCGCAGTCGTAAAAAAATAGAACAAAATTAAAAGAAATGCCTAATCAAACAATATTGTCTATGAGTCATAACGTTTATCTATATTTAAAATGAGTACAGATACAAATATAATCCATCAATATACCTTCCCACCTAAGCCGTATTCATAGACGTATTAAATAAATCGTTTGTCCACATGGCCGGTAGCGTATTTCAATTGACAAATTCCAATATTCGTGAATATCTCCTAATACCATAATTTATGGTGTACGATGACACCATAATATGCAAGCGTTTAGCTCCCCTAATAACCAAACCTTAAATGGTTAGGGCGTGATAGCATACAATGGGTTCGGATTATTAAGTATTGGTTATGGTTATGAAAATGTTATATTTATTATCTGTGGTCGTTAAAATTAGATGGTTTCAAACTTGGAATTTTTTCTTTGAATCTTAACCGCATAGTTGAAAATTACTACAAAATTCCTAGATTACCACGTACTGTAGGTATACTCTGCCTCTGAAGGTCTCTGGGAACCCTAGGAGGATAGCCTACCAAGTTTCTCGATGTTTTTTTTTTACAAAAAATAAAATTCCATGACGTGTGTCATGGCTAGTAACACTAGCCATGACACACGTTACAGACTATGGGGTTTCTAGTAATAGGTAAAAGAGATTTAATAAGCTAAATAAATAATACGAATTTGTTACGTGCGTTTTTTATGTTAAGCAGTAATGACTCATAATATAGTCTACCTCATAGACCACCATCCATGAACGGATACATACAACTAACTAACATAAATTAAGAATGCCTTTTTACTATCCTTTATTATGACACCCTTTATGATAGAACACAGCAGCCTTACGCCAGCAATTAAACCACAAAAACATTTAACAAAATTTAAATTAAGCTAAAATTAATTAATCGGCTCTACATCGTTATATGTACTGCTACTTTTTTGTATTATTGTATAAAATAATTATAAAAGGTCTTAAAGCATTAGAATCAATATCGATAGGTATTCCTTACAAACTAGTCGCATCTCACAGATAAAGCCCGCAGGGTACTAGCTTTTTAATAAAAGTTAAATCGCTTAAGATTATTGTTCCATATCTATCGTCCAATACCGTCTAATCGCATTAGGACAACACTTGTCCCGCGCAAGTGTTTAATGAATCAGATTATGCCAATTCGACTTCTGAATATGCGGGGCGGTAAGATGACGCTTTCTGATGTAAGGGCAGCATACCAATAATATCATGCTTATTATTGTGTACAGTTAATATACTATGTTAAATATAGATATTTACTATCATTATCAATATTAAAAAAAATAGAACATATAAAAAACATATTTAATGTAAAAACTATCGCCATTGCAATGGTAACAAACATTTACCATTGAATATTTATTATGGGTGTTATGAAATTTAGAACCTAATAGAAATTACACCAAGCTTAACACTAATTATGTATTACTTTATTAGTATTTCTCTGAAACCAATAAAATAGTGGAGTTTACTTGAAAGTATATATTATACTAACTGTATATACTACAAGTAGTTTGATTTTCTTTTAGTACCCACAGCGGTGGTAAAGGTTAGGGAAAAAGTAACGTAGTACTATTGGTAGAAAAAAAAATAGTTCTTATAGGTAATTCTACTGTAAATGTTACCACTTGCTTGCATGTAGCAGTAGCATAAGGAGTGTACGTAAAGTTTACTAAATTCACTCTCATAACTTAATCATATCAACTACATTACAAAACTTAATGTTGACTTACGTAAGTTTGCACGAACATTTTAGCGCCCCAGCCAGTATCATAGTATTTCGTAATGGCCACCCGCGCGCTTCCAAGCCCACTGCAGTAGTTTGACTTTACAATTGTACCAACATAACAAAACCATCCCCTTACAACTTAAAGAATCTAATCGTGGTAGAATAAAGTTTAAGTTTGATCAGCAAATACTTCACGAGATGAAAGTTAAGTTGGTAATATAAGGTGTTCAGGTTGTCGACAGATGGCGTGCGTAGGATAATACATCACTCGTATGGATGTGGGGGAAATAATCGGTGTGTTTAAGTATTCTTTATGACCAATAAAATATTGTTTGTTTTCTAATCGATCGTAGCGTTATTTAGTATTTTGCCATATGTGGCACGGATGGGTTGATGGATACAGATAAATAAGTAGTTCATCAGTAGGTACGCAGTGGTTATCTTGGGATTAGCAAATTTGTACTTAAAAAAATTTGTTAACTAACTATACATCGGATTTCTGTTTAATTTAGTCAGTGTTATGGATGCTAAAAATACCTTTTGAAATAGTTTTCTTAATAACAAATCCCCATTGAATAAAAAAGATTTTATTTGCAGAAAACATTACAGAAATGTCATGTTTTCTGGAACTACTAAATCTTTTGAAAAATATTTGAGCGTCAGTAGAAAAATATCAGTAGAGTCGTAGGAATAATTTAGGTACAATTGGATGACATATCCTATTATTAGTTAATGCAAGGAGAATGCAATTAATCCCAAATACGTGTACAACTATTTATTATATTATTATTTTGTGTAGAGCTTTAAGACTATTGATAAAGACACAGGCATGTCTCAAAAAAACAAGTACCTATCATAATATGTCTTTATTAAAAAAATGAACTTTAAAAAAGATCTATATACTGTATGCAGATCTCTTAATCCCACAAAGACACCCAGAAATGTCTACAATGACGAACCGACTCCTGTGGTAAAGTTTTCATTGTTTAAAAAATCTCAACTTCTTAAAGTAATCCAACAGAATGTTACACATGACGTTAACGTAAATATTTACTGAGTTATGTGCTTAAAAGATTATGGGATTTTTATTGTGAGAAATTTCTTGCCCATTAAAATATGTATAGGGGTTAAGACAACAAACTGACAGACGAATAAACAGTAATGAGGTGTAGGAAATATTATTTATGGTAATAATTTCGATAGTAGCAGTAGTATTTAGTGGCCTCGTATTTGGTATTTTAATAATTAAATATTGCAAAAGTTAGTTGTAAAAGTAACTAACTAGTAGAAGTACCTAATTATTTGCATCATTAGAATAAAGTGTTCATCATGTTTGAAATTATTTATTGATCTTATGGATATAAAATGTAGAGCAGGCTAGCGTGTGCAAAAGCAATATACAGTAAAATCTTAATTTCATAGCAATTTTTAAGACAATGGATAGGTTTAGTTAACCTTAGTTACATAGTTTTTATATAACCAAAGCTTTATAAATACAGTTACCTACAGCGTGTTTTGCAGTTACCTGCAAAAATAATCACGGAAAATATTTCATAGTTATAAAACATCTTTGAAACACATTTAAGTAAGTACCTAAATGTGTTCTAAAATGTAAAACTGACATTTACATACATTCTCATGATACTTACTTTATCTTTTGCCTTCTGTACAAACTTTTCATATTTCTACACAAACTGTCATTGACACAAAAACTACGTTTAAAATTAAAACATATTTAACCAGCAAAACATTAGTATTTCAATCCTACAACAGTACCTACACAGCTACACCACACCATACTAGGCACACATTCAAATTTCTCAAACATTAAAGGAACGAGATACAATTAACACAAGAAATCTTAACATACACGACAAAGTTGGAAACACTACGGTACTTCGGTCACAAACTGAGACCCGTAATTTCATGGCTCTTTGACTCAGTCGCGTATCAAATTCATAATAATTTGAGGAACAATTAACGTCCCCTTTCATCTCGTACACCTTTGTGGTCTGAGACCATTGCGTCCTATTTGACTTTGAGCGCTTAATAGAGAGTAACCTCAAAGAAAAATGTACTTGCAAACAATTACACGTACGTATGTAACTATGAGGCACTCGGTTCGGCGCTGAGTCAGTTGTTAGTGATGTGATTGTGTTATATCGATACGCTGATCGGAGACTTGAAGTTCGTGTGGCGGCAAACGCCTTATTTTAGGTTCAGCAGTACCTAATTTGCGTTATTGTGTTCTGTGTGCGATTACTAAGTTGGCATGTCTGCTAACTTTGTAATCAAATAGGACTAGAACCTTAAATCAGTAGAAGTTACTTTATTACTCTTAAAACATAGGCTATACGGCTTAACACCGTTTCCTTAAGGCAAAAATAAATGATAGAGCACTTCAAGACAGTCGAAATTATACCTTTATATGGATTTTATCAATCGCTTTCTTTTAACAATTTATATCAGATCATAGCAGTGCTTATCTGCAAGGCAAAAGGCGGTGCCTGGAATGAATCACAAAGGGTTTACACATAGTGTAATATTAAATATCGATAAGACGACAAAGACGCGACTGCCCTCTAGCGGCCGGCGGGCGCTTCAGAGACTCAGTGAGCCCCTTCAATATTCGCTTTGTTACTCTGAAAACCCTGGCCGCATCGCTTTACCGTCTTGCTCGTGTGTTTGCCTCTGTAATAAATACAGGGCATTTTATCTTTATGATATTATGTCGTTGTATATTTATCGCGTATCTAAACGAGAATAAAGGAACTCAAAGAGAGAGAGGGATCAGAGTTCAAAGGTTTGGTTATTTATGTATATTGTATAGATACCTAAACTTGATGAAAAATACGGCCAATTTCAGTTTAATGTGGGAAAATTAACGTTATCTCTATTTGCCAATAATTGAAATAATATTTTCAGAACAGAATCTACCTAAAGCCAATACGTTGCCACTCGATAGAACTAAGATGATCGTGTCATACATATGTACGTCAGCCGACATTAACAACCTTTCCACGGTATTGCAGAATTGTTTCATGCTAGAAATCGGTAAGACAGTGGTAACTCCCCAGTCGAACCATACTGTCTCTACCATCTTTGAAAATATTTTAATACAAGTCCCACACTAAGGACATGTGTTTACTTACGAAGAAAATGAGTTTTTAAGAAGTAAAAATCTGTAAAGCTTATTTAACGCATAGATAATTAGTGCGTCCAAAACGGTTTTAGCCTGAAATCCATATCATACAAAGCCTTCATACGTCTCAACACGATTATTATTCAAAACAACAAAGATTATCGTGGAAACGACGAACAAGACGAAATCTCGAACTAAACTCAACGGCAGAACAAGCCAACATTATCGTTGACATCGTTCCACTATATATAACTATACATAACGTTTGTCCGTCCCTACAGCGGACATTATTGACTCGTCCAATAAACGTGCGATGTCCGCGCGCCTTTTGCCGGCTCTATGGTTGGTAAGTGAGGAGAGAAACTTACTATAATAAACAGTTATTGCAACTAAACTTCAACATTTATTATAGGTATTTTTTTTTAATTGTTTAACCTAACTATTAGGCAGACGTGCTACCTGATGGAAAGTAGTCAACGCCGCCTGTGGACATTTGCAACACCAGAGGCGTCGCCAATGTATCGCCGGCTTTGTATGAGACTCTTTTAGCACTTTTTTTGAAGAGCCCCATGTCATAGCGCTCCGGGAATGTTAGCTAGGACCTTTACCTCTTCGCACTTAGAAGACACAGGTCTGTCATATCTGTCCTAAGACAGTAATATGTTGACAATAACTAAAATTGAACCCCTGACCAACAAGGGGATATAAATTGTTGCAACTGCTAATTATTACAGGTATTTAAACAATATTTAAACATTATCTCTTCTAGTTACTTATAAAAAAAATAGTTTAGTCCTTAGGGATAAGCAACATGAACGTTTTGAAACGTGGTAGAGCCAGTATTTTGATTTTGAACACCCACCGCCAACATTCTCCCTACAGGCAGAAGTGACTATTTACTATCAGCTAAACTAAGTTCTCGTTTACTAGTTCAATCTTAAGGTATAAGGGCTTTAATATAACTCAATAGGAGGCAAGCCTAATAGTAAGAGGAAGAATTATCGCTTGAGTGTTAATTTATTGCCAGCATATTATTGTCCTTAAAGTACGAAATAGTTGTTTTTAATCTAGCAACAGTCAATCGCGTCCGTGTAGATGCATAAGCGACTAAATAGTCGGTAAGCAGTTTGACCGTTGACATGCTGAAGCTACCAGTTGACCAAGCAATGGTGGCTTTTTTATAATATAGGGGTAACTGACGAGCATGCCGTCCACCTGAGGTAAATAGCTACTGCAGACCATGGACATTTGTAATCAACCCCAGATAGAATTATATATTCCTACCTGAGGTCGGCCACAGATGCGCTGCTACCCCTGAGGACTAAGCTGCAACGTCTCTGAAAAGTATGTCTCCCTTACCAAACTCATCAAACCAGAACACAGCAGGGTTTATCACTGCTGTTATGATGCAGAAATAGTTGTACTTAGTGGTGATGCCGCCGGAGTCGAACCACAAAGGTTTCTATCTTCAAATGAGTGGTCAGTCAAAAAATCACAAAAAATGTCTCTCGCCATGCTTACCACGTATCTACCCCGGGCGCATTCCGTCGCGTGATTAAATGAGCCAGCGGCCATCGCGATATTGCCGACAATCTCTCGACTACATGCGATGTGGATTGCGGACACCCTTCGGACTCCTTGATTTCATTGTCGGAGCCCTAGCCCGAATACTAGTTGATCCATTACAGGCGTTAGACTGATATATTGTATCGAAGTGGCCAATCTTTGATTTTATTCCGAAGTACTTTGAATCATTTATAATACCTATTGTTGTATCTACGCGATAGTTACTCTGGTTTCACGCGTATAGTAATAGATTTTATAGATTGATACATTAATGTTTTATCGAGATGTGATGATAACTCCTAGGTTTTATTGATAGAGTCCTCAAATACTAGTTCATCCGTTACATTGTTGTATTGAGGTAATAGTTACTTTTAAATTTAGGTTTTAAAAGCTTTTATCGTTACACTCATCTGATGAGTCAAAATGTTCGCTACTCTTTGGTCTCATAGTTGTAATCGTTTAAATACTGGTTAATCAATTACTCTATGAATTGGTCTATCGATTGTATTCTACTTTTAAGCTGTTAAACAATTAATATTTAGTAAAAACACTTAGTTAATTCTTAATAATTCTCGATTCCGGGAATAACAAATAATTTCTAAGAGGCGAACCTGCATTAGATTTTATTTATAATTCGAGTTCCGACCATAAACATCTGTTTCTAACATTAATAATTAATATCACACTCAACGCCGAAAATTCTTAAATAAAGATAAATAAGATAAATTACCTTCAAAAATCTTTCAACAATAATTACCCCCAACTTAATTCTTTAAGGACTGTCGCTATATTTTCCAACGGCCAAATGACCAGTGATAAAACCGGCCATTTTCCGTCCGAATCAATTAACTTGGCAAAATAGATTGCGTTCCGAACTAATTTCTATTGGGAAAAAATATTTCCTTGCCCGCCGGACCAAGATTGCTTTGGGGAGGGTCAGCTATGTTTTTGCCTTATGAGAAAATTGTATATTTGGTATACCTACTTGTAAGATACATTTACTTTGTTCTGATTAGATTCCAGTTGATTTGGTATCAAATGATTTGTGTTCACAATATTAAAGATATTTAGTAAGATAGTATTACTTGTAGATCATAATTAGTAAATAATCATTGTACCATCTAAAATAACGTAAGTAGGGCTTAGAAATGGGCTACATTTGTTTTCTATTGAGAAATTTAATTACGTTATATGTTTATTTCAGGTGATTGAATTTCTCAATTTACCGTTGCATTTTCCGTTGTATTTAAAAAAAAACATATGTAGGCAATGATATATAATATAGGCAAGATTATAACAAGTGCCTAGCATATCATCGTGTATAAGTAGATATAGTCGCTATTTACGACTACAATAACGAAATTGTGTTATTTTAGTGCTAATTGTGTACCTAATGTCTTTGTTTCGCAAGAAAGGTTGATAAGTTGTAAAAAATATTATAAGATATTCGTACCTACTAGCTAGTAAATATCCAATTATAAAAGTTTCTATCCACACCAGCGAAGTATAACTTCTGACATACACATAAATACACAACCATTTTATTTAACGACAACAAATCTAAAGATTTTATCAAACATCAGATTCTCATAAAACGTCAAGACATCAAAGCGCCGAAGCGCGCCAAATCCGAACAAATCCGACCTCAAAATGTTAAAAAATAGCCACATTTTCCACCATTGTGCGAGATTCACGCTCCAGAGTGCCTAATCCTTCAGCAGTCATTGTTGCACGGCGACAGGACATTAATCCTGCCTTCAGAAGACAAGAGATATCCATCAATTGTCAACATTGGACTGGCGTACGGCCCCACTTCGCTCCCCTCGGGCCGCCCCCCTACTCACACCACCACCGTCAAAGACTAAGCAGCGAAGTTTAAGGTTTTAGTTATTTATCTGTTATTCTTATTTTTGGGAAACGATAGGTAGGTATATCAGGTAGACTTAAGGTATGTGAGGTAGATGCTCGGTTTTTTAGTTCCTGAACAGAAAGATCGTAATAATTTGAGACGACAAGTGATCGTCTATTACCGTTATTCAGTATCAGTAATCAGTATTTATTGCATAATACAGGTGTTTACAAGTTTTTTGGACGGTTTTACATTTCTCTATAGTTACCCAGTGGGCATACAATTTCTTAATTAAACTAAAACTTTATATAAGATGGTGTAAAAATATTACATTATACACTTCAGAAGTAACAGCTATCATTATTAAATGTCAACATAGATAGTAAATAATTTAATAAACAATTTAATACAATGGAAATAATCATGTCAAGATATTAATTATACATTCAATAGTTTATCATTAAGCTACAATAACAGTGTACAGTGTATCAATACAATAACTGTGAATATAAAGGTACTCTTAAGAAAGTTAATGCACGTCGGTTACTATCGCTTGAGCAATTGCTGCTAATAAAGCGACTAAGGAGAGGTTGACGCGACTGGGTAGCATCTCAATAGTTCTTCGTCGTCCGCTTAGTGTTAGACGGCGACCACGTTATCACATTAATTGCACCGCTCGTCGATTAGTCAAACATCAAACTGGACGCCTGAGGAACAAGACAACAGCGGCTTAAATAGCTGCTCATTATATCAAAAAGATTTTGTTAAGAATCAGGGATCGTCAAAATTTGGCTTTGCATATTATTTCCATAGTATAAAATTATTACGCAGAAGAAAAGAACAAGTCCAATTCTGAAGAAGTATAATTTCAATCAAAAACTCTATTTGACGGCAAACTTCGTTATGTCATTTCCACGTATTCAAGATTTTAATATAACTTATTTTCCATAATACAGATAATTAGGTATTTAAAAAAATATATTTCCATACTATAAAAATTCTTTTCAAAAGAATTATCATTAAATCGATCCTCTGTTGAACAACAAATTCTATCCTGTCTTTACCACCCAACGATATTTACCACCCACACAAAAAATTTACAATTTTAATTATTAAAACAATAAATACATTTAACAGCTAACTTTATCCAGTAATTAATAACGCATTATGATTCCACTTTTCATTTCAGTTCCTCTTCTCCAGAGAAGTAGATAGGTATAAAAGAAGAAGTAATAGACTTAAATATTATTTTCACCAATCTGCTCATAACTTACTCTTTGCCATCAATCCGTCCAACGCAGCCAGTGATTGTCAAAATTTGGCTTCGCAGAACAAAGCGCTATTTGCCGAGCGGCCTTTGTGCCGCGCCACTCTACATTATATTGTGCGAGTTTACTGTACACTGTTTGCGTCGAAGGTATTAGCGGTGGAATGACGACTTGTTTCAATCTTTTTGTGCCCGTCATTAGTTTTTCAGTTTTACAGCGCTTCCGGAATGAAATTAGTTTTCGCAGTGTTCGGGTTACATTGTAAATACGGTTTATATATAATTGGATGTTATGTTGACTGGTATTAATAGAGTTACGAATAAGCAATAATCTTTGAGTTACTTTGGTATATTAGGTAATGCCATCACGTAGGTAATTATGTTATGAAGGTAGGTAATAGTACACAGGGTTTTTAACGTTATTAGGTATGTAAGATAATGATTGTTAGTTTAATTAGGTTAGTATAGTTGACAATTAGTACTAAAGGCAATATTTAAGGTAAAGTTTTTTTTAATGAGTACCTAATTCAAATACAAATACTTACTCATTTTAAAGACTAATAATTACTGTTTTTAGTTTAAACCCTATCAAAAGTCAATAACAATGTTGAACAAATTCATACAAGGTTAACATAAAACTTCATAAGCCACAACAAAGCATAAACAAGTAGCGAATAACGACCCAGCATTATAACCAATTAAGTAACAATAAAGCGATACAAAACGGAGCGGTGAAACCGAATTATGCCGAAATTAATTGGCCGAAAACCCGTTTCGAAATTCGAGCACACGTTCGAAAAGCTCGGGTTCGAAATTCAAATGAGGCGGTCGCCCCACCCCATGCCCCGCCCCGGCGCCATCTTGAATCCGAGTGAGGACGGGGGGCTATTAAATTATTTCATTCCACATCGGGCCGCGCCAGCTATCGGATTAAAATAATTGCCTGCGAAAGCGTAAACGGATAATGATTTTTGTGAACAAAATAATATGGTATGAAATTTAATTTTGCTGCCGTTTTGTTTCGCTTTCAGCGTAATGTAGAGGCAGTCGGCACAATGAATTCTTTTAGCGCATAAGTACAATGATTTGGTAAGAATTTGTCTTTGTATTCTTTGGGGGAGTTTACAATTATCTATCTTCAAGTATAATTTTACGTACATACGTGCCTAAAGGTAAATCCTCGTTAATTATGATTAGGTTTTAATGATCTTATTGATTAAAGTAGAGACATGGGCTCAAAATACCTACAATTGAAACAGACAAAATTATGTAATTATGTAAATAATAATAATCTAATATTTAATTGTTTATTATTTTGTAAAGTGACTTTGTTTAAATTTTTTTTCGTTTTATTATACTAATCTCAAATTACTTTGAAAAAGATTAGTAGGTGAAGGTGGTGGAAGGCTTCTATGAATTAAATGACTACACAATAAAAATCTGTTATATCAAAGTAAGTTGTTGGTGCCTTAGTACATTGGCGGGTTACAGACTTATGCAAAGCTTTTATAAAATAACAGCACTATAGATTTATGCCTGACGGTGGTGGCGTCACAGTCAAAACAGAAAATTCTACCGCCATAATCGTATGAATATGTTTATTTTATTTATTAAAAAATAAATAATTTCCATAATATGAAACACCTGTGTCAATGGCTGGACAAAAAAAAATTATACACGTAGATGAGTAGTTAGGTATCTCTTATTTAGCATTTTTATAATCCTGTTGAAAGAATAGTAGTGTTTGTTTTTAATACTAGATTAAATGATCTCAGTATTACTCTAGTAATAGGTACATATACCTACATTATACCACAAGGCGAAATAATTCACAAAACACCAAAGCCAATACTTCAAACTTCTACTTATAGACTCCTTCTTATGTACAAAGTGGTACATCGTCGGAGTTGAAGAAATGCACTAATCCTACATCTTCCGCCAAGTTGGGAGTTGCAAGTGACCTGAAGTTCGCAGTTCGCTTCGCAACTTGTGGAGCGGCAAGCGAAACTTGTGGCGTCGGTTAGGCCTCGTAGGTGACAGTTTGTAGTGGCGGACATTCTGCGGTCCGTAGTTGGGATTGGAGTATGCTCTATTTTGGACTTTTTCAAAATAATTATGAAAATTTTATTGGCTAAGTCACTGCATTGTACCAATAGTAAAATATGATAAGGTCATTAATTGGAAGTGATACCTAATAAATAAACTGTAATTTGCGTATCCTAGACTTTAATAACCGCTCTATGTTTCAGACATACTACCCATACCACGAAAATTAACTTATTTTATTTCAATAAATAAATGAATTTCATTGAATATAGTAAGTAATATGTACTTATTACACAATAGTGGTATATAAATAATGGTAAACTAAATTTACAAACTAATGGTCACTGTACCTTACCGGTCTACGATATACAGGAAACACGTAAATAATTAATAATAACCGATCTGGATTTGCTTTGAGTATATTTTAGGTAATATACTTGGTACACATTATCACGATATAAGCTAGGCTAGATATCAAAACTAATTCTAGCTAATGTTTGTCAACAGGACAGGGCGGACTACGCAGCAGTAGCACTATTGCTATCCATAAACTGGCATTCTAACTGCAAGTTGGAGGGGAAGAAAGGGAAAAAAATACAAATAAGTAAATCTTCTCAAGCCTAGCCTTACACCGCATAACTTACATAAACTTACAAAAAATCCATAGGTAATTATGAAAATAATAATCGAAATAGAGCAAGATTCGAAGCCACATTCAGGTGCGAATCGAACACGATTTAGCCATCAGCGTAGCGTCGTCAGTCGCATCCCTCGCCCCCACGCTCCCTGCCACCCTGCCCGCCCCTCGTCATTCAAATTCAATCGAGTTGCACCGCTCCACACGCAATTGGGCGGATGTGGCTCCGAAGACAATGTGGTCGGTGGTTGAGTTGTGATTCTGTGGCTTAAAATTGGTAAGGCGAGCTATGCAGTTTGATATACTTTTTATAAGATAACTAATGCGCTTGTTGATATATTTTTAGTGGTCACTGAAGCACGTGGACATCTTAACCAACTCCATATAAAAAGGTGTTTTACCTAAAGTAAGTTGTGATGCGTTGCCATTCCTAAGGACTGAAATGGTCGCCTTACATTATGTAAGTCAACCAGCATCCACAATATAAGCAAGTCACAAGATTTGCTAGAAATAAATGTGTGTGATTGTGTAACTTAAAATGCTGGTATGGGGAGTCTTAAAACGGTTAGTAAGTAAAGTAGTCATATTTTTGTTAACAACAAAATGTACTTATTTGCAATCCGCCAATACGCACTTGGCTATCGGTCACAGCAGTGGATAATTATTAATTAGTGGACTTATTACTACATTGTGTTTGTGATAACTATTGTGTTATGGTAATTACATTATGATATTACATAGACCTATTCGTGGTTCCATGAACGCCACCACAACTATTTCAATGTTATAAAAGCATATAGAGTAGCAAACACGCTACTGTGTTTATATCTTTGGTAAGGCAGATATATGTGATATGTGATATGATGCATTATAACTTATTGGAGTTAACACTCCAGTAGTGGTCAACCTTCGGTAAGAATTCTTCGTACGTGAAGCTGAAAACTAACTGAGGATACCCACCAATTAACATCATCTACATTACGTGATCGTGTTATGCTTTCGTTACTAAAAAAAAACGGAAGTTGCAAGGTGCTTGCTCGAACCCAGTTTTCCTGGATGGAAGGTAGGGATTCTTAGCATAACGCTATCTCTACTCGTAATATTTATACATCGATCAGTTCGTAGCGAGCGCGCATCAATAATGCACGCGAGCGGACAAACCACTTAGCGACTGAATTTATGTACTATACTGCCGAGTATCTGTGTATATTTTAGTATTTTTTGTATAAAATCGATGTATCACGTGAGTTTGCAGTCTAGTTTTTTGTTAGTGTCACTACTGCAAATAGATATTTGAAATCAATTCATTAAGGAGAAGTTAAAAGTCCTCGTGCACACACGTGCACCTTTTACAATAGGTACATTTCAAGGTATAAGCATGTTGTAAGCTTTTATAGAAGTTGTCACCTTTGTGACTATTTTATTGACAACATAAATTGCATTTTTAGTAATACTGTTTAATATTTAGCTCTTTTACAGTAGTTTAAAAAATGAATTTCGGAAAATGCTTTCTTACTGCTCATCCATATCAATAAGGAATTCTAAGTTAAAATGTATAGAAGCAGATATACTTCTCAATAATAAATTTCAACTTATTTCTAAATAATGGTTTCACGAAATTATTATTAAACATGGTTAAGTAAATGTCAAGTTAAGTTACATTAAGTTTCAGGTACTTGTATTATGGAGATAAGTCACTTTGAATGTGTTGTCGTAAATAAGTGTTAGTTCCCTTGAGTATATAACATAGGTACTTTGATAAAATATACACATATATAATGTGAATAAACATTTATACATGGTAGGCATACGTGTATATAGAGAGGAACTCCGCTCCACTAAGTGGTGAGTCCGCTCACGTGCATTATTGATGCGTACAGCCGCGCTACGGCACCGGCGCCATGTTCATAGCGTATAAATATTGCCAATAGCATACCATCACATAGGTATATACGTTTTTAAATGGATAATTCGGGTTAAATGGTAAAGCTAGTGCAATTTTTGGGTTGGTTTTATAAACATACGAAAGAACGAGACATTGTATAAGCAAAAATGTAGAGAAAAGGTAGGTATAAGCTACTCCTTTTTCGAAGTGGACAAAAATATTACTTTGGTTGTTAGGTAAGTATATCAAAAATTTATGAGTATAAAAAATGAATTAATATTTGTTTTATAAGTTTGGTTTTTAGTAAGTTGGTAAGGTTGGTTCGAGGGTCGAAGTCCAGCCTCTGGTTTTTCAACTTGATGTAAGTTTTATAAATTAATGAATAAATCAAAAAATATATAAAATTACGTACCATACACTTGTTTACTAGTAAATTATTATATTTATTTTGTTTTAAATTCAAGTGTACATTATTAAAATTAACGATTTCACTCCTAATTCCAATTTTGTCAACCAGTGTCCATTTTATTAATTGTTCCCAAACAACAACAATAACTTAACTTAGTGGCAGTTAGAAATTACCAAATGACAACATTTTAGTAAACCATTACTTCGTTTCAAGAGTTTTAATTGCGTAAACCCACACAGTTTAGTAGTGGAAGTATGAAAACGTAGCGTTCATTACGCACTCGTGTCCTGGAGGGCCTTTGTTGCCCTTCTTATTCCATTACTACCCCTTTTGTTAATCTTCTCCAGAGGTGAATGACACGGAGTGAGATTTCAACGTTCGGTTTTCAGTTATTTTTAAGTTGGACGTCTTTATGGTATGATTAGGTATGGAAGTGATATTTAAAGATGTTCATACCGTCGCAAAAAAATTACGTGATTGAAAATCTACTCCCAGGTGTTCTCGTACAGAGCAACAGGAAACTTTCGTAAGGTAGGTGCGTAAAGAACAAATTTCCAATTATTTATTTATTTCTAAGCCGGTTTACGTACGTTTAATTTCCTTTATTTTTGATTATATTATAAATGTCCTCAACCCCATCGATATTTAAATCTAATAACGAAGCATCTAAGAATTTAAGAACACAGCGTATTTTATATCTAAGAAAAAAATCCAAAAAATATTTAAAGTACAAAAAAATCAATAGAGTTTAACGACCTCATTGACAACTTAAACTCCGCCGGCATTCCTGAAACACCGAAAAAGCAAAGAGGCACAATATTTTCCGAACCCGCCGTCACATTTTTCCCTAAAAAAAACGACCATTCGAGCTTCATCAAAAAGGTATTTCATTAAGTCCTTATCCGCAAGTTCCCAGACTTGAAAGAAAAGATCTCACATTCTTGGACGATCGACTTTTCTAATGAAGAATGTCCATTTAAAAAGGCCACGGGACTTTTCTCCATTGTTTTTCGCCTTTGGTCTTTACTTTGCACACGTTGCGCTAGTCGAGTAGGTGCTAGAATTAATGCGGAGGTGACGGTTTTAATTTATTGGCTTTTTGATAGCAGCAAAATGTTCTTTTCGTTTTTGACTGAATAGATTTTCGGTTAATTGCATTTGGCGCATCGGCTTGACTGAAGTTGAAATTAGTTACTTATAAAGTTATGTAACAGATTTATATTCTCAGTAAAATACAAATGTTGGTGCATACATAATAAGTGTCACTTACAGGTGGGTACTTAATGTTTACTCGTAAATCAAAGTATAAAACATAATTTCAAAAGTATATATAATAAGAATATATTAAGTTAACTTTTACTCAATTTGGTTTAACAACGACTATAAATCTGTATAACTCCTGACAGGAAAAACTTCTGACATTTTATAAAAAAATCATATTTATCTTAGAGCTATTAGGTTCAAGAGTTATCATATAATTATAATACCTATATTAGAGAAGCATAGAAGAGAGGCGATTTTTTTGTTTATTTATTTAGTGTTATTGTAATCGTGAATATTTTCCTTTGAAGTCGAATAAGTGCATGTTTATTCTAGCGTTAAGTTGTACTTGTAATAAAAACCAAATAATGTTTAACACTCCTCTCATTGACGCGTCCAAGCGCACGGCGACAATATCGGAACATCAAATTAAACGGCAATTATCCCGACACCATCTCAATATCGTCCTTTGTGTCGCGGCACGTGACCGATGCGCGATATATTAGTTTTTTATTTGACTAAACGCCCCTCCAAACTTGTCAACATGTATCGTCGGCGAACGCAAAAATATTCCCAAAACCCTCAAATATTCGACGGGACTAAAGTGACCCTTCCGTCTACTTAATACGGCGCACAGCTCCATCTACCGGCGGAACGAGGTACTATAAATTGCGTTGCCGTAAAACTTGTTTGTCGTTTGCTCATCGGATATTACTGTTAGGATGGAGTGGCGAACTATTTGACAATATTCTTTGAGCGATGCCAATTCCCATGGAAATAGAATTACATTGATTGTCGCTTCACTGTTTAAGCTGTTTTTGGTTTGTAAATCTTGAGCCCGAACTTATTGCTGGGGATTAACAAAGCATCGTAGTTGTTTTGATTCAATGTATGTATAGTATACGTACATGTACAGATGTTTTGAAATAGGTACGCAATAGCAACAATTTTGCATGAAATTTTTCTTTTCAAGAATTGTAAAACTTGTAACTAATGTAATGCCTAGAAATTATGATTGAGATATAAAACGTCAAAAAAAATGTGGAAATTAGCAAAACGTGTAAGTTATTGAAAACGTTGAAAATAGCGAATAATCATTAATTATGACGGTTTCTATGTAGTGGCCATTATTTACAAACCTATCGCACACTCGATAAAATTGAACTGAATATTAAACTACACAATAATATAACCACGAAAAGAAATTGCTTATATACATTACACATTCAGGCAAAAACTCTGTTGTCAAATAAATGTTGCATATTCGATACAATACACAATATTTCGAATAGATTTAGATTAGAATGCATTCAACCCTGGGCAGCTGCAATTTAGAACACCTAAATGAAGCGGACGCGGGAGCAAGCCTACCTCAATCATTTATTCCGGGAACCTCTTTTAGCACTTGTGTTGGATGCATAATGAATACTCCAACGGACCTTGGACCAGCATTCGAAAATTGAAGTATTTCAGTCCAGTGCACGACGAACTGCGTGACGTAGTGGTGACCATATACAAAAAGTATCGGTCCCGGGTTCCTTTCCCGACGAACAGGCATCCAAATGATAATAGTTAGATTTTGAATGTGGAGCAGACTCTACATCAACGAACACCCAGAGGTGTTCGTTGATGTGGAGGGCTATCAGCCAATGAGAAAGCGTCATTTAAAATTGGGGTTTAATCTTGCTTTTATAACACTACTGTTTGAAGTGTTATGGAACCAGTATGGGTTCTGCATGTACATACTTAATAATTATAAAAACTGTGCTTACATTTTGTCCAATCCTACCATGTAAAATAAATAATATGACGCATAATATATATGAATGTTCGATAAAATTACATTTTATTCTACACATTGGGTCATAAATGCACTTCTAACACTGAGACTGCTTGTTCAATAAACCACACGGATCGAGCCTATCCCCGCTCTAACTATTATTATTGATTTATTCGGGAACCTCTCTTGCGCTGTGCTTGCAGTATTTAATACTGCAGTGTGCAAATCTGAAAACAGCAACGTATCTCCACTAACGGATATTCTGTTGGAAATTCTATTCGCTCTCTACTAGCTACGATTTTGGTTAATTGATTTTATTTAAGTACCTACAGTGATAACCTGATAACGTTGGATACTTCAAAATTCCATAGTGGTATCCCTATGATAAGCTGATTTATCGGGAAACTTCTGAGGGCCAGATCCTCCCTATAATGCATAATGAGTACGATTAGCTTTGTATATTTTTAACCACTATTAATTATCTATACCGGTAATAATCTATAATACCTTCCAAGGCAGTGCTGCACAAGTCAGGGACAACAGAACTAAGGGATTTTATGTCTTGCAGAACCGCGGCCTATTTTCCAGTTATGTTATGTTGTGTACTTTTGCAAACAATGAATTTACCTACACCATTACCTTAGTGAATTGTCAGGCAAAGGTAACAAGTTCAATTCCTGACGGAGTAAATGCTTAGGCAAGTTGCACATACATATTATATCGTATACACATATTAGGATAGGTATCCTACCTACAATTAGTTACATTTATTAATTAATATTGTGCCTATAGTCTAGGTATAAAAGTCTGTTTTACAATTTTATTTTGAAAAACTATAAAAGATTTATGCCATAAAATTATAAACGCATTTGCAACCCAAATTGTGATGGATAATAAAATGACAATTCATCGCTGGATATTCCGTTGTTTGAAGTAAAATTCCGACATTTCAAAGTAGGAAATGGAAATATAAACAATAATTGCTTTAGACACAGAACCGCACAGAACTAATGGCGGGTAGAAATACTTTAATCTTATTTGTTTTTACTTTTTGTGAACATGATTAACAAACAAGCATGTATCTTATATCTTATATACCAATGGATTCAAGTAATATGAGGTCGGCTACAGATGTCTTTTTACGGGTAAATACTAAGTTAGAACGCCTCGTGTACGTGTCTCGCACGTAGCTTTTAATATTGCTGTTATAAGGCAGAAATAAATAGGTATGACAGTTATGTTAACGCATTTGAATCCCTATGGGATATTATTAATCTTTCCACGTACTTTAGATATAACAAAGTTACAGGCGCAAGTAACTAGTTGTGCACTACGAGAATAAGACATATGCTACGAGTGCTACGAAATGGTCTACGGGAGGTAAAAGACAACGTAACACCGCTGCCACAGAACGAAGAAATCGCAGAAGAACGCAGAAATTAAGATATTTTACATCCTGGAAAGCAGAAGAGTGCCCCTGAAAGGGATGACTTCAAATTATACGTCAAAACCATAGATAAGGATAGACATCTTACCGCCTTGTATTTGAAGGAAGCCATTAAATGGCTTAAAAGGCTGACAATTCTGTCGGCCATTTAATGGCTGTCATGGTGTAATTTACGCGGAACAATGCCGACATGCGCAGTTAAGTGGTGCAAAAACATGAAATCGAAGAAAATTACGAAGAAATATCGTTTCATTCGTGAATGATCTAAAAACTATTTTTTTTAATATTTTTCAAACACGAAAATAGATGACAGTGACAATTTCAATTGTCAAAACTGGTTACATTTTCTTGTTAGGAGTGAGTAATCTTTAATAATCTATAGTCAATACAAATGACAACAATAGTCACTCACAAAACCTGCGACCGACTTGTTAAGGAGTTCAACGGACTTTTATAACTCGCAAGTGGACATCCAGAAACAATTACCTAATATACTGGTAGTTGGCACTCGTATTAATTTGTGTAATAGCATTAAGGCTTTATCTCTATACCTGCTGTCTTTTTCGTTATTTATAGTCACATCACTCAAAGGGTTATGTGCAAAGGTACAAATAGTAAACACGCGTCCCATACCTCTATAGCATTTCTGTTTGTTTTCCACTCTATGGTTCCGTCAGATCCCGTTTTTCACGGACACGCAATATCATTTGGACTCCGGCGCGCAATTATAAATATTTCAATTATAAACCAGACGGATTCCCGGCTCTATTTTTCATTGTACACGTTCATATTGTGGTGTTTTGCAGTTTATTTTTTGCATTAAGGTTTAAATACTTAAGCAATCAACCTTTTTGAGCTTCAAACGGTATTGTAACTATTAACAAGAGTAGGGCCTTCACTCAAGGTTACATTATTATTATATTAAAACCTAATAAATCTGACCACCGTTAAATATACATTTACTGAAATTTCTCCTAAAATACTTAAGTAAACCGTTTAATCGATTCTTCAAAATTTATTATGCGCAGCAATTTGCAATAATTTGATGATTCGTTTCGTTATTGCTGTATAATAGAATTAATGCATGTTATTATCTTAAAATAAACGTCAAATACTAGATTTTACAATTTCAAGCCTGTATGTTAAACCCATCTGATCTTATATTAAATCACTAAGTACTTGTGTATAATCTCAGCGTGTCACATGTTAAAAATATAAAGTAGGTATCTAAATAATGTTCGGTGGAAGGCTGTAGCTTTAGCTGTAGCATTAGCCGAACATCTTAGTTCCCGGGAGTGACAACGCACTTGTTATCAACTTCAGGTAGAACCTATTATATATGGATCTGGTTGCAAATGTCCATGGACGTGATCGTATCCCATCAGATCCATCAGATGAAGTAGCAAATGAGCTTGTAGTTCACAAGCTCATTTGCTACTTCACTTTGAAACAACTACCTACAGTCCGCGTAAAACTGCTCTGAATATAGAAACGAATCGCGTTGCCATAGCAAATTGTATGACTATACCTGCTCGCAATAACTTCAGAGCAGACTAGCAGTTTTGCGCGGACTATACCTACGTAATTATAAAAAAGGTCCTCAGAATCCATAACCACGGTATCATAATCCGAACCGAGTTAAAAGAAGGGGATGAATAATTTTCATTATTCGAGAGTTAACACTTAGCTCGCGTTAATAGTCCCGTCAGCCGCTTAATTTATTCCGTTACTGTACCGCCTTTCATTTCATTATGAATTGTCTGCTGCTAGTGTGTCGTAAACTTATTTTATTAAAATAATAATATGTATTAGTTTTGCTAAGCGTTATATGTTGTAGAATCCGCGCCAAACTGCTAGTCCGCTCTGAGTTGCGAGCAGGTGTAGTCATACAATTTGCTACGGCGACGCGATTCATTTCTATATTCAGAGCGAACTAGCAGTTTTACACGGACTATACCCATCTACGAAGAAAAACTAAGTCTATGGTTATACCTACGTAGAATTTACGTCAGTTCTGTTTCTTTGGTATGGGCCATGGCCAAAGTTACAAAATATTATGTTTAAAATACATCACATCTTGTAGATTTATGTATTTTAAACATAATATTTTGTATTAGATTGTAATATCTAGGTATTTTCGGAAATGTGTTAGGGTGACGTCATCTAACACATCTAATTACTTAATTTCATTGAAAAATATTTGTATGTAATAGACACACAATTTATTTAAAAATTAAAACATGATCATTATATTACACACCTCCATCACCGTTACAATGATTATTTTCGAATCTCTTACTACTAAATATGAATGATACATTAGTGAAGTTTAAAAAATCCTAAGAAGGCGACGTCGAAGTTAATGTTAGCACGATATAACACAGGCAGAAAAGATTTCTTTATGCTAGAAAATAGAAATAAGCGTGGTTGCAGTGGATCAATAAAACATTGCACACACACCCAACTTACAAATCAATTAACAACTAAATATAAGTTGGCCGCCGCGGGGCTGTTTGCGATTCACACCGCCAACGCTTGTTTCCTTCGACAGACTACATTATAGATTGTTATTAAGAAAAAGCGAACAACAGACTTTTTTGATCGTCACAAATTAACTGTTGGGGACTGAGGAGTTATGATACAGATATTACACATCCTAGGTTAGATCCCCAACCAGATATCAAATTAAAGACGAATTTAGATTTCTGTTCTGGGTCTGAGTGTGTGTGTTCATCATTGTATCTACACGTGGTGTCCACTACACAGGAAAATTCTAGTATATTCTAGATAAAGGTAGAAAAAATATTTATGTAACGACTAATATCACCTCTTTTACGAAAGAAATATAATAAAAATATGTAAAAGTAGATACAATCTTTATCCCTGCGACAAATAAATCACAAATAGAGACATGTAATGACGCACTTGGACAGGCATGCACTACGAATACACAAACGTAGGCATTCACGTACTCGTATGAACGCATTCATGCACGCACGCACTCACATAGGCACGCACACACTCACACATACTGTTATGGATAGACGATAAAATATCAGCGTTGTAGCTAATCACAGTCACCTGAAAAATTATATGTACTGGTTGGACACTTACAATGTCAAGATTATATATTCTCTAATTACACAAATTAATTTTGTGTTATTTTGTTTAAGCCATAAAAAAGACTCTAACATAAGTTCCAACTAATTATTAGAATACTACAGCAAGATCTTTATCACAGTACATAGTAGTTAAACCAAATAGCACGAAACAAAAGCCAGCTGCGAGAAAGGAGAGACTCAATGGCGTAATATTTGCCACGACGTGTCATGTACATTATGTATAGACACCGTCTGGCTTAATCTCACTTGTACAGCACTGTCTACTTTAAGAAATGCTTTATACACACACGTATGCAGACACGCACACACGCACATGTATAGTCACACACGCAAGACGCACGTAATGACGCACTTAGGCAGGCATGCACTACGAACGCACAAACGTAGGCAATCCCGTGCCGCTTCCCAGCGGAATGGAGGCAGGCGAAGGTGGTACTCCTCCACAAACCGGGCAGACCCTTACACTCACCCTCGGCCTACAGGCCGATATGTCTGCTGAACGAGATAGGAAAGCTTTTTGAGCGGATCATTTCCGCTCGTATCAGCAGACATTTGGCGTGCAGCGGTCCGGATCTATCCGACAGTCAGTACGGCTTCCGAAAGGAACGCTCGACTGTCGATGCTATACTCCGTGTTCGCGCAGTGACAGAGCAGGCCGTATCCAGTGGCGGAGTGGTTTTGGCTATTAGCCTTGACATAGTCAACGCGTTCAACACTCTACCCTGGAAAGCAATAAGGGAGGCCCTCGTATATCATCAGGTGCCTCCCTATTTGCGTGACGTACTGACGGCCTATTTGTCTAACCGGAGTATTAGCTATCCGGGCCGTTACGGGAGTGTCAAGAAGAGGCGTGTCGTGTGCGGGGTTCCGCAGGGGTCGGTCTTGGGGCCACTCCTGTGGAATCTCGCATACGATGTCGTACTGCGGACGAAGCTCCCTCCTGGGGTGAGCGTCGTATGCTACGCCGACGACACTCTTGTGCTGGCTGAGGGTGACTCTTTTGAGCGGACGGCGAGGCTGGCTGAACTAGGGGTGGCGCGAATTGTCGCAAAAATACGCGGGATAGGCCTTCGCATAGCGCCGAATAAGACTGAGGCCTTATGGTTCCACCGTCGAAGGCGGAACGCGGATCCACCCTGCATGTCAGTGCGGGTGGGTGACGCGGTTATCGAAGTGGGCAGACATCTCAATTACCTTGGGCTGGTGCTGGATGGTCGCTGGCGTTTCGACGAACACTTCGACCGTCTGGTCCCCCGGATTCACAGGGTAGCGGGTGCTTTGCACAAACTGCTGCCAAATCTCGGGGGACCAAGGGAGGAAGTCCGCCGCCTCTACGCAGGCGTCGTGCGCTCTGTCGCGCTCTACGGTGCGCCCGTATGGTCTAATAGACTATCGGGCTGCCGGCGCCTCGCGGCCAAATTGAATGCCGCGCAGCGTTTGATCGCGATCAGAGTCGCACGAGGATACCGGACGATATCGTATGAGGCGGCCACAGTCCTAGCGCGGTTTCCGCCCCTGGACATTCTGGCGGATATGACCGCAGAGATCTTTTTTAAGATCCGCGGTCTCCGCCAGACGGCCCAACCTCCCAACGAAGAGACGATCGAAGTGCTTCGCACGAGAGCCGGCTGGCGCGCCCTAAGGCGCTGGCGTGATCGGCTCCAAGAGCCACGGGGCGCGCGCCAGCGCGCGGTAAGTGCAATTCTGCCCAGCTTCCGAGCATGGTTGCACAGGAAGACACGCGTCACCTACCGGCTGACACAGGTACTCACCGGACATGGCTGCTTCAGTGAGTACCTGCACAGAATAGGCAGGGAGGCCTCAGCACAGTGCCACCATTGTGGACATGCCCAGGATTCTGCGCAGCACACACTCGAGGAGTGCCCAGCATGGCAGCCCGAGCGGCAGATCCTGGTGCAGCACATAGGGCCGAACCTCTCGCCAGAAACAGTTGTTGCGGCGATGGTCCGTTCAGGCGAAGCGTGGAATAGCTATGAGCGCGTTATGAGCGCAAAAGAGGACGCCGAACGGGCCAGGGAGCGCGCCGATCCCGCGCGGAGACGGAGACGCCGAGGGCGTAGATAGCGCCCTCCGGCGCGGTGTCCCTGTAGTACCGGGACCAGAATAGGGCTACGGTAACCCTTGCCTGTCGTAAGAGGCGACTAAAAGGGGCTTCCGGGGTTGCGGGCGGCAAGAGTGGGAGCTCAAACCGTCCAGCAAGCGACCCCGGGAAGGACAGCGGTTTGTGTGGTCGCATATCGCTGTAATCACCAGGGGATGTGAGAGGAGCGTAAATTGCTCCCCCCAGGGCAGAGCCCGATAAAAGGGCATCGCGTTAGGAGGACTCCGGTCGTGTTCCGTTGGAGATCCCGGAGTTCTCCACCAAACGCTGAGGACGGCCACCGGGGGGGTTTTAGTGTGGTCAAAATCCCACATAACCCGGCGTCACTCCCATGGCGTCGGGTACCTTTTGAAGGTTTCCCCCTCGTCAACAAAAAAAAAAAAAAAAGGCAATCCCGTATGAACGTATTTATGCAGGCACGTACTCACGCAGTCACGCACTCACACAGGCACGCACTCACGCAGGCACGCACTCACACAGGCACGCACTCACGCAGGCACGCACTCACGCAAACACGCATACAGTCACACATAATTTTAAGGATAGACGAAAAAAATATCAGCGTTGTAACTAATCACAGCCGCCTGAAAAATTACCTATAAATCTAGTCAAGATTATGTAATTCTCTAATTACACTTTTTTTTATATTTTGTCAAAGCCATGAAAATACACCAACGTAAGTTCCATATAAGTATTAGAATACTACAGCAAGATCATTATCACAGTACATAGCAGTTAAACAAAATAGCACAAAACAAAAGCCAGCTGCGAGAAAGGAGATACTCAACCGCGTAATATTTGCCACGACGTGTCATGTACATTATGTATAGACACCGTCTGGCTTAATCTCACTTGTACAGCGCTCAAAGTCTACTTGAAAATGTGTCATCAAACTGAAAGGCACTATTTTCATACGTGAATAGCGCGACTGGCGTGTCTTGGTTGTTGTGGGTGTTATACTCAACAATAAATGGTAGTTTTCGCTGCTTTACATATTTTTCCTAAAATGGCTTTTTTTGATGACAGAAATAAACTTACTAGTACTGGAATTGTTTAAACTTACGGTATGTTTTGTTTAAGCTATTAATAATAGTGAAAATATAACAATAAAAATGGAATTAATAAATATCAATAATCTATGTCATGATGAAATATGATATATTTTCTCATTTCTTCTGCATTACAACAACAACAATATCAATTGTTGCTGTGTTCTATATTGTAGTGTAGTAAGCGAAATACAATTTCACAAACTATTTTACTCAACCTTAAGTCTCAAGAGCAACAAACTGATATTTAGGATTGATGAAGATTACAAGCCGGCAGGACACTTAATATTTATAAAAAACGATATTGCATAAAACATATTATATTTAAACTAGCTGACCCGGCAAACTTTGTACCGTCTCAAAATCTATTTATCAAATATATTTCATATACAATATAGCCTATGTTACTCGTGGATAATGTAGCTTTCGAATGGTGAAAGAATTTTTAAAATCGGTCCAGTAGTTTTTGAGCCTATTCATTACAATCAAACAAACAAACAAAGTTTTCTTCTTTATAATATTAGTATAGATATAATATTTATTATCTATGCGACCAATGCCAACAGAGCTGACTAGCGCGGTATATCCGGAGAGATCCGGTTTATTTGCGCTTATATTGTGTGGACACAATACTCGAGAGGATCACGTCGCCTCGCTGAGGGAATCTACCTACATCTCTACACCTTTCGTCTTTCTCTAGTAAATTGTAGTTGGTAGTATAGAACGAGTAAGCTTCTTTGTTGTATGAACTGGGGGTCTATTTTTTTATTCATCAGTTTTTTTTATTGAATTGAAAATTGAAAAAACTAAGTTATTATTTTATTACAAGCAACATCCGGATGAATTCTAGTTTCTATCCAAGAAGAATACCTGGTGTATTCAAGTAATTTAAGAATTGCCCTGGCAAATTCCTAGTGACGTCAGGATAAAAATGTATATTTATTTTTCAATATTACTATTTTGAACATAATCTGTACTCATTGACACACCGCGTATTTCCCACAGATTTGTAGCACTAACGCCCTCTGAGCACACAGAAAACTGTTGACTCGACAAACTAAAAACTACAAATAAGATTTAAATGAGAGCCCCGGGCTTCGGGAATGCGTGTCATTGGGGTCCATCGCAAGGGTCCATTGAGAGGGTTACCGTTTAATTGATATTGTGAAACCAATAATGGATATTAAGGCAAGAATTTTATTGATTGGAAACTAGATATTTAAGTGGAGAGTTAGGGTAGAACTACTTCGCTGTTCGTAATAATCATAACAAATTGATTATAATTGTTAAGAAGTAGTCTTAAGTAATACTTCAAAAAGAATATCTAAAATATTGCTTGTATGAACTACATACATATATATTAATGAAGTATAGTCCGCGTAAAACTGCTACTCCGCTCTGAATATCGAAATCAACCACGTCGGCATAGCAAATTGTATGATTACACCTGGTCGCAACAACTTCAGAGCGTACTAGCAGCTTGGCGCGGACAATAATTAATTCAAATCAAATTATTTTGTACCGTTTAATTAAACTTACGCATGTTGTAATGTTGTAGTTAGCTTAGTTTTCATTGGATATAACCAATAAGTTATTACTTATTTTTTGTACTTAAATTGTTTTTTGGTTCCTAAACTCTTATTAGTTACAATGTGTAAATAATCTGCGGATTATAAAAAAATAAACACAAAAGTAAATCATTTTGGTATTTTAATACCCAACTACTGGATTTATTTTAATTTCGTGAAGTATAATTGCATGCTGCTATTTCATATTATCACGTTTAATAACTTACGCTAACTTAACCTTACCCATTTAATCCAACACAAAGAAGACTTAAAACTTATCCGCCTTTATTCAAAGGGTTAAAAATTCATTAACTCTTCATACTTCTTGGCTGATCAATATTCCGACAATAGCTTTTATAGGCAAAGTATGAGTTTGCTTTAGTTTTCGAAGCTCGCATAAAACATTCATTCAAGGGGCGAAGGCCTGTTTGCAGTTCCGCTTACACCAGATGGGCATTCTCAGGGTTGGGGCCGGAATCTGATTTACAAACAAGCCGACTTGTTTATAGTTTTATACGTATTAGGCTCTTTGTTGGGATTCGGATTTCCTTTTAATGTTAGCTTTTAAATATAATCGACATTGTTTTGGAGATTACGATTTTTTATGAATGATGGAAATTTAAAATGAAACGCTCTGAATATAGAAATGAATCGCGTCTCCATAGCAAATTGTATGACTACCTGCTCGCCCTAACACCAAAGAGGACTAGCAATTTGCCGCGCCTATCGGTTAAAAGTTAGATCGTGTTTGAGATGCCAATCCGAGGATCCGAGGTTCAAATAGAGGTTGTGCCCGAATTATTAGTATTATAAGTTTGTTCATAAAATTTGATTGGTTAGTTTCATGGTTTAGTTGTGTCAAGTTTTAGGCGGACTAGACCTCTGAAATCTAGATTATATTATGTAGAGCTCAATTATAAAGCAGAAGTATGGATTGAATTACTGTAATTTAGGGTGAAATAGTCATCATTAACCCATTAATGTCACACTGTTGGGCACGGTTCTCCTCTCCTCTCCTCAGTATGGAAATCATTAGCCCATAGTGCGGATTGCTAGACTTCTCATATCTTGAACAACATTTTTTAATCTTTCTGACGTCTATATTTCCTCCGGATGTTTTCCTTTAACATTAACAATAAAAAATACATTTAATATTAAAATTTACAATCCCTTGGCATTAAGTTGAAAATTCTGTGTTTTGAAAATTAGCATTCTTAATTTTTATTTCGAAGACGACTGGAATGAATGAGCGAACCTACCCCCGTGCCCCTACATGATTGCCTTCTCTATGCCAGAGTAAAAATTGTAATAATCTAAAATAGTATTGAATAAAAAACCAGGAGACCATCACGTCTTTATTATAGGTATATAGAAAAGAGTGCGATTGTCCTTTCCCGTCGTACGTGAGCAATATTTTCGGTAGGTTTCATAGCGTGAGTCATTTGTACGTGTTAGGGTTATAAAAATGTAATGGGTTTTCAGAAAACGCTTAGGTATACGACATACGTATATATGTGTGTAGATTGTACCAGTCTAAGGACATCATAAACTAAACATTTAACGCTGTCATCAACCCCTTTGTGTTCCACTGCTGGGCATGAGACTCCTCTCAAAGTGAGGGGTCTGGTCTGAGGTCGCTGGGCAAGTTATAATACTATACGAGTTATACGAGTTAGAAGGTGTACTTCATACACCTTTGAAAAGCTTTTTAAAACTCTTATTTGATTAATTTCACCATCAGGTTTCCACGGTTTAAGCAAGTAATAATTAGTTTCTAATATGCACATAACTTTCGAAAATCAGAGACCGTATAACTATTAACGACATCTCTAAAACGCAATTTAAATTTATTACAAACATAACCGCATATCGCTCAATATTTTCGTGACAATAATTTTTTCCAACTTTTTGTACAATTTGATCCTTATAAGCGACACTATCAGATATTGGAATAATGTAGATGATGTATTTTGTATAAAATAAACACGTTTGATGACGATTCCCGGCTAGGGAAAAGGACATTTAAAAAAACGAATGATGCAGTTTTAGTTTTTATCAAAATCGGCCTCGTAGCTCCTCTCATCATTTTTGGCTAATCCTTATAGTTTCGGATTAGGCCCTGAAGGCCTATTTGAAAACTTCACCCTGTATAATCGATACATTTCTAAAAGTCAATAAAAATCGTTACTACTATAACCGCAAACTACTCAATAACTGCACTAAATAGTACAATATATTCATGGTACTTTTTACAAGCATTACTAGTAGTGACAAAAAAGACATGTTACTTCCACGCAATGGAGCATTTCATGGTAGTTTGGCGCAAACAATCCTAGCGTTTTGTGAAATGGCAGGAGCTCCAAAATGCCCCAAATTGGGGGTTTGTGCACCCAGCCGTTATCGAATTTGCCCTACCGGCAAAATATTTATTTCATTACTCCTATTCATAGGCTTTAATCTGTGTTGCGGTGAAACTGTAGCACGGGATATTTTGGAAATGTCTAGAAAATTTTAGGTTTAGTAATTTTTATTTTCTATTTATACTATTAATACATATATTTTATTTTATACTTATATTACTATTTTATTATTTATATGTATACGAGTTTAAAACACACAAATTTCAACTGGTTATTATTAATTTTCCAAGAGGTTTAAATCACACTTTTATAATATCGAGGATTTATGTAAAATAATCTTTACTTCTTTTTATATAAAACGCCTTTATTTGTATGTACCTATATGAGCAAAAATATTATTATTTTAATTTACTTGTAGAATTGTTTTTAATGAAACTTTTATTAACTAACTTTCTACTCTATTACCTTTCAAACGTTCTACTCACACATTCAACAATCAAAGTAGACAAAAACACAATTCCTATTTTCTCTTTTATCAAATTCCGTTTCTCCCTGCAACATGAACATTAAAATCATTCCCCTTGAAACCCCGTCAGTGGCATGATAGTATAGGAACATCATAGCTTACTTCGCGGGGCGTCACTCTCAAGGGCTGGATTTTTTCGACCCCCGTGGTGATATTATCTTGTACTCCAATCGAAAACCACCCCTATGGCTCGAGCATACAGTCGACGATCGCTCACCACATAACTGTCAACGTAGCGACAATGCAAAGCACTATTGTGGAGATAATACCACGATCAAACGTAGTTCCATTGACATGTACCCTTCATACGAAACCAGTCTCTACCCTTACGTTATAGGGATCAGAATCGCTTGTTACTATATTTGCATAGTAAAAGCGGATAAGGGGTAAGTGAGATTCATTTAATTCGTCCACACTGTCATAGGGCCTCTTAATTTTCATTGTGATAAACGGACCCTTATTGAGCTGAGGTATTTTCGATGAAGACCTTCGTTAATTAAAAACAAAGTGCATCGCTTTATTTTTATTTTATTCAATGGCAGCAATAAATATGATGATTAATCTGGGATGTGACGTCACTGATACACAGACTTCTGTAACTAACCGTAAATGGGTAAGGAGTAACTCTTAGTTACATCCTACCACTTTTGATTGAAGACCATCCGACATCGACATGAACATCTACCATTGAAGTATCAAGTAGCAAACGAGCATGCCGTCCACTTGGTGAGAAGCCCATGGACTTCAGTAATTAACTCAAAATTGTTTTTTTCTATCTGAAGCATATCCTTCCAATGAAACGCAAGCACATCCGTACGTTAGAAATAGTTATGACTATGATATGCCTTTTTTTTTTTTTGTTTTCGAGGGGGAAACCTTCGAAAGGTACCCGGTGCCGTGGGAGCGACACAGAGTTATGTGGGATTCTTACCGCACTAAAACCCCCCCGGTGGCCGTCCTCGGCGCTGCGTAAAGGACTCCGGGATCTCCAGAGGAACGCAACCGGAGTCCTCTTAGCGCGTTGCCCCGTCGGGCTCCGTCCAGGTGAGCATGCCGCTCGCCGCACCGTCTGTTGTACACGACGGTATGCGACCACACATACCGCCGTTCTTCCCGGGGTTGCTGGCCGGGCGGTTTGAGCTCCCACTCTTGCCGCCCGCAACCCCGGAAGCCCCTTTTAGTCGCCTCTTACGACAGGCAGGGGATACCGTAGCCCTATTCTGGTCCCGGAACTACAGGGACAGACTATGATATGCCTAGACGAACTACTCGTATGCTCCCACAAGCTCAACCATACAAATGATTAAGGTGACAAAATTAGAATGTTGTGTGTATAAACTAGAGAATAAACATTAAATTATATTAATCTAAATCCATACCATTCAAATCAGAAGCATACGGTAGAAATAGATATGTAAAGTTAATATCGTAGTATTCGAACCACTAGTCAGCCCTACAGTAATTACTTAATAAGATATTCCGTTTAAAGTAATCACTAATATTGGTTAAAATACCTATAGATACTTAGTAAATAATTCGTATTATTACATCCCGTACTTACCTACACCCTAATGGAATGAATTTAATTAGAGAAATATATTATTTCAGTAAATAACTAAAATTTACTTTTGCGTCTAAAGTTCTCCATAAACCTAGTTGTTTTTGCGATATTTATTAGTAAAGTTTTATTATGTCTTCGTCATAATAGATGACAGTTCCAAAATCACAATGAACACACTCACAATAAACATTTCAAAGCCAAAAATTCACGCCACCCTCATATTAACATGTCAATTACGCAATTGTTAACAAATGTAGCATCTCCATACTAAGCGGCCATGCGTTGAGTGGTTGCCACTCGACCACATGGGTACCGATTCGATTCTTATTGAATTTGTTGAAGATGTTTTGTCGCTGGCCCCCGCTGAGCTTTGTACTATTTGTATTGAAAGTAAGTGTGGCTTAAATCGTGGTTTTTATGGCTTCCGAATTTAATTGTGTGAAGTATGATACTTTATTTATGATTTTAAGGATGGATGAATACGTTTTGGTGGCATCTAAACAAGAAAGTAGAAGATTGGTTGGTAATACGGGCAATAAACAGATATTTCGTGTTTAGTGAAGTGAAATTCGGTGGTGTAGTAGTTGCATTTTTATGTGAGCATAGATAAAGTAAGACGTAAATATATTTCTTGTGAACACGGAATTTATATTGTTTCCGAATGAAATCAATAGATAATAATGCAACTTAAACGAAACATCAGAATTTCGAATATTTTGGAATAAAACGAGTGTGTATGGAAATTATTTCTCCAATGCAAAATATGTTGCGAATAGTTGGCGTTTTAAAAGAGATAGAATAGGAAGAGTCTGATTGATTAATACCCGGTATTGATGATTACTCTTTACATTTCTTTTCCTACCAAAGATGTTACTGGCGTAAGAGTGAACACAAATCCAACAGTCTTACAACAACGATGAGCTATCTCCCATAAACCCCCATCTATGGTGTTGTACTCCCATTATTTATAATGAATCGATCCAATTTTAGTGCTAAAAATCAAAATTTGTCAATTTCCAACACTACGTAGACAACAAAGATAATCTGTCTCGCTAGAATTGGGTTCCACACCTGTTATTTTAAATCAATGTTTGATAACGTCTTCCGAATAGAAATGATAAATTTTCGATCTTTGGTAGCCAGAAAGATAGATTGGCTATACGTTACATCAACATACGTTAATGTTTCTTTTATTGAATACAACTAAGTTGGAATGGCGAGCGTTCCGCCATATCAAAAGAGTTCGGGATCGAATCAAAGCCTCCGGAATTGTTTCGCAAATGTCCGCTGAAGGGATGTTTATTAGATCCACAAAGGCAAGACGCCCTTTGTCCGCTGTAGGGCTCGTTTATATGCTGGGTTTATTTGACAGATTTCGATTAAGGGCCTCGGACTGTGAAATGGTTTATTTACATCAGTGTTCCGATGTAGGTATGTTTATTGCTTCTGTTTATCTGGTTGAAAATATTTCAAAAATATACTTGTAGACAGTACCTATTTGAAACGTGGTATAATCCGTATGGTTCGAAGGGTGTGGATGCAGGTTGACTTACATACGTTTGACCACCATCTTAGTCCTCCCGAGCGGCAATACTTATGTGATCGGGTTCACATAGAACCCCTGTTCTAAATTAAGGTGGTTACAAATATCAAATATACAAACCTACCTACCTGAAAATGCTAGTATACTTACATTTGTTAAATTAATTATACCTTGCTAAAAAGGCTAAAGGTAAACACTGCGAGAAAGTTAACTGCGAGAAACTAATTAATACCAGATAGTTCTTTAAATTATCACGAAGGTACGTGAAGTCTAATACCATAGAAATATATTTTCCTACTGACATCAGTATATCTATGGCTAATACATGTTAGGCCACCGTGATAGACTATGACCCATGAGCTATGACTCTGAGAAGCGACTTGTGTCTAACAGTGGTACTAAATGAGTTGACGACGAGGTAAACTGTCTCTAAACAGTTTAACTAGTAAACTAAAATACATCCATCATGTACCTAAAAACAACGTGTGAGGTAAACTCGTGCGCGCAAAACAAACTGACGGACGAGTGGGATAATGGTGGGGATTACAGCTTATCAGTGATAAAGCGTGAGTCGTGACGTCACGCCTAACGGGATGTTTTTGGGTGGTCCCGGATTTGACGTAGATTTTAATGTCCACAAAATGGAAATGAGCTGAAGTGAACAAAAAGTGAAAAATATTCTTTCTGTGGGTACACATACTATCTTTATATAGTGAGTATATGGTAGATGATAACATACAAAACATATGATTTGACATACTTTAAAACTTGAAAACGTCTACAAACTCAGTCTGCAAACTTGAAAATAAACTGTACAAAAAATGAAAAATGGTGATTTTTTCACTGATAGACCCACACTAGAATGATGTGTGTGGTAGACGAGTAGAAATAATTCGCCAAGTACGAGTCGAACTCGCACATGGAGGCTTCCTTACTTTACTTATTTTTATTCATTTTATAATTTTAACAATACTTAGTTATACGACACAACAATAGATGGCGTTGGGGTGATGATGAATGATACGTAAACAACGTATAATAAAATTAAAATAACTGTATTAAAATATGTTTTATGGTTCTTATTTGTATTTATTATATACCAGGTATAGTAGTAAACGGATTCTAAAAAAATCAACCGTCTTCCTACGGTTCCTACGGTTTAACATCTAGATCGAAAAATGCTGATAAAATCCGGTTTGTTGTATGTAGATTCCCTTTTATATTCAACTTTATTTTATTTTTAGTATTTGTTGTTATAACAGCCACCGTTATGCATCCTCTGTAAAAAAATCATGTGTCTATCTATTACGGCTCCGGAGGTATAGCCCTGTGACAGACGGATAGACGGATACACACTGAAGTCTTAGTAATAGGGTTCCGTTTTTACCCTTTGGGTACGGAACCCTAGAAAAACACCCAGAACATAAACCTAATCAAGAGTAATGTTTATAAATTAAAAAGTTGCTCTTAAAAACAAAACGAAGGTAACTCGAGAGCAGTTACGTGTACTTTTTTAAATTGGAGTTTTTTTTACATTTAAATTAGCCAACAAATTTGCAGTCCTTCTGATGATAAGCAGTCTCTGCCGAGATCTATAACCGACTCCTTGCATTGCCACTCCTAAGGATTGAGTGTTCAATGTGATTGCCTCACACACAAGTAAGGTGTGGTAAGGCAGACATACTTTTCCGAGGCGTTCCAGCTCAGTCCTCAGGGGTAGCGGCGCATCTGTGGCCGACCTCAGGTAGGAATGCCTAATCTTAGTATATAGTACTAGCTGACCGGGCAAACTTTGTACCGCCTAAAATTTATTTATTAAATATATTTCATATAAAATATAGCCTATGTTACTCGTGGATAATGTAACTTTCGAATGGTGAAAGAATTTTTAAAATCGGTCCAGTAGTTTTTGAGCCTATTCATTACAACCAAGCAAAGTTTTCCTCTTTATAATATTAGTATAGATATATATCCTAATCTATCTATCCGGGGTTAATTACAGATGGGCGGCAGTAGCCACTTACCATCAGGTGGACTGCATGCTACTCCTATAGAAAAAGTAAGTCAGCTCTTCCACCGAAACATAAGAACAGCACGCAAAAATAGATGTAGTGGTGTTACCAAACGGTCTAACCGTACTTTTTACTACCGTCCTAAAGTTCTTGATATTTCGATCCCATTTGATGTTTTAAGGCTTAACTGGGTTACTGACGAAATGTTTAACTGCATAAGCCTGTAACAGTTTTGTAAGACAATCATAAACATTTCAAAATCATCATCACATCGTCACATTCGTATTGCACAACAAAAACACAACTGTGTTTCGTACAGACAAACAAACTTGCTTTATTTGTCTAGAGATCTGCAGGTACAGTCCGGAACTAAAAAGAGTTACAAACTGTTTCTGTATTTTGTACTGTATTTTCTTCTGATATAAAAATTTTAACTAACATTTATTTTTTTAAAGTTAGACTTTAGCTATAATTTTGGTATGTAGTTACAGAGAAAAATTCAAATATAAATTATTTAATATTACGAAACAATATAAAATTTGTATGTTTCTGTAAATTAATATAATTTGTACATAATGGGTCTTATTTATTTAAAGTTTGCATGCGTAGACAAGGATAATATAAAAATTCAACAAAATTTCAAGTATTTTCACCTGAGGTTAAATGTTCACTGTCGTCTATTGACATTTATAGTCTTCTAAATTGTATTAATTGAATTGGGCTCTACCATGGGGGGGGGGGAGAAATTTACGCTCCTCTCACATCCCCGCTTGCTGGACGGTTTGAGCTCCTACTCTAACCGCCCGCAACCCCAGAAGCCCCTTTTAGTTACCTCTTACGACAGGTAGGGGAGACCGTAGCTCTATTCTGGTCCCGGGACTACAGGGACAACTCCCGTGGACCCAGAAAGGCTTTACCATCTATAAAACTTTTGGTACGTCACTCTTATTTTTCTACTTAGTTTTTCTAATAGACAATTTTGTTGTAACTTATGTTGTAACTTATTTTTGTACTTAACTGTACACAATGAGAATGATTTATGTTGGACAAACACACGCGTGCCCGTTTAAAAACATTATGATGTTGGATTTTCATAATAGACATTTCGGAGGAAAACATAGGAATTTTGGAAAATGTGTGTTATCATGTTATTTGGTTATTTTATGCTCTACATTTGGAGAATGTTAAGTACTTTCATAAGTTGATCCAGTACCTTCATAGGGAATGCATTTTCACAAATTATTTCTTAATACCCATCTATGTTATCATTTACAATGCAGTGATAGCCTCGTGATCGGTTTCTTAATTAAAGGATTTCAGGTTCGAATACCAGGCGCACCTCTGGTTTTTGAAAGTTATATGCGTATTAAAAATCAATTATCACTGGCTATAAAAGTAAAGGAAAACATCGCCAGAAAAACCTACATGTCTGAGTGTTCTAAAAAAAAGTTAATATATGATTTTGGTTAATGGCAACACTTCCTGGAAAATGTCTGTTATAATTTGATTAAATGGTTGGAAATGTAAAACGTGTTCTCAATATACATTGTATTAATTAATTACATATCTAGAATAAAACATATGAAGTCTACCTATTCGCACTTACTCAGGAGACAGCCTAAGCCCATTTCACTATAAGAGGAGGCCTGTTCCCTGAACCGAGACATTACTGGGTTGACGACGATGTTAATAAGGAAAACCTGTGCAAGATTTAATTCTTCTGGAGTATCTAGAACTATTACTCAATAGGTCTAGATACTCCAGAAGAATTTACTCAAATTATGTTGTTTTACGTGATGACTGCAGTTCTGACATTGACATTCGTCATCGATCCAGGAGACACAGTTAACCGTGACGAGGAAAAAAATCTTCTTTTTAATGAAAATGAACATCGCATTTCGCTCTAACTAGTTTAGTCTGAAAGTCCCACAAATATAAAGTAAATGAAATCTCTTACCTAAATGTGGGGCACAGTCCAGTACCCTTACCAGGAATTTTTAAGTTTCGACAAATATGACTGTTTTGGTATTTGTTTACGTATTTGTCCATACAAATTCCAATCAGCGCCCCTAGCGGATTGTGTCAGAACTAGGAAATCGTATTGGCCCCATACGTAAACAAAAACAAAACAGTCATATTTGTCGAAACGTAAAACTCCTGGTAATGGTACAGAAGTGGAACACAGTTGCTAGGCCATACAACACGTGTAGAAGGTCAAAGGACTCACCAAGGTCGCTCATTGCAGGCGTAAGATAATTCTTTACACAAAGCACTGCAATAGATCTAAATGATAATGTTCACTGCATGTTTTAAACTAATATTTGCACAATACAATGTATCGTTAGATGACATTGTGATAACATATGAGAAATGCGGTGGGTAGGTATATATTTATTATAGTTACATAAGATGTCAGATAGTGTTCAGTAAATACCGTAAGCGTTAGAAGTGATAGCCTAATGGTTCAAACGTCCTCTCGGTCAGTTCAGCTTCGAATCCTAGGCCTCTGGGTATTACAAATAAATTACTTGCTTTAATGGTCAAGGAAAACATTGTGAGGAGGTTATATTTGAGAGATTTGCAAAAAAAGTTCTCAAGAAGGTATGTGAAGTCTACCAATACGCACTTAGCAAGCGTGGTGGAGTATGGCCTAATCCTTTTCAATCTAAGAGGAGACTCAGGCAGATTGACGACGAAATACGGTAAGCTACTTTTAGCATCGGCAATCGACAACTTGCTGACATCTCTAATCAAACCATGTAAGATTAGATTCCTACCTGAGGTCCCCTGCCCCTGAGGACTAAGCTGGAATGCCTCCGAAGTATATAGGTACATAGTCCACACACATATTTAGTATTGTTTTTAAAGCAGTCACTCAAAGAAAGATCTAAGTATTTCTAAATATCCTGTATTTCTTATTACAATTACTGTTCAAACTATTTCTGTAACTTCATTTGCATAAAGTTTAAAGGTATCAGTTCAAACCAGAACTAAGCTCGTGACTTGTTAAAATAAATACGTATCTCCTCATTTTATTTGTATTATATTTCTCTACATTATAATTATATATGAGATAAAAAAATAATGTAACTAATTAATAAACTTTATCGTGAGGTAGGTAGGTAGATAGTAGTAGCGATTAAACGTATAAAGGTTAATTTGATATATTCCGATTTTGAGTAGAGTGAAATAATTGACGACATTTTTCCGTGTTCAAATCTAGATTGATCTCTTGTTTCTGTAAAAAGCATCATAATGTAAACTAGGTATGTACATGAAAAATAATTAAAAAGTATCCCCTACCTTACAACTCAACTATAATCACTAGAATCACTCGCACTATGCATGTAGTCTGAGATCCGGCTGTAAAATTTCTAATTTAATCTGTTTTGTTAACAAAATAAGTAGGTACATACTTCCTATGATAATTTCTTGGTTTATGTGATCAATCAAGATTACTAATCAGAACAATTTAACCGCGATGGATATTAAAAATAAGGTTTAAATAACGTTTTATTAAAACATGTTTTTGAATTATAATGTACCTTCAAATTAAAATTATTTAGGTACAATGTCGATCTGCTAGGTACTAGCTAAAAACGAACAAACTGGATCATTCTAAGATTTCTAAATCGTTTTGAAAATTAATGATAAAAAATATTTACCACATTTTGATAGAAATCCATAGTCATAAATGTGTTCCTACAGCATAGATTAGTAAAGATACTTCGCGGCCTTGAAATTGAATGAAGCCACAAACGGCTTATTTTAGTAAGTTCTTTTTACGAATTCTTGACAAATAAAAACATTTTTAGAGAAAATTTACGAATAAATAACTAATACTGCGTAATTTACATAATAAATAAATAATTATTTCAAATATTTTAGGGACATTTTAGCACGGAGACGTGGCAAGACTTTTTTACGCAACTATTTCAATTCTCAAAACTGGGTACATTTTCTTGTTAGGAGTCAGTAATCTTTACTAATCTATGTCCTACAGTAATAATTATTGAAAATGATATTGACATCGAAATCTAGCGATCAGTTCTACTACAATACAACAACCACTTACCTCATATTATTATGAGATGAAACCTATACACAGCGTAGAGGTGGTAAATAAAATAATGTCATTAATATTAAACAAAAATATATGTATTATATAAATATATAATAAATAATATAAGTAAAATAAAATTACATAATTCAATACTTCTTTTTTATTATTGTCGAATTTAGCTAAAGTTTAACATTATCACTGCCACCGCAGTTTCGCCGTGACCACGATCCATGCAATTGGGCTGAAATATCGAAATGGAAAACTGCATATTGTGAATACCCTTTTCATATTAAATTGTCTTAATTCCGCGATTATATTAACCTAAAATCATACAAACAAAATTTTCCTTCACACATCTTAAAAGTGATTATATTTCCGAGGATCTCCGGGCGCCAAGTCTAGCACATTAAACAATACAGTGACAATAAAGTAAACCTTAAACAACGTTATGATAATAGCAATAATATACATACATGTGCGCAAAATAAACGTTTAGCGCATTCGTTTGCACAGCAACATGTGTTTGCTTTGCTAATTTTGTTATTGCTCTTGATACATTGTTGCTTTTGCAATCCTAGGGCTGATATATGCAACATTACAATATTTATTAAAATTACAATATTTCATCTGGGAATCGAAATTAAAAAATGGCAAATAACTTCACTATGAGGAGACTTTTATCACGCAATTCATCATTCATTCATTCATTCATTTCGTTCAAAATAATTGTTCATGCTAATTTCATTTTTTTTGTTTCTTTTTTATGTAATAGGCTTCTGTCGTATGACACTCTTGAGATAATAACATAAATCATTGGATTTCAATGTTACCCGTAATTATACACCCACTTGGAAAGTCTAGCTATTTGCAGTTAAACTTCTAATGGACTCCTGGCCTTTAAAATAGGTATACCCAACTTCTTGAACCTAACAGATTTCTCCTTAACTAAAGCGCAAATAAATATTAAGTAGCGCTAGTTTTCAGTAAAACTTGATAAGTTATTAACTGCCCTCAGAATCACAAACGCGGTATCCCAAAAAAGAAAGCTTTCGATATTAGACATAAACATACAAAAAATGAAGTAAAAGTATTTTATATATCTCTATATGTTACTCAACACTACTTAGAGGTTAAGCGTTAGAGGATATCAAATAATATGAAGGTAAATTGCCATATATTTAAATACCGCTTATAATCTCAAAAATTGGACGGACAATAAATGCCTTAAACATATAATTAAACATAACACCCTTATTTAATTTGCAAAAAAAGCACTCCTAGGATAAATTAAGAATACGACTTATCTATACTAATATTGTAAAGAGGAAAACTTTGTTTGTTTGATTGCAATGAATAGGCTCCAAAACTACTGTACCGATTTTAAAAATTACACCATTCGAAAGCTACATTATCCACGAGTAACATAAGCTATATTTTATATGAAATATATTTGATAAATAGATTTTGAGGCGGTACAAAGTTGGCCGGGTCAGCTAGTCTATACTAAACCTCCATTTCCTCGCATCTAAATCCAACAGAAATATCACTTTTTGCTTCTGAAGGCAGTAAGTAAAGACAGGCAGGTAAATTAATTATTTTCTGCACACACATTTGAAAGCAATACGAAAAAGATATTGCTTATACACAAAAAGGCGTAAAGAGTTAGCAAATGACCATCTGATTATAAGTGAGCTCGAATGCGTTGCCTAAATACGAATACCTATAGGGTCAAATTCACAGATTTCTATGGGTGGCAGTGACTTCACACCAACAGATGGACTGCAAGCCATTTGCTACTTCGACCTCATATTTTTTTAAGAGACTAAGTTGTTCAAGCGTACATGCGCCTTGTACGCGTAAAACTTAGGTACCATAAATAGTAAGACGATTCGATGTGTTTCAAAAATTATACTATAACCCTACATACACGTTAAAGAGATTTACCTGATGTAACTAAATATTTGGGCAGTAAATAGTGGAGAAATTATGGTTTGTTTAGCGTTATCTCTGAGCAAGACGTGATGAGGATTCGTTATCAAAACTTACAGCTCAAAAAGTTTGTTGACCTTAAAATCAATTTGACTAGTACGAAAATAGCATAACTTACAAACATTAAATGTAGAGAATAGTGGGCAAGGTTTTACAAACGACAATTTGTTAAAAAAATATTTCCGATTCAAAAATCTGTCAAACGAAAGACAAAAATCCTTGAATTTGTCGAAATATTTATTTTTATCATTTTAATGTTGTTTATCTTTTTTTTAACAAAATGGCTCACGAACGTTCATTTGATCCATAAGTTATGTAACTAACTATAAATTCCAAAAGGTTTTGAAAAAGTCAATTTGTAAGTAAAATATTCCCTCTTCAAAATTCTCTCAAATGAAACGCAAAAATCCTTGAATTTGTCGAAATATTTATTTTTATCATTTTAATGTTGTATATATCTTTTTTAACAAAATGACTCACGAATGTTCATTTGATCCATAAGTTATGTCACTAACTATAAATTCCAAAAACTTTTGAAAAAGTCAATTTAAAAATAAAATATTACCGCTTCAAAATTATATCAAATGAAGCCCAAAAATCTTTAAATTTGTCTAAATATTTATTTTTATCATTTTAATGTGGTTTATCTTTTTTAACAAAATGACTCACGAACGTTTCTCTGATCCATAAGTTATGTAACAAACTATAAATTCATAAAATAATTTACATTAAATTAGTTATGTCATTGTATGCTTCGCCTAAAGACTAAATTAGAATGTCTACCGTATGTTTTATCATCTTTACCGTATTTAAAACTCTACTAAAATTAAGGCAAAAAAAACGGTAGAACATTGAAGAATATATATATCTTACTACTATCTCTTTAAAATGTATCACCTCTATAAAGGTTTATTTTATTTTATTCTAATCCTTCTTTCATTGTCAATTCGAATGGATTACCATCGCTTTGCCCCAGTCTTTCGTTTATTTCATCTTAATTTAAGATTTTATATTTGCTTTATGCACTACCCATTAATAAATGTTTCTTCACTTATAAAGTAACTACTTACTATTAACACTATTTCACTTTTATGATAAGAAAGTTCTCCTTGTTATTAGCCTTTTGAAATAAATTTTGCCTGAGTCTATTCTAGGCAAGAGTGATTAGACATAATTTAGGTAATGCGATAATCTAGACTTTCATTTTATTCAAACCATATAATTATCTGATTAGATTAAATCGGTCAATAGTTTATAAATTAACATTTATATTTTTTATGACTTTGAAACTTTATAGGAAAAAAATTCAAATTTCCTCGAAATGGGACCCCCTGTGAAACTAGCCGCATACAATGATGTATGAATCATGTCGATCGGTCGCGGCATTGCGAAAAAATCGCTGAACAAACAAAAAAAAACACATATATACGGTCGAATTGAGTAACCTCCTCCTTTTTTGAAGTCGGTTAAAAAAACAAAGATACTTTTTATCACATTAGGTGATAATTAATTTGTATAACGCACATCTTCTCCATAATACCAATTGATTTCACCTTTCTTTTTCAATACCTTTATTAAATTTCATTGTATGGATTACTTTTTAAAATAACTCCTAAAGGTGTCAATGATATGTTGAAAAAGGCAGAAGTATAAATTAAAAACATAAATATACTTTGTATTAATGTATTTTATACCTTATATTAAGTCATAGTTACACAAAAATATACTACAAGTACAATACAACATTCAAAATAATACAGCATTTGTTCGGCAACTTAGTAATGGCTAAAATACCTAAACTACCTAAATGGAGAAATTTTACAAAATATTTACATTATTTTATTAACTACTTTGTACAAGAAATGACTAGATTCATAGATTATTTACTTATGCATATTGCAATTTTTTTGAATAATTTAATAATAGAATACTATTTTTTTACAAATAACTAAAGCAATAAGGAAAAAAATTAAAACAAATGAAGATAACTTTGGACAAATACCCTAAAATTTTCTTTCGCGATTTTCCTTAAATAACAAAACATTCTAAAAAGTTGCAACATTATAAATTTTTGGCACATAACATTAGCTTAATTTAATAAATACGGACGAACTTTGTAATACTTATTTTGCAAAAACAAAAACTGTAAACCTACAAATTATAAACGTGCTGTAATTATTCGATAGGAAATGATCCACTTACTTCTTGAGTTGGCTTAAATACTTAGGTAATGGTAACTATAGATGCTTTGGTCGTTAAATACAATAAGTTGCTTTTAATATAATTTACGTATAACTAACTTAAGCCTTTACAAATTTTTACAAAGTCTAAACATCACTGGAAGTTCACTGCAATTTTTAATCGTTCGGAACTGTCACACCGTGTTGTATTATCGTGTCAGCCAGTTCCGTGGGACGTTTCAATAAGAAGTTGGACCCGCAAAGAACCCGCCGACACACATTCACCTCGCCCAGTCATCCGGAGGCCCGTTCTGGTGCAGTGGCGAAAACGCACTCCGCCTCGACTCCGTCGTAGGACTGTCTTGGGAACCAATGATCGATTCGATGGAGAAACCGTTTCTAGAACGTTTGGTGCGCGTGTCTGTGGTCTCAGCAATCCTCGGTGGCAGTGGAACTGGGCGCAGAGCTGCCGGCGGCGGGCGCGGCAGGGTCAGCAGCGGCGCCGGCGGCAAGTAGCACGGGAGAGGTAGAAGCGGCGCGTAAGCCTCCCGCGCCAGCATGGCAACAACTGCATGAGCGTGCTGTAAAGACGGGGCTGGTCTTTTGTACCTTTTTCGCCGCCGCAAGAAGCTGCCGTTGTCAAACATGTCCTCCGCCAAGGGATCCAACGTCCAGTAATTCCCCTTCCCAGGATTGCCCGGCTCCCGCGGAATTTTAATGAAGCAATCGTTAAGGCTCAAATTGTGCCGGATAGAATTTTGCCACGCGGGAAACTTTTCGCGGTAATAAGGAAACCTTGTCATAATGAACTCACAAATTCCACTGAGGGTCAGTTTCTTGTGCGGAGACTGCAGGATGGCCATGGTGATGAGCGCGATGTAGGAGTACGGTGGCTTGATCAGCTGCGACGAGGACTTCTGCTTCGGTTTCTTTGGAGAGTTGGGCTTTGTTTCGCTCGGACTGGACGCGTCGTACCGGTCAGAGTCACTGGACGGCGGCGGCAAATCCGGCGTATCTTCGTCGACGGAGACGTACGTGTCATCTTGGGGGTATTCCTCTCTGTCGTCGCGCAGGTAGTGAGGTAGGTAGAGGCGAGGCGGCGGTCGCAGGTCGAGAGGTAGCTCGCCCTCGATGATCATGTCGCGGTATTGGCCAAGATCACAATCTTCCATGCTGTACGGTCACATGTCAGAGGTGCGTTAGGGCGCGTGGCGCGGCACAGACTGCAGCGGGCCCCGGCGGCGCGGAGGAGGCCCCGGCTGGCCCCGCCCCTAGGGGGCCTGCCCCACCACCCGGTACGTTTACGTTTCAGTAAACACAACAATTGTCGTTATTATTACTGCGGGTCGGAGCTTTGTGCATGAATTTCAGGCCGTCGACTAATAATTATTAGACCGCTCCGTGCTTATCGATTCAACTTTGTTGCGGTATTTATTTTGAGTTAGACGCGAGTTTTTGTGTCGACTCTTTTTGTCAATCTCGTTTCGGTCTTTTTACCTTTAATGTTTTGTGTGTAGAGCAATGTAGAGAAAGGATTTATGTAGTAGGTATATCTACGTACGTAGGTGTACCTATATCATTACTTCGTTGTTCTGTCGTTATTATAAATTAGGTTTATTTGTCAATATATAGATATTGTAGAGAAGTATCAAACATGAAAGAAGTTTTTAATTAATTAATTTATTATATTATTGATTGGCTATACGCTAAGATCGTCGTGCAGTTCATAATTTTAAACTATTCTAGAGCAGTATTTTGTTCTCATAGTCAATGTTATACTAATGTAGAGACATTAGTAAACAATCAAAAATTTTTAAAAACAAGATAACTCAAAAAGCAGATTCTTAGACCGGTCCATAATACGGATGAACGGTAAAAAAGTGTAATAAAAATGTGATAAAGCCCCAACAAGCGCGCAAAGGAAACTGTTTACAAAGATGTATGGCCGACTGTAATCCCGCTAAACGACTCGTGCCTATTGAAAAAAATCTCATAAAGCGAATTCTCACACACCATTCAGGTAGACGTCTTCAAATAAACGCGCAAAAAATATTCGCAGAACGGAGCGGGCTGACAATGCGAGTGAGCCTCTAGAAAACCCTCGTATATGTTTCCTAGCAAAACATTTACCCCTCGGGCGTTGAGGGAAAAGCTACGTGGGGGAGCGAGACGTGCGATGTGCGAGAGGGACGGAGGATAACCACGACCAATCGCACCCAGAGCTGCATTGGGCGGAGTCCCCCAAAGCTAACATGTCAGGGCGTGGCATTAGATCCTATTATTGTCTGGCAAGGCAAATAATATTTTGCACAATGTACACATTGGGGTAAAGGGGGCTAGGGGGGTTGCTAATTTATTCCCAACTTCGGTTACCGCTTGTTTTTCAGCTTTGCAAGCCTGTTATTTAAATTGGACGGCAGTTATTTGTATGTAGCCGTCCAGAGGCATTGTTGACTGTAATGAAGGAATTTCGCGCGAGTTGTTCTAGCTTGAATTTTCAGATCGCGCTCGGTTCGTCCCGCGGCTTTATGCCGTTTTTGTTTCGGTGTATAACTAGCATAATGCTAATTGACTATTGTTTGAGTACGTAATTGTATGTTAATTATTAGCGTTAGTAGTATGAATATTGGCTAAGTTGTGGGATCAGGGTTCCAATCCATGACTGTATTTCGTTGTCACGTGCATATAATAAAAGTAATAAGAAGTTTTAACAAAAAATGGTTTGCATACAAACATACACATTCATAATAATAAATCCGTGACCACAAGTGGGATGGTAATCAATTGATGATGATGACAATTACGAGGGGGAAACCTTCAAAAGGTACCCTATGCCGTGGGAGCGGCACGGGGTTATGTGGGATTCTTACCACACTAAAACCCCTCGGTGGCCTTCCTCGGCGCTGCGTAGAGGACTTCGGGATCTCCAAAGGAACGCAACCGGAGTCCTCTTAGCGCGTTGCCGCATCGGGCTCTGCCCAGGTGAGCTTGATGCTCGCCACACCTTCGGTGGGCACGACGGTATACGACCACACATACCACCGTCCTTCCCGGGGTCACTAGCCGGGCGGTTCGAGCTCCCACTCTTGCCCCCCGCAACCCCGGAAGCCCCTTTTAGTCGCCTCTTACGACAGGCAGGGGATACCGTAGCCCTATTCTGGTCCCGGTACTACAGGGACAAGTAGGTACCTACCTAATAATTTTATTTGCAGATTTATTAAAAATTACAGACAGATGTATTGATTTCAGTGTCCCTATGTATTTTGTTTCGTTAAATATCTATCTGAGTGTAAGAATAGTCCTTAGAGCTTCTGATGGGGCTCCAAATAAAGGATTCCTAGTTTGATTCTTGCATAGATATCTTAAACATGCGTTTAGATATCTTATCTGGACCCATAGATTAGTAAAGATACTTCGCCGCCTTAAAATTGAATGAAGCCACACACGGCTTATTAGTAAGTTCTTTTTTTGAATTCTTGACAAATAAAAACATTTTTTGAGAAAATTTACGAATAAATAACTAATACTGCGTAATTTACATAATAAATAAATAATTATTTCAAATATTTTAGGGATATTTTAGCACGGCGACGTTGCAAAACTTTTTTACGCAACTATTTCAATTGTCAAAACTGGTTACATTTTCTTGTTAGGAGTAAGTAAACTTTACTAATCTATGTCTGGACCTGATGTTTGTTTGTTTGTGTGTGTATAGCTTCCACGCTGAAGAGAATCCTGATTGGGTATATGTGTGGAAAGTGTCAAGCGTGATTTCAACGTAGGTCGCTTGTCGAGTACCTATTTATAGTATTACTAATAGAAATGTAGAGTTCTGGCCGTCTAACCATCGTCTAGTTCTATGTGTTGTTAGTTTCTTGACTACAAAGCTATTAGATCTATTTAAGGATCTACATAGAGCAGTTATGTCCTGCTCTATGTATTTTTTGTTCGATACTTATTTATACTGAAGGTTGATTTTTTTAAACGTCTTGAATTTAGTTATACATACATGCATAGCTACTATATGCTCTATTGCTTCTTTCTGTAGCTCTATATTTTTGTACATTATAATCAAATTAATTATTTTGCTTAAAATACTTTAAAATTAAATTACTACATCTATTACTCTCAAATAAATGTAACTTCAGCACTTAGTTTAATTTGAGCATTAATGGTAATTCTACAATCGCATCTAAATACTATTTTATTATTTTAAACTAATAATAGGTAATAACTCAAATTATAAATCGATATGAATGTGATAAACACATTTTTGAAAGCACTATGTGTACCTTATCATATTAGTCATAGTTAAAAGGTTTTTTAAATAGTTACGACTTGTGTTTACCTACATGTAAGCCCTTTTCATATATAGTTTTCCTAGTCTAGGCCACTTTTTGACATTAACAGTGCGTGCACTTCAAGGTACTTGGCACCCTTTTACAGAATGCGTGCTTTGTTCCGAAGTATAACTACTGACTAGACTAACTGTGCCATTGGGACAAATTACACTAACAATAGATGCATAGAGGTGGTAGAACCCTTCGAGGTTCGACTCCGGAGTCACCACCGCCTTATGTATTTCTGTTTAACAAAAGTTGTTAAGTGCTGTCATGTTGTAAGTATTTTGATGGATGTGATGGTATACCTACTTATACGAGATGTTTTTATTTAGTCCCCGAGGATCATAGTCTATAGGTAGGTAAGTAGGTCTCATCCCATTTGTTCATGATGTCCATGAACCACAGTGATCACTTACCATCAGATGGACGTCATGTTTGGTAGCTATTCTAGCTAGTCTCAAGTATGTGAACTCTACCAATTCGCACTTGGCCAGCGTGGCGGAATATGGCGTAACCCCTCTCACTCTGAGAAAAGATCCGTACCCAGTAATGAGAAAATGATGGGTTGACGATGACTTATTTGTTTAAAATTACCTTCGGGATGGTAGGTAGGTAAATTACCTACTGATTAAAAGTTCTTAGAATAACTCCATACCATGTCGTTACCACAACTCTTAGTTACCTATACCTACTCAATATTTACCTAAATACCTATGTTACTAGGTAATTATGTTACTGACGCTCGTAAATCGAAAACACATCCTACCTACACCATACCTGTAGAATACATGTATTTACAACTAAAGGGAAAAGAAAAAAGCTAACACAGTTAATATTATTATACCTATTAATTGTTATTGTTAATTTAAACATATATTAAAACATTACATTTGTGTTACAAGATGTAAATTATTATTTAAGATATACTTAATAGAATAACACTATTTATCCCTCACAAAGTGAGCATACAGGTTTAAATTTTAGCTATTCATCTTCATTACATATGTAATTGTAACGATTGAAAGCATATTTCAACAAGTTCTATGAAGTCTGTAAAAACTGAAATCTGTAAAAATGTTGCAGAACACCACAAAGAATAAAGACGCCGTCGGCCGGCGTCGCGGCGCAGCGCCTGTGCGGTTACCGTCGGCATTTTGCTTTTGGCTTATTGTGTTTAAGATTATCTTTAACTTTAAGTTAAAAAATTTCAAATTGAAAAAATAATTTGCGCATTTTGTTATGTTTTAACTAACATAAAAATCTTTAAAATAAAAAAAGATGGAAGTTCTTAAGCACGTACCTACCTATCTACATATTTTTTTACATAAGTTACTTAATTCAATAAATAATAAGGTAATATTTTTGATAACTATAGTCAACAAGCTATGCAGGTTAATTATTTATGCTTTGTTGAAATGACTTAAAAAGGACATAACAATAGAGACAATAATATGTAGAGCAAGAAATTTACTACATGTTTTAATAAGTAATAAAAATTGTACCAAACAAAATGAAAAAATCTAAGTTAATATTTAATTTTATGCTTCAAGTCTCTCCCAGTTAAAGGAAAATGCCCATACCTAGCAATGAACCTTAAAAAAAACTTCCAAAACACAATCAAAAATCAAATGTAAGTTCAAATTCGAATCATTGAGTATTTTCGGTTCAATCACAATATTACTAACTCAAATTTCACCTAAACGTTTTTCGGAAAACAATGAACACCTCTACCCCGAGAACAGATCGATAAACAAAATATGCTATAGAAGCGAACGCATCTAACCTACCAACCCGCATTGGGGTAGAGCGCTCACTTCAGCCCCCTCGCGTCTCTTTGTAGAGCAATAACTGAGGCAATGGGAAGCTAGATTCGAATTTACTTTAAGTTTCTGAAAGGATCATAGAAAATTACCTATATTTTTAGCAGTACCGTAAACGTATCTATGTGGTAGGAACATGGTCAATGTTGCTTATGAAATATGTAATCGATCTCAAATAAATGTAATTGAAGCTAAGTCTCTCCAGAGTCAAAACACGAACTTTAAGGTGACCTTCAACACTATGAGGCATCACCAAATATAAAAGGTATAGAGGTATAGAATGCAATTCTGAACGTGATAGAACCCTTTATAGCTCGATTCCGGAGACATAATCGCTACGTATATTTTTGTATTATAATAGAATTGATATTCATTGCTAAGTTCCACGGTGTAAACGAGACATACCTGTTTATCCGAGGCATTGCAACTTAGTTCTCAGGGTCAGAAATGCATCTGTAGCCGACATCAAATATGACTCTTATCTTATCCGGGGATGATTACCGATGACCATGGGCGACAGTAAGCACTTTCCATCAAGTGAACTGCATACTTATTTGCTACTTAAATATTATAATAATCTAGTGGTGCCCGCAGCTTCGCCCGCATTTTAAAGAAATAATATGACATAAATAAAATGGAAAATTTGTACCTGCATTGACAGTGGTGCCATCTGTCGAAAATTGGTCTTACAAACTCCCAAACCCTCGTGGGCTCTTGGACAACAACTTTGCTAAAGATCATCACTTGATCAAATGCATAGTTTCCGCGTCTATAAATACTTACGAATTAAAAATTTATTAATAAAAACCTTTTTCCACGGACTAAATTGTGAATCTAAACCATTGTCAAGTCCCCTTGAACACACACAACAAATTTCATCAAAATCGGTCCAGTCGTTTAGGAGGAGTTCAGTGACATACACACGCTCATAAGAAATATATATATAAAGACTAGTGGTGCCCGCGGCTTCGCCCGCGTTTTAAAGAGATAATATGACATACATAAAACATGCCATCTGTCGAAAATTGGTCTTACCAACTCCCAAACCCTCGTGGGCTCTTGGACAACAACTTTGCTAAAGATCATCACTTGATCAAATGCATAGTTTCCGATTCTATAACTACTTACGAATTAAAAATTAATTAAAAACCCTTTTCCCACTAAATTGTGAATCTAAACCATTCTCAAGTCTCCTTGAACACACACAACAAATTTCATCAAAATCAGTCCAGTCGTTTAGGAGTTCAGTGACATACACACGCACATAATAAATATATATATATAAAGATATTTCTTTTACTTCGTCTTTTTATACTCTATCTTTATCTATGTACCTATTTTTTTCTATGTTAGGGGAAGCAAAAGGCATCTAACCAACGCGGGTTTTTATGGTAGATTGTGCACAATTCAACCCCCTCGGTACGTGCTCAGGAAAGCAGTAACTGAGGCTAGTATAGCTTTGAATTTAGATACTGCGAATAACAAGTGTTTGTTTGCAAATGTTTGTTAAAAAAAATAAGTTGCAGCGCTTCGTGTAAATGAAAATGGATAGGACATTCTTCGTAGTTCTACTGAAGCACCACTCCCACCTTTCATTTACACGAAGCGCTTTAACTTAGTCTTTAAGAGTAACAAGGCATCTGTGTTGACAGCAAAGAGGATGACGATTGTATTTAGCATTAACCCTTTGTGGTTCGACTCCAGCTGCACCACCATCACACTTATTTCTACCTAACTAAATACCAATAATAATACCTAACTAAATAACAGCAGTGCTAAGCCGCTGCTTTGTTCTGGTTTGAAGGGAAACATACTTTTCCGAGGCGTTCCAGCTTAGTTCTCAGGGGTAGCTGCGCATATGTGGCCGACTTCAGGTAGGTATAGGTAGGTACTTATAGTTCGCATAAAACTGCTAGTCCGCTCTGAATATAGAAATGAATCGCGTCAACAAAGCAAATTGTATGACTACACCTACGCGCGACAACTTCAGAGCGTATTAGCAGTTTGGCGCGGACTATACCATCAGGTGGACTAGTCTGCTACTCCTATGTTACGAGTAGGTACATCATAAATATTAAAAAATAAATTAACAACACCTTTAAGGATATCCTACCTAATCAATAACCATAATTGTTCACAAGTGGATCGAGCAGGATTTTGATTTTACTCTTACATGTCCCTTGATATGTAAGAACACTTCGCCTATGGTCCCACTTATCTGGATAATTGGACAAAAATCAATGCGATGTTAAAAGCAATAAAAAAATATAAAGCGTAAGTCATAGATTAGTAAAGATCACTCACTCCTAACTAGAAAATGTACCCAGTTTTGAGAATTGAAATAGTTGCGTAAAAAAGTTTTGCTACGTCTCCGTGCTAAAATATACCTAAAATATTTGAAATAATTATTTATTTATTATGTAAATAACGCAGTATTAGTTATTTATTCGTAAATTTTCTCTAAAAATGTTTTTATTTGTCAAGAATTCAAAAAAAAAACTTACGATAATAAGCCATTTGTGGCTTCATTCAATTTCAAGGCGGCGAAGTATCTTTACTAATCTATGGCGTAAGTGAAAACTTTTGATTTAAACCAAATACCTATCTTTACCCGACTTCAAAAAGGAGTTTTCTCAATTCGACCGTACATATATTTGCTTTTTATTATATTATTATGTCTACAAAAATGTTATACCTACATCCATAGATTAGTAAAGATTACTCACTCCTAACAAGAAAATGTAACCAGTTTTGACAATTGAAATAGTTGTGTAAAAAAGTTTTGCCACGTCTCCGTGCTAAAAAGTCCCAAAAATATTTGAAATAATTATTTATTTATTATATAAATTACTCAGTATTAGTTAATTCGTAAATTTTCTCTAAAAATGTTTTTATTTGTCAAGAATTCAAAAAAAGAACTTACAAATAAGCGTTTGTGGCTTCATTCAATTTCAAGGCGGCGAAGTATCTTTACTAATCTATGCCTACGTCAGAAACAAACCGTGATTTTCAAAATATCGTATAGAAAAATATGATTTTATCTGACACGATTCGTTCAGGGTTAAAAGGAAAAATATTTTCCCTTGAACATATAACGTTACCTACCTATATCCGAAGATACTTAATCCATCAAAGACGATGTAGGCAGGTAATGCGGAGAGCAAACATTTCGATTTCAAAGATAAGCGTACCCACATGCTTTGCTAGATTATCCCATGCTTGAGGTGAGTAAACGATTTTGAGGTAGGCAATTTGAGTCCCTCCTAAGCCTACTCAGATAGCTATACCTATATACTTAGCTTACATTACAATATTCGGGCCGATTATTTGGTTATCTATCTATGATGAATAAGTTGATCTTGTGTATCTAAATACCTTTTTTTTAACGAGGGGGAAACCTTCAAAAGGTACCCGACGACGTGGGAGCGACGTCGAGTTATGTGATTTTTACCGCACCGGTGGCGGTCCTCATCGCTTGTTGGAGAACTCCGGGATCTCCGACGGAACACAACCGGAGTCCTCCAAGCGCGATGCCCCGATCGGGCTCTGCCCTGGGAGAGTAGTTTTCGCTCCTCCCAAACCATCTGATGTTCACAACGGTATGCGACCACACATACCGACGGTTCGAGCTCCCACTCTTGCCGCCGGCAACCCCGGAAACCCCTTTTAGTCGCCTCTTACGACAGGCAGTAGCCCTAGCCGTAGCCCTATTGTAGTCCCGGAACTACAGGGATAATGTATCTAAATACCTACCGTTAATTTGGGAGTTTATCTCCTATACATACCTACTTCAATAATAATATTAATATAGGTAATATACTAAGTTAAATATGCGAGTTCTGTCTACTATTCTAATGAGTCTGTGAAATGTACCAATCCACACTTGGTTAGCGTAGCTCGACGCTGCCTAGGATGCCATAACTATGGCCTAAATACCTAAGCACGAAGAAATTAATGCCCAAAAATCTCAATGCTAAATTTATTTCGACCAATGGAAACGATCTTCTAATGATTTATGATTTGATTCCAGTGGTTATTGATCAAAATCGTAGAGTAACGGAGTAGAATAGTGATAAAAATTAAGTATAAAATTCTTTAATGCGAACTAAATAACATAATATTGAGAGTTATATGTGAATTAAAAATAAAGTAAAAAATATATAAATAAAAATAAAATTAAAGTTTAAACTTAATATGTATCAAATATCTTAATTTTATTTACCATGCCAATTTATTATTTAACTACCATAATACAAAATACTTCGAGAAATAATTGTGTATGCGAATAGTAAGTAGATCGTGCTGCCATCTCTAGTCGCGGCCATTTACCAGTGTTCCGATAAGCGCCATCTGTGCATAACTGTTAACACTATATTGTAACAGCGTTTACTGCATTGTATCTGGTTCACATACTTTCCAAAGGTACGAACAGATGGCGCTGTTCAGTAGTTTATAAAAAATGTAATTGCATATAAACTCGTTTTTCCTTGTCATCTTATGTGTTCTTGTAATATAATGTAATAATTCTTGATTTTTTTATATTAAAAGACAGTAGCCTATGTAGGTTAAACATATTGATATCTGTAGACTTCACACATTTATGAAACTCTCAGGTTGTACATTTGCTCACGATGGTTTATATAGCAAGTCGGTTAATAATTAATTTCGAATACGCGCATACCTAACTAAAAATAACAAAAATTGGCCAAATACTAATCGACCTCGCACATGGAGGATTCTGTACCACCTAATTTTAATTAAATTTTTATTTTTAGTATTTGTTATCGGAGCAGCCGTAGAAGCAAATGCATTTTGCAAATGTGTATTGTGTACTTATTATGGTTCAACTATTGATATATTTGGGTTCAACAGATAAAGCGAAAATCGCCGAAAAAGAGCCGTGTCTTGTATGGCAACCGCCATTAATTTCAAGATATTTTTATTTTTATTATTTGTTTTTATAACACATAAACACTTAACGTTAAAATCAGTGATAGCCTAGCCTAGCTAGTGGTTAAGAAACTCGGCCTCTCGATCGAGGGGTCCGAGGTTCAAATCCCAAGCACGCACCTCCGATTTTTCAAAGTTATGTGCGTATTAGAAATTGATTGTCGATGAAGGAAACGGTGAAGGAAAACATCGTGAACAAACCTGCACACTTAAGAGATTTGTTAAAAAAAAATCTCAAAGGTATGTGAAGTTTACCAATAGATACGCATTTGGCCAGTGCGGTGGACTATGGCCTAATTCTTCTTACTCTGAGAGGAGTCCAGTGCCCAGCAGCGGTACAATAATGGGTTGATGGTGATAATGATGATGATAACCTCATAACGGCCACCGTTATGCATACTCTGTAAAAAATCTATCTATTACATTTCGAGAGATAGAGCCTTATGACAGACGGATAGAGAGCGAAGGCTTATGCTTATAGGGTATCGTTTTTACTCTTGGGCAGGGAACCCTAAAAAGTATGAAACTGCAACTAAAAATAAATGAAAATTTGTGGTACGTAATCTCCGGTGTGCAAGTTCCCCTCGCACTTGGTTAATTATTTATTAAACTTGCCTTGTTAGTGCATACCAATTTATGTGAATCATATAGTGCAACTGAATTCTAAACCAGTCTATCCCGACCAATGAAACTGAAACTTTGTATATACATTTCATTTGGATGACAAGGCATGGGTGTTAGATTGTGGACTGTATTTCCTTTTTTGGGGATTTTTCTTGTGGCCAATTAATAAAACTTCGAGAGTAACAAAAATACGTGTATTTCGCTTGCGTGTGGTAGACGGAAGGGGCGAGTGTTGCCTTACACAATTACATCAAAAAATTAAATGTTGCTCGCCAACAATGGGTTTCTTGGCATTATCACAAGCCAAATACGGATATGTGAGCATTGTTTTAACTAAATGTTGCGGACGTCTCAAAATTACACCATTGATCGACGATCCGGCAGTGGTAACCTAGTGCATTTTTTTTATAATATAGGAGTTGCAGACGAGTATGCAGTCCACCTGATCGTAAGTGGCTACTGCCGCCCATGGACATCTGTAATCAACCCCAGATAGGATTAGATATTCCTACCTGAGGTCGGTCACAGATGCGCCGCTACCCCTGAGAATTAAGCTGGGACGCCTCGGAAAAGTCTGTCTCCCCTACCACACCCTTCAAAATGGAACACAGCAGCGCCTAACACTGCTGTTATTAGATAGAAATAGGTGTGGCGGTGGTGCCGCCGCAGTCGAACCACAAATGGTTCTACCACCTTCAACTCTACCTATTATCAAATCCAAGACACGAGCCTCTGAATTTTCAAAGTAAGCCTGAGATTTGAACCTCGGACCCCTCGATCGAGAGACCGAGTTTCTTAACCACTATGCTATTACTGTCGATGTATTATAAACATAACCTTATTTACATTGAACTTTTAAAATTGAATTGTTAAAAACGCCAAAAGTGTAAAAATATAGCTTTTATGAAAATAAGTAACAAAGTGTTTTTGTGTAATTTTACTTTTCCATAAAATAATATTTTCTTACGTATTATGTTTTTGTAGCTTATTTTAAAAAAATACTTTGGGAAAGACATGTTTGAAAGAAAAATCTTGTTCAGAAGTGGGAGACTGAGTTGATAACGACACGGTCAATTTTAGTTTGGTAAAGGGAGACATATTTATACAAGGCATTCCAGCTTAGTTCTCGTGGATAGCAGCGCATCTGTGGCCGACCTAGGGTATAAAACTAATCTTATCTGGGGTTGATTACAGATGTCCATGGGCGGCAGTAGCCACTAACCATCAAATGGACTGAGCGCTCGTCTGCTACTCCCACATTATATAAAAAACGTCACCCGCCCCGAGTGTGGTCTATCGCTGCGCTAATCTAATCTAATTTGGTGGCTGCGATTTTAGTCACTCACCTGCAGGCGAATCACTAATTACCTACCTAGCTAGCCATGTGGCAGAAATCGATATACATAGGTATAGATATCGTATCATGGTATCGATATACATAGGTAAAGCCCCTAAATTTTATTAAAAGTAAATATCAAATAATTCATTAATTAGGAATTAATAGTTCATGGAATTAGGAATTTACCGCACCGCTACACCTATTTCTGTATGATAATAGCAGCGGTAAGCGCTGTTGTGTTCTGGTTTAAAGGGAGTGGTAAGGTAGACATACTTTTCCGAATCATTTCAGCTTATTCCTCAGGGGTAGCGGCACATCTGTAACATACTCATCTGCTACTGCTTTATTATAAAAAAAAAACTATAAAATTGTACCATGTAGGCACCTAGTAACACAGTGTTAGTTTTATTATTACTTCGTAGTAGTCACCTAGTCACGTAGCTAGCAACCGCTAACTGCTTAATTATGTCTTCCTTACTTTGATTTTATCTTAATATAGATACTTTAGCTAACCAAGCAATTCTGAAAGATAAACAAACATTGTTACAAGTGATTAAGGAAGTTTTATTAGGACCTGCCTAATTAAGATATAAAAATACATTACATTCCTATCTACTTAAAAGTTTACAACACTAAGCATTCCGTAAAATAAATAATAGCTAAATCCACAGGTGTCGGATCAATAGCTACCGATGCTTACAAGCGGCAGTCCTTTGCCTTTTTTATGAAAGGAATTAAAAGATCCCTTGTCACATTCAATCTTTATTCCCACCTTACCTTTAAAATTGATCCAGCTGCGCTGTATACAAGTATAACCATTGTGCACCAGTCGGATTTCTATAATTTTTATTTAAATACATGTCTACATACTAAAACAAAATAAATGAAATATTAAATGATTAAATTAAATTAAATTAAATAGTGAAATGTACGTTTATTTTTACACGCTTTATATTAGCTTCACTTGTATGTTTGTCAGTGAGTACCCATTTACAGTTTTTGCTTTTGAAAATATCAAAGTGTTGGTACTTTTGCTCATGTCTGTCAGTAAAATATTTATTACTACCGAGAGTGTGCACCTCATGCTTTTTTTACAATTAAATATATCTTTTTTTGTTGTGAATACAATTTTTCATTAATTTTTTTCTAAGTTTATTTTATATTTTTTAGTTTGGTTTCTATAAAAGCGTGTACTTTACTTTTTTAAACTATATTTATTTAGTTGTAAAATTTTGTCAGTCATCATTTCATAGATTGCAATGAAGAGGAAAAGGGGTATATTTTTCCTGCGTTCCATACAGTTATCTAAATATGAACATGAATAAAAATTTACTCCATTTGACTCAAAGAAATTATAAACCTACAGAACCACACAAAAACATTACATATTATATAATTTAACAAATACGTGCGTTTAAAAGCTGAATAAAATTGTAACCAACTCCATAAACTAAACGCACCGTAATTTAACAGCCAGTCGGCGCGCGCATGCGCTTCGCGTTTGACATGTGTTAGTTGACAGTTGTTCGTGCGCAGTTTTGACGTTTCGTAACATCGTCGTAATCGGTGTATTTATTTTTTTACTTATTTCTTGTGTTTTATAAAAATACAACGTTAACGATGGAGCGAAACGAGCGTAAGGCGAATTCGCGTACGCATTCGATAACCCTTGACCGTGATTCGTCTTTTCTTTTGCGAAAAGTCTGCGTGGATTTGTTAGTGCTCTTTTGCGGTAAGTTTAAAAAAAAATATTTTTATTTTGTTACAGCATTATTTTTAAATACATTATTCTCCTACTCCTTTACAGACATATTTTAGGTAGTAACAAAAACATGTTTTTATATATATATACGATAGCATATTATTATCCCCTATGCATTATTTTATTAAATAAATTGGTGTAACTGGTTATGTTAATAAAGTGGAAATATATTTCTCTTTTATTACTAAATAGAGTGCAACTATAACATGTTATAAAATTTATAACTATTACATATTAACACTGTTTAAATATTTAACAACTCTATAAAACTTCTATAAATAATACTGTTAAAACCTCGCTAGAAATTTCCTCATTCAATCAGAATTTAAATTCAAAGTATATTTGTAGATATTAAGTTCACTTTCTGTGATATCTGTTGGAGATGATGTAATATAAACATAGGTATTATTATCACTAAATTATCCACTCACTAATACTATGCGCATTAATTATAATGATTTGCAAAAAAAATTACACCATAAATTAAAAAATATGATAATTGATTAGAACCTTTATTTACTTATACGTATGGCATCAAGATTCACTCATATATCCCATACACATATTCTGTATGTTCAATAATTCACATTCATAGAATTCTTTAGTGATATAGTAGTATATAAATATTTCCATCATTACATATGTATGAAACATAATGCAATATTAATCTGATAGGATGTGTGTAGGCTGCCAATGTTGCAAACTATTAAAAAGTAGGCCATCACTTGTCTAATCATAGTTGACATTTTTGTTGCATATTTTGTATAAATAGTAATAGATCTAGGTTAGATCACATGTAGAGATGGGCAAAACACCCGGTTTAAACCCAGTACTGGGTTTAAACCCGATAAAGACCCGTTTATACCCTCCCACAGGGTATTTATTTGGGTATTTAAAAATGATTTCATAAAATCTGTAGACAGTTTTTAAAATGTTCAAATATTTATTGAATAGATATACTAGAAGTTTCTACGGTATTTTCAACGTTTTTACATTTTTTAATGTTTTATTTTTGAGGTTTTACCTACTTTTAAACCCGACTGCCCCAGAAGGGTTATGTTTTTCGCGCATATTTTGTATGTTTGTAAATCTTTTTTATTTTTTATCTAATTTATTTTTTTATTTTAATCTTTTTATTTTTAATACATTCGGATTTGGTTAGATAAATTTTGACAGTTAAGGTCTAAAATACCAAAGTGGCATTTTTTCATAGATAGGTGTTTGAAAAAAAACTGAAGGGAGTTACGAGGCCAATTGTGAGAAAAACTGAAACTGCATCATTAGATTTTTGAAAATCCGGGAATGGAACGAGTTCATTTAAAAAAAATCATACCCTGTATTATTCCATCATCGTATAGTCTCTTCAGCTTTTTTAGCTGATCCTTATAGTTTAGGATTTGGTCCTTAAGGCTCATTTTAAAAATTTCACCCTATAATAAATATTTTGTATACAGTAGTCAGATGACGACATATACTACTTTTTATCTAGGAAACATACATGTTTCCAGATACAAGTCGAGCTCACACAAGGAGGGTTCCGTACTACCCAATTGTCATATATTTTTTCATAACAACCATAGACGTAAATGTCTTGTGAAAATTTGAACTGTCCACGTATTACGGTTCAATAGATAAAACGAAATATGCCGAAAAATAGCGGGTCCTTGTATGGCGTCTCCCATTTATTTTGATGTTTTTTTATTTTTAGTATTTGTTGTTATAGCGGCCAGAGGATATTATATTCTAGAATAACAACGGGACGTGGAAATTGTTTGAAATTTGCATCAAAAGCATAGGCTGATTGATTGGCTTCTTACTTAAGTCTGCTTCTATAATGGCGTGATAAAATGGCATTTTGGCGCTGTAAATGTCTTTTTACAGTGCATATTTAGTACAGTATCGTCATCAAAGTAATAATTGCGCTTAAAAAAGGATAGATATGCATGAAAATAGTAAATACCCGAATAAAAACCCATTTTCGGGTTTAAACCCTATTTCTTCCCAACGACCGGGTAAAAACCCGGTTTATTCCCGATGGGTTTAAACCCTCTGCCCATCTCTAATCACATGTGATGTGTGGATTGCAATTTTTATGAAATTGAAGCAACATATTTATTTGAATTAAGTCCTATCCATGGTTATTTTCATTTATAGACATGTATCATCAACCCATTACAGTCCCACTGCTAGTCCTCTAACAATGAGAAGGAATGGTCTATGGATTTAGACTTAGAATAGAACTGAGAAATTGACATCTAAGACTGAAATTTTGACAAGTCATTCTGAAATTTTAAGTTAAGTCGGTAACAGTTACCCCTGAGAACTAAGTTGTTAACTCTCGCCGGAAAAATCTCTTTACAAAACACCAGCATTTAGCAATGCTGTTATAGAATACAATTATGAATGTAATGATACTGGAATTCACTAAAAAAATCTATATATTTTTTAATTACTGTACCATTCTTATTACAATTTAATTCTAGCACTATATTCTATTTTACAGGGTGGAATAATGTACATTTTTCTTAATATTAAAAAATGAGATCAATAAGTTAATTTGGTGCTTATTAGGACCTCAAATGGGTTATTGTTGGATGAAGAGAATAGGCTTACGATATAGGTAAATAAATAATAAAATATATAATATAGGCTTAAGATATGGCTAAAATATATTATTATGATTTTATATAAATAGAGCAAGCCAAAACAATTAAGAACTTTCTGTCGTTTGTGAAATATTCTTTTTTTAATTGTTTGGTAGCTATTGATCAAGTTTGTTGTTATTAATAAGAGATATTGAGATGATTTTTGAAAATTTAGTATACCTATATTTATTGTGTAATGGTACAAAAAACATAAAGCCAGCGCTATTGTATAATTTTGTGTTACAAAACACAGCCCCATACTTGGATCCTATGTAATGTGGTGGCCAGGGACATATACATAGACAAATACCCAACAATCAGATTCAGAAACAAAAATCTAGTTTCCTAATTTAGATATCTGTCTGGCCGGGGAACGAACCTGGGGGGACCCTCTGCGCGCCAGACCGGTATGACTCCGCCACGCGGGTCGTGAAATACCATAATAGTAGTATTGTTAGTACCTATATTGTAGTTATATTTAATAAACCTACGTACAAATAAAATGCAACAAATCGTGTACGGTGTTGGTTTATTAACAAAGTTTACACTCTCGTATTAGCGCATCCGATGTTGCGGTTCCCATGACAGAGGCGCATTGATGGCTCGAGTGCACCATTCATTGCCCATCGGCACCATACTTTTGATAGCTGCGTTGGTATGGTTTGATTGTGGAATTTTTGATGGGTTCAGTATGCAATTATGTTTTAGTTACGTGGTGGAGAGGTTATTGTATCAGGTTGATTTGTGTACCGTTCCGAGTTTGATCCCTGGTCACGCAAGCGTATAAATGATGATTTTTAATATCTGTTTTGGGGATAGGGGTGCGTGTTCTTGACTTTTTGAGTCAACAGTTTATATACAATTCTCGTTTGGGGGTCTAGTGTCAAAAAAGGCTTTTTTAAGTGAGATTGTTAGTTACATAATCTTTGAGGTTGAGGGACTTAAGGAAATATCGGAGTTGTATTCGGTACTTTGTTTTAAAACTATTATACATAATAGTGAAAACGAAATTACTCTGAACTATAACTCAAATGAAGTTCGGTAATAGGCAGATTTCGTAAAATGTGGCAACACAATTAGCGCTACAGTATGTTTGTAGCAGTTCCCATGCACACAGAGGGCGCATTGATATCCCGAGTGCTCGCCATTCATCGCCCAGCTCTGTCCTCCCGTTCCGCTCCGTACTCGGAAATACGAGACTAATTTGGTAAATGCAGCTGTATGGCATTATATAAATTAGGAGATCTTTTTGTGTAATATATTAGCTATTGTGTTGTCGCAGTTAGAGCCCATTGTTTTGAATTCGGCCTCTCAATCTGCGGATCCGAGCTGTGAATCTCAGGGTTGCATTGATGTTGCAAAGTTATGGATATATTACAAATTCTTTGTCACTTCTCAAAGTACTCAAAGGTATGTTTGTATGTGCGTGTGTTTGTGTGTGTGTATACACATATACACACGGCCACACGGCCAAAGAGCTTAAACCTCCTGCACTCTGAAATAAGATGCAATCCCAATAGAGGGACAGTAGTAGCAGAACATCGGATTCATGAAATTGAATAAGTAATGGTAATTAACAAATCTAAGAATAAGGAAAGATAATTCTGTTCAGAATCTAAAACAAAAAGAAATTGAAGTGCTATAAAAGAATTTCGTATTTTCGACAGCTTGACAGAACGGACCCGATTGAACTGCATAATGGGGTTTTATTGACAGACAATACAGCCTCTTGAAATGATTGAGAGCTTGTTGACAAATGTTCCTGAATTTGTATCGTGGTAACGACCCGTTTGAAGACTACCAATTGAAGCACTTGAAAATGAAATTGTTTTAACAATGACAAGTGCACGATATGTAATGGTTGTTGTACTTTCCAATTGAAAGGTATAACTGTTATAACAATATGTTGTATATGACCAGAATTTCGTCTTTAGCATGTCTTCTAAAAGCAACTTAGCTCTCATCTCAAGCCGATAGTTCAATAAATCAGGTAGTTCTTTCTCACCCTCAAACGTTTTTGTTATATCTTGATTTTATTATTCATCATCAACAACCCATTACTGCCCCACTGCTGGGCACGGGTCTCCTCTCAGAATGAGAAGGATTACGCCATAGTTCACCGCGCTGGCCAAGTGCGTATTGGTAGACTTCACACACCTTTGAGATTTTGTATACATAAATCTCTCAGGTATGCAGGTTTCCTCACGATGTTTTCCTTCACCGTTTTAAGCAAGTGATAATTAATTTCTAATACGCACATAACTTTGAAAAATCAGAGGTGCGTGCCTGGGATTTGAACCTCGGACCCCTCGATCGAAAGGCTGCGTTTCTTATTCTTAACCACTAGGCTATCACTGCTTTTCTTACTGATTTAATTATTGGATTTTCCAAATTAAGGTAGGTACGTTAATATTCATTAATAATTTGCTAAACAGTAAGCGCATAAATTTAGAATAAGACAGTTTAAATTAAGGAGAAACCTATCGTTATTTTGCATTGTAAACGTTCACAGATCAATATTTGCATAAGATTAACATTTATCCAGATTGAACAGACACAGTACAACTGTTTCAAAATTGACGTCACCTATAAACAAAACCTCACCTTGCGTCACTACTAAACACAACCAACCTAACCTACATACGCATGGGAATGAGGTCCCTCATATACCGCGCACGATCCCCAGGTTGTATCAGGATCAGTGATTGTCCTACAACGCAGGATGTGAACTGTACTGTGGGTACAGCCGTCAAACAAGGCAGGCAGGTAATTGCCCCGCTGTCAAAACATCCGACGCTCGCGACCTGTCAGATTACCTGTATCCGTTAAGGAGGCCTGTGTTATCGCCTGACAGGATGCCTCCGGATGGGAATTAAAAATAAGCCGCGAAATTACAGTCGGCCGGTTGATATGTTTTTTACAGACTGACATGTAGAAGGCGTAAATTCGTTCCGTTCGATCATACTGGTTGTGCTTTTAAGATTTCAAGATTGTGGATGGTTTGACAGGTGGTAGGACCAGTATGGCTCCACCGAGGAGGAACTACCGTAAACTATAGTAATCAGTTATAGTGCTTCGGTCAAAAAATTTGGATATTTTTTTTATTTATAAGATTGAAATAATTAACGAACATGCTGTCCACATGATGGTAAGTGGTCACTGCCACTTACCATTATTGACATCTGTGACTATGTCTGAAAGTGAATGACCTCAGAATCATGATCGCCTAATATTTAGGTATTTTAAATGGCATCCATACACTACCAACAAAGCTCAAGAACTGCTTCACACTAGAAATAGGTGTGGCAGTGGACCTTGCCAGCCAAACCATACTGGTTCTGGTACCTTTCAACTATAAGTATAAAGTGTTTAGTGTCATATTCTAATTAATTACGTATCTCTGGTATAGACATTCTAAATACTAGTGAGTAATGATTATTAAAACATATTCGTAGGTAACACTATAACTGCTTATATAACAGATCCGTTTAAAAATAATTAACTGAAAAGGAACTTTATGTAGCAAATGTCACTCCAACGATTTAGAAGAATCCAAAGACACTTCATATATTTATGCCTAGAATATACCCAGATACATACTGACAAACGCTCGAAAAACATTACTCTCCGCGGTAAAAATACATCAAAACATCAGAATTATAACCGTAACACGGTCATCCCAAAGCTTACACGCTATTAATTCGGCCACCATCACTTCACATACTTAACTTTGAGTATCGTTTAAATGCCTCGAGTGGGTGCGGTGGGGACTAAATGGTCGTCTTATCTTTACGGTTGCAGCATGTTCCGTCTACACAATTAGCGCCAAGACTTTATTCTTGCCGACGTAGAGTAGGCACCTGTAGACGTACCATACTTTGGAGACAAATCGGTAATTAGGTTATTGCGTATGTGATAATGAGTTTTAGGAGATAATGTTCGATTGTGTAATTGATGTAATACTTCCCTTAATGTTAATGTATAATTTAATAGGACATATGAATGGATTAGAAGTCATTTATTATTTTATTAGGGTCAACATAGTGGGATGGCACAATATCAAGTGTTGCTATTTTTTTTTTCAAAATAAATTATGAAATATTTGTGGCCAGGAATGTTGTTTTACTTTTAAATACAGTTTGAGTTTTTATTTTAAGTCGAGGCCACTCTTAGCATTGTTTACATTTAAGAATTTGTCTAATCATGGCTAATTTAAACCACCCTGTTGTATACAGTAACCGATTTGTAACTATCCAAATATGATAAAAATGTATTTGCATGTGTCATATGATTTTACATCATAATCATCGTAATGGGAAATAATATCATAATGACTAATAATCGCATATTAATAACTATAGTGATAAGTACCGATGAGTAAGTAGGTTTAATTGATAAAATTTTCACGTGTTTAGTGAGGTGCTCAGTTTCGTATTATTTGAATGTGATACTGTTTTATCTTTGCCGGTCTTTACAAATGAGTAAAGTGCGGTTTTAAAGTAGCTACTGTAATAGGTTTTTGTTAAACAACTTTATAATGTTAACTATAGGTACTTATCCAAAAATAAACAAGGTAGATGTTAATTTGGTGTAAAGTTTTTAATAAAGGAAGTTACGTATTTGTAATAAATCGTTACTTTTGTGGCAGGAGATTTTTTTTAAAATAAAAAATTATATTAATGATTTTTTATCGAAACATGATTGTGTTTGTGCAAGAAAAAAAAAATCAAGAAAATTTCCTTTCTGAGTGAAATCGCATTTTTTATAATTATAGAAAATCCAGCTGATAGTTCGCAATCTACTAATAGTTGCTAATGGTATTTAACATTGAAAAAACCGTAACAATCCTATGAGGTAATTACCGGAAGTAGATAAATTAATTCGTTATAATTATTTAATAATACACGGCCATTGAATAATAATGACGGTAGCTAAAATCATATTAGTAATTAGTTCGATGCAATATTTACAGTAATAAAGCCTTTTGTCAATTATCCTTCCCTAATTGTGATTTAATTGTATGTTAATTAAAATAATTAAAGTTAATTATGAATTTAGATATGTGATTAGTTAACGATACGTTTAATATGTGTTCATGGAAAAGTTCTATTCAGTAATAATTTTATCTCGAATTCGAATCTCGATAGATTACATTTTCGATTACTCTGGAGAAAAGTTGGATACAAAATGCTTTTCAACAATCTCCTACTAACATGTGAAGGTGGTAGAACCCATTATGTTTCAACTCTGGAGATATCACCGCCACACCTTTGTCTGCCTCATAACATGAGTATTCATTGCTTCTGTTTGAAGGGTGTAGCTAATTTAGTCGGGGCCTTCCAACTTAGTCCTCAGGGTAGCAATGCACCTGTGGCAGACCTCATGTAGGACTCTTATCTAAATATGAGGGCAGTAGCCACTTACCATCAGGTGGACTGCATGCTTGACGCTCGTTTGTTACTTCTATATTTAAAAAAAAAACAGTTGACTACCACGATAAATTATTAATAAACCAGGTTTTAAACAGGCAAGAACGTTTTAAAACAGTGAAAAGGTCATATTTTATTTAATAAATTTTAATTTGATCTAAATATAACTGCTGATTCAGCTTTGGAGATTATAAAACAATCGTACAAGACGGCATTCTTGATCTCTGGTACAAACTTATGCCAAAGGTCTTGTAAAAGTAAAAGGTACAGAACCTTTGGTCATTAACAAAATACCTACTTCACCTTTTGAGTTTTAACCTCTCAATGGTATCACGTAATCGTGTTCTTATCATAAGTGTCCTATTTTAAGGGTCACTTATCACCATCAGACCCGATAAGCATCACTTTGCTTAAAATAGAGTGTTAAAATGTGATTCCAAATCGGTTTATTTCATGGATTTGATTATCAATATTAACATGACATTCATCAGATAAGTCATAATATTTGTAATGTCATCACCAAAAATATAGATCGACATAAAAATAAATTATATTATAAATAATAAATAAACGCTTTCTACACTCACAGCCCCACACTAGGATTCCCTATATCGTGGGTGCTATGGACACACACAGAGACAAATACACAAACACCCAGACCCAGAAACAGAAATCTAAATTCATCATTTAGATGTCTGTCTGGCCGGGGATCAAACCCGGGACCCTCTGCGCGTCAGACCGATATGGACCCGCCACGCGGGTCGTCAAATTATTCGATATTTGGTTATCAATCGCGTAATCAATAATATAATAATCATAATATCATATGGCGCCTAGAAGACGTTTCTTTTATCAGCGATTAATCAGTATCGATTTTTAATAAAAATAACTCTTAAAGGACTTGCAGAAAAGGGAATCTTAAGGTAATATTTTCCATAGTATATCTTGTATAGCATACAGTAGCTGTATTATATGAAAAATATATTTCTCTGATACCATTCACATTAACTTACCATAACTGAATTGCAAGGAAAATCTTTAGAATAGTTAGTTATTTATAATTATATCGTATAACAAATCTAGCAAATATAATTACAATGTCAAGTTTGACAAGTAATTTTACACTAATAAATACGATTATTCCGCTATTGTATTTTTCAATGTTAGTCTCTGTCTAATCTACACAGTATAATCGTTTCAAAATGAACTTTTGAAGATGGTAGAACCGTCTATGGTTCAACTGTTTCTGTCTAATAATAACATTGTTAAGCGCTGCTGTGTTCAGTGGAAGAGTGTGGTAAGGAAGACGTAGTTATCCAAGGCCTCCTAGCTCAGCCTTCAGGGTTATCAACGCATCTGTTGCCATTTTCGAATAGGATGATAATGGTGGGATCTTATCTAGGGTTGATTACAGATGTCCTTGGACGGCACTATCCACTTACTGTCAGGTAGACTGCATGCTCGTTTGCTACTGCAATATTATAAAACAATTAAAACTTTAAAATTTAAATGTTATGGACCAAATAACTGCTTTGAACTTATCGCTTGTATGATTTTGGAATTAGGATGCAATAAGTCTCGCCGAAGTAATAAAAAAAACATCCCAAATTCGTAACGATTAAGTTACTTAGATTGATAGATAATTTATATCACGCCATGTTAATGTTGTAATTAATGTTATTGTTGTTAATGTTATCGCCTGTCTGCACACACTATAATCTTTGCGAAATAAACTCCTCATACGCCCCCGGTTCCCACGTACGCATCTTTCAGTCTGTCAATATTGGCTCGCGCATTATCTCGGAGGTAATCCGCACCGCACTTGATACCAGCCTTCGCCGGCAGATGTTACGATATGTTTTGTATGTTTATTTGATGTGCAATTTTGTACAATCATTCTTGAGTTTAGATGTATGAGTTTATGTTGTATTCTAGATGTAGCAAACAGCGGCAAAGCAGGGTAAGTGGCTACTGCCGCTCGTGGACATATGTAATGAACCGGAGATAAGATTAGAGTACAATCTAAAGTTGGTCACAGATGCGTTGCTACCCCTGAGGACTAAGTTGGAACGCCTCGGATAAGTATCTCTCAATGTAGAGCTCAAGTAGAGCAGATATTATCAAAATTACGTGTATTGCTCACTTCCCACGTACCCCCAAAGGTTAGGAATGGATCCACCGTACCAAAAGTCTGCAGAAAATGATTTTTCGCCCCTTCAGGCCCTCTGTTTTTGGAGCTTTCGCTGCGCACTTGTACATTTCCAGCACTCGGAGGGGAGCGTGCGTTATCTCTCACTTTGAGAAACTTAGGTTTGGAGGATTTCTTAGACGAAAAATTTATTGTCGAAACAATAAGCATTCGTCTTAGTAATATGTCTAAGAATTAAACGTCTTTCTAGTATTTTTACAAAAAAAAGTTTCGTTGGAAACCTATTTGGAGTATTTGAGTCCATGTACACTAGATTCTACTACCATGTTATTGACATCACACAAAACGTTCCTAAAAGACATTATTAAAATGTTTGATCATTAGTGCCTATTTTTTAACTTGCCAATGATCGAAATTCGACTATGTCTTGTATGTAAGTATGATAAGAGTATGATAAATGTACCAGACGAACCAACCAAACAGACCAATGCCACTTATAGAGTTATATTGAAGTACCGTATCAATTTAAGATTTAAGAGTAAGTAGAAAATAAAAAAAACAGCGTAAACATGCGAGTCCTTTAAAGTACTGAGTCGAATATTTCTTATTTGATCTCATTTATCTGAATTGGGTTAATAAGTCAGGCGCCATGGCGGCGTATAAGTAATACTTTGTCGTGCCGCATTCGGATGCAACGAAACTGGGTTCAATATTTGTACTCCCATCGAATAATGTACCTACTTTGACACTATTGCACACTCCTTGTGTATTACCGGACTGTGGATGGTAATGTTTTTTCTGCAGATTGTCGGGTTTTAACATATACAGGGTGAATTTTTCAAATAGGCCTTCAGGGCCAAATCCGAAACTATAAGGATTAGCAAAGCTCTCGTAAAGGGTTACAAGCATTTTTGTGCCGTTTTGTGCGGTTACAAACCTACTGTTTAGTTTATCGCAGTAGTTTTTAGACAGTAATTAGATGAAATTTTCCTCATTTTGATTATGTCGGTTAACCGCTGTAAGTTTAAATTTTACCTGTTTGTATATTATCAGTTTTTTTAATTATACGGATTACAAAAATAGGCACACAATTCACAGGAAAATTTGTTTCAATTGATAAATGAAAAAGACCTGTATTTTTTTGGGATCTATCTTTATTTTTTTTAATAAGTATTTGTTTTATATGAGTATAAATATAAACTGTTCCATAATATAATGTTCCGTAATATAGTATCTTTTTCGCACTTTGTGTAGGGAACCCTAACAAAACGGTGATTTTCCTATCACTAAGCTAAATAAGTTTGTCATAAAATATAATTAAACCGTTTTCCTCATTTGATTGTACGGTCGACCTTCGTTAAAATCCTGTTGCTACATTGTTAGTTTTTGTATTGTTATCACGTCGGATATAAAAAATGCGTGTAGCCTTTGTGAGTTCAAAGTTCTTTGGCTAATATCAGATGGTTGATTTAGTCTAGAATTAAGGTTGTGATATCATCATCATCATTGTGCATCATCATCAACCCACTGTTGATCACGGGTCTCCTTACAGAATGAGATTTGAAGGTGGTAGAATCCCATGTGGTTCGACTCCGGCGGCACCACCGCCACACCTATTTCTGTCTTATAACAGCAGTGTTAAGCGCTGCTGTGTTTGAAGACTGTGGTAAGGGAGACATACTTTTCCGAGGCGCTTAGCTTAGCTTAGGGGAGCTGGAGCTTAGTCCTCAGGGGTAGCGGCGCATCTGTGGCCGACCTCAGGCAGGAATATCTTATCCTATCTGAGGTTGATTACAGATGTCCATGGGGGGCAGTATCCACTTACCATCAGGTGGACTGCATGCTCGTCTGCTATTCCTGTATTATAAAAAAGAGAAGGATTAGGCCATAGTCCACCGCGCTGGCCAAGTACGAATTGGTAGTCTGATAGAACGACTATTGTCGGCCTAAGTCGTCTCCTCTGGGTTACTGCAGTGCTTAGTTATTGGTCTTTGACTTCTAAAAAGATGTTTAACGTTATTTGTAATGGCCATCAAACCGCGTTGGACCAGCTTGATAAAGAATGCTTCACGCCATTTGTGGAAAGAGTCCTGTGCTCAGTACATGAAAAAGGTTGCATTTAAAATCGTATATGAACCAAACTAAAATAAAAAACTGTAATTTTTCCATCAGCAAATTTTGAGCCCTACTCGAATCCTGATGTCATGATGAGCGTTCTTAAATTGGTACACAATAAGCGAAGGTTTTTATGTCTGAAGGTTAAGGATTTTGCATCATATTTTGGATGGGACGTGAGATCATTGTACAATTTGCAGCTAAACCGTTGGATCTGAACAATGCATTGCATTGTGTTTTTAATTTGGACTATCTTGTTGTATTGATTTTTAAAACCTCACCGCTCAACTGTGCCTGAATGCAACCTTACGTATATGTGGACAATTTTTACGCAGGAACCTTAAATATTTTTTCAATGTCTCTCTCTCACAGCCTGATTTTTTTAGGTTGATTATTTGGTCACAGGGGAAAGTTTGTGAACTTCCACCATATTTACTCGTACCTACTGCGTTTTAAATAGACACTTTTAAACATTATTTTACATTTCATTATTTATCCCCTCTACGAAAGTCTATTGTTTAGTTGATGCGTTCCTATAGTCAGCACCTGCTCCCATCGTTATATTAAATCGATAATATCATATTTGTGTCCAGCACTGAAACAGAAATGGGTTAAAAAATGTTTTTGCTTGTGTCATTTTTCTATTTCTTCATGGGTCTTCAATTTCTATGTAGACTATACTCAACAGCGTTCTCATACAATGTGCAATGAAAATTGCATACTAAGTAAGTAATTAGAGAAAATAATATATTTGCGTGCGACATTGTTGGCTGAGCTTTGTGGAAATACTAGAAAACTGCAATTTTCCACGATGTAGTGTCGATTACACTCTGTAAGACGTGACATCTTAGTTTGTGCGCTTTCCATATAAGTTTCACATATGCGTGTTATATTAAAAATAGTTTTAACTACGGTGACTGGAATATCTTGGGACCGTGGCGCTATGACGACTGGGGCATTTTTGGCATTAACGCCCAAAACGTTTCTCATAACTTGACTCAGAATAGATGAGGCCGCGCGTTAGATAACTACCTAATACATACGTCATACATAATAATTTATCCGGATTGCAGTCACAGATTACTTATTTATTTATTTATTTATTAGTTGTACCAACAAAGTAAACACTATAATATTGTATTGGATGCAGCTATACAGTAATAATCTTGATAAGTGTTACCTCAGAGGTACAAACTACAGTACTATTAGTATGTAGCAATTTTTTTTTATAATATACGAGTAGCAGACGAGCATGCAGTCCATCTGATGGTAAGTGGCTACTGCCGCCCATGGACATCTGTAATCAACCCCAGATAGGATTAGATATTCCTACCTGAGGTCGGCCACAGATGCGCCGCTGCCCCTGAGGACTAAGCTGGAACGCCTCGGAAAAGTCTGTCTCCCTTACCACACCCTTCAAACCGGAACACAGCAGCGCCTAACACTGCTGTTATTAGATAAATATGTGTGGCGGTGGTGCCGCCGGAGTCGAACCACAAAGGGTTCTACCACCTTCATCTGCATATGTGATCCCAGTATTTTGAGATCATGGTATAACGTTATTGCATACCCTATTTTTTAATATGATATAGGATAGTGATACCGCTAACATAGAGTATTAAAGAGGTTTTTGTGATAATTGTCACATCATTACAGATGACGCGTTTTCACTGTGCAAATACTTTGTCCTTATGAAAATGATTCGTGATACTGGAACAAGTAATCCGATCCGATTATCTCTATCCTCCGTTATAAATTTTGTCAATTCTGCTATTAATAGCACTAAAAGCAATATTGTATGACAACAGACCAGAAAGATCTTGTTTCCGGAAATTGTGATCTATGAGTGAATAAGTTCGCCTACTGAAAGCAGGATGACATCGTTGGCAGCGACGCCGGTTTAAGCAATTGAGGATGAGGTAATCAATTATATTATGTGACATATTAGTGTGTCAATGAACTCGTAAAATTTGGTGTAAGTTTACAAGAGGTGGAGATCCGTGTGCTAGGAATGTCGGCTAATATATGAGACTCCCTTCTTAGGAAGACTTTTTTCAGGAATGGAAATGTGTCTACAATCGGCGTCAGGTTGAACCCGTTCCATATGGAGCTGGTTACAGATATCTATGGGTGACAGTGAAACGGCCCGCTTGACGGTACGGTCACCGGTCTGACGTGCATAGGGTTCCGGGTAAGATCCCTGGCTAGACAAACATCTCAGTGATACATTTGGAAATCGGTCTTATTAACTTCTATAATCAAATCTATGTAGCATTGGAATCCTAACCGAGTTTGGTCAAAAATGTGATGCCTTCAGGATTATATTGGAACATCTCGTGTCAGTATCTCTGCCTTCTCCCAACCTCGAAAGCAGAACCTAGTAGCGCTTAATATCGTTATTACTCATTATCGATAGTTACTATACGTTTCGTAGTGGAGCCACGATTGATAATATCTTTGGTATTAGGTAGTCGAAGATTTAGTTCAACATTTTAATGAGGATGTCATCAGGTTAGGTTAATTTAACATTCAAAACGTGTGACAAATCATTTCAATTGTTCTCCAGACCTACAAATATTAACCAGTGTCATCCTGCATTCCGCGAGTGGGTGTTACTCGCACAATTAGCGATCCAGAGCGACTGCCAATTAGCAGAGGTGATGATAGATATATTTTCTTTGAACTATACTAAATGTTGCGAAGTGAAATGATACCTTTTTTATACCACACGTAGAACGACCCGTGCCCAGTAATGGTATAGTAATTGGTTGATCACGATAGAAAAAAGAATTAAATATTACAAATTCCTTAAAGGAAAGATCCTTGTAAGGTACGATAAAACAGAAGATTGTTTCAGCAACTTCTAAAAAGGAGAATTTACTCTGTTCGTCTGCATGCATATTTGAAATAGTCTTGGTTATTGCCTATAATGATCATTTTTACAAAAAAAAAATAATATGTTTATAGTTTTGCTAAGGAAAAGTCCGTGATAATTCCGCGATAAGTATGAAGAGATTTGACTTTGCGTTCTGCTCCTAGGCATAGGTCTCTTATCACTACTGCGGCGGCGCATCACTATTTCTACCATCTATTTCACCATTAACTTAAAATACACATCTCTGTTCTTAAAGATTTATCCTTAAGCAGTTAAGAATAATTGATTATCACGTAAGGATCTGATATGCGCTTCATAAGTGGCCGCTTCCGTTGCGTTTAGAAGCAAATAGGAAGCAGCAGATTAAATGACGTTACCACTTGTTGAAAGGTTAAGTCATGTTCATGTTTTCCTGGTTGACAATTAAGCAGTGGTGACTAAAAACTAGTTGGCATTAAGAAGCGATCTTTCTTGTAAGATTGAGGTAGTAATGCATGTAATGCATGTAATGCATCTGATGGTAAGGTCGCTGCTGCCTATGGAAATCTGTAACCAACTCCACTTATAACATGGATTCTACCTAAAGCCGATTATACCCGTTTATACTCCTAATATCTATAATTAACTTTAATAATCTTTAATTAACTTTAATATCTGAATTTGAGTTCAAATTAGTCCTAGTTAGTTTCTATAATGCTAAGATTATTGACGTCCATGGGCGGCAGTGTCTACTTTCCATCAGGTGGAGTGCATATACGTCTGCTACTCCTATATAAGGTATATAAAAAATCTCAAAGTATCGATATTACTGCGTCTGCCCTTCATAAGGTAATTTGTCTAACACTCATTTGTAGTCATCTGACTACCTTTCCTCTAACCTCCATTGGAAAGTTTCCAGGGAAATTAAGCTAGTGTTGCAGGTCATTGAACTTGCTCTATTATTCAATGTACGTAATGTACAGTCAATTGTATAACACGTAGTGGTGATAAAATAAATCTTTAAGGTAATTACAATATAGCGTAGATACTGTTCTACTTACAATTTTCAAGGAAAATGTAATGCTTGCTTATAAATGACGTAACTGTATAACCAGTGATAGAGTAGTGGTTTGAAACTATCTTTTCGATTGGGAGATCTGAGGTTTGAATCCCAGGTACCCACTTCTGATTTTCTAATATTATGTGCGTATTAGAAATTATTAAATGAATTATCACGTGTTTAAACGGCGAAGCAACAGCATGAGGAATGCTACAGGTCTGAGATTTCTTTTTTGAAAAAAAAAAAATAGTTCTACGAATGCGAATTCTACCAGCAAGGAAGATTATGGCCCAAAATACCTCTCATTCTCAGAGTAGAACCGTGTCCAGCATAGCGGAATTGATGGACTTACGACGATTCTATACAGTACCCTAAAACTATTAAACGCTTTCTACACTCACGGCCCCACACTAGAATTCCCTGTGCCGTGGGTGCCATTGACACACACATAGACAAATAAACAAACACCCAGACCCAGAAACAGAAATCTAAATTCATCATTTAGATATCTGTCTGGCCGGGGATCGCACCCGGGACCCTTCGCGCGTGAGACCGGTATGGTGACCGCTCCGCCACGCGGGTCGTCATTACCCTAAAAACTATGTTAGTATATCCTATTTTCTTCTTCTCTTCTTCTTTCTCAACCGTTCGCCACCCAATGCTGAGTGTAGGTCTCTTCAAATGCACGCCACTTTTTTCGATTTTGGGCTGGAATTGTCCAAGCTTTACCCGCTACTTTTACTATGTCGTCCGTCCAGCGCATGGCCTGTCGCCCCACATTTCTGTGTCCTGTCCTAGGCCTCCACTCCATAACTCTTCTTTCCCATCTTTCGTCTTGACATCTGCTAATATGTCCCGCCCACCTCCATTTTCTATATCTGTTAGCCGTGTCTTTTGTCGGATATATTCGTTTTTGATACGGTCGCGTAGCGAGATACCCAACATAGATCGTTCCATGGCTTTTAGGGCGACTCTTAACTTTCGCACATTCTGTTTCGTCAATGACCAAGTTTCTGATCCATATGTCATGACGGGTCATTATCATATCCTATTTTACTGCGGAGTAACATATTCGCCTTCGTACGCACGAATCTGCATTCGTGCGAAGGCACTTACGAGCCAACGTACCACAAACGATCTTCACGCCGCATTAGCGTGACGCCTCACAACCATACTTACGAACCATCCCCCATTGTTAGTGCACTTTTCACAGCAATTCTCAACGCTTGATTACTCTTAATACGCTCTATGGAGAGGAAGTCTCGAAATTATTGCATCCGTGCGACTACCAGTAATTGTATCCACCGATTTCAAAGGCTACTTGAAAATTACCTGCTTCGTATTAAGTGTGGGATGATCGGTCGTGTACGATTCGCTTACGAATATACAGGTATAGTCCGCGTAAAACTGCTAGTCCTCTCTGAATATAGAAATGAATTGCTTCGCCATAGTAAATTGTACAGTAGGACTACCATGAGTTTACAAAAGTATTACTCGCTAGCGACTGCGTAAAATAAATGTATGAAAAATTGTACAGCGCCTCTGGTGGTTACTCGTAGAACTAAAATCCGTAGTGACGTAACTCGATACGTAAAAAACCTATCGTAATCAAATCGCTAGCGAATGTCATTATGATCTATTGCCATACAAATTCGGTCCCATGAGTCATTAATTTGACAGACGTTGTCAAGAAATACCGTAACGATAGTAGTTATGTTATTCACTAGCAAAATGACAATAGTTTTCTATTTACCATTTCTATAGTGGCGTTTCTATGCCAACTCATGGTAATGCTACTGTTGTCACGTTAGAAAAAACCTACGAGTATATGACCGACAGTTACATTAAAGCCTAAGGCTGTCTGGGATTTATTGCTGATATCCAAGGGGTGTCCCCTTATCAATATCACATTACATTATATTACATGAATATATAGGTATTAAAAACTCATAAACGCCGTTAACATTAAAAGTATCTAATACATTTTAATCTTATCAATATTTTACTGAATGTAACGATGCATTTACTATTTATATTAACACGTCTACAATAAATTAGCTACACTTTCCTAATTAATTGATAAGGACAATAAATGAGGCGTTGCAAATGGATTGCTGTACAATATATGCTTACAGTTTATAACATAGTAGTAACATTTCTTGGTATTGCGAGATTATGCTTTTCTGTATAATGGAGAAAAATACTGTTTAGTTATAATCTAAAATAATAACTTTGTGATGTATATTGTTAAAAACTATTTCTAGCGTTATACATACTTGATGTAAGCCAATTTACTATTTATAGCGTGAAAAGGTTCTTGCATTTTGGTGGAAGTGTGTGGATTCCGGCTGCGAAAACCATCTTCGTCATCAGGACCCTTACCATGAGTTATTACGTTTTGACAAATATGACTGTTTTGGTATTTGTTTACGTATTGGCCCGTATAATTTACAAGTTCTGACACAATCCGCTAGGGGCGCTGATTGGAAATTGTATGGGCAAATACGTAAACAAATACCAAAACAGTCATATTTGTCAAAATGCGAAAACTCATGGTAAGGGTACAGGAGTGGCAACGAATCTGTGATCGGCTCGGCTAATATAATAATCTCGGAATTATCTCCATAATCTCGGAATTGGTCCAGTGGGATTTATCATAAATTTTATGAGTATGTTCATACATTAAGTATTAACTGACCTGCGTGACGAAGCGATCAACATTTTGATATCCAATGGGTTCCAGGTTCGATCCCCGGCCAGACAGACTAATAGGTTCTGGGTTTGTGTGTTTGTTTATGCGTCTCTGTGCGTATTCATGGCATCCACAAGACACAAAAAATTCTAGTGTGGATCTGTGAGTGTAGAAAGCGTTAAAGTAAAAAACTGTTCTGGATAATTATAAAGACCTAAATCAATGTCTTCACATGATTGATGATCTCTATAATAAAATCACAAACAGATGAGTCTCGTAAACAAACAAAAATTGACCTGGATACTAATTACCGTCCAGCGCAATCAAGATCCATAAATCAACTTCAAACGTTATCCGAGTGTAATGAAATAAAAATCCCATAACTAAGCTCGTCTCTTCGGACGAAATAATTAATGCCTTCGAGATTTACGATGGCTTAATGCATTGTTTCTCAAATTTTATGTCGCAACCCACGGTGTAGTTAAACGTTAAGTAAAGTGTAAAAGCGACCCCCTATTCAATAAAGTGTAAAGTCGCTAGCTAGCTATCCTTTCACTATTTAGGAATAGTAATAGGAAGGTGATAATCAAAATTATATTTTATTAAGTAGATTATTTATTATGCTTTAATTTTAAAAGCTTCACATCACAACTTATTACATGCACCTTAGTTATATATGAAGTACAATTTTAAAATATCGCATGCAATAAAAAATTAAAATCAATCACTCAATATAAATATAATTTATCGACTTAAATTTGCTTCCTCCATTTGGTTTTAAATTAGTGATTTACACGGTTTTATCAGATATAGGCCCACTTTACTAACAACTACGAACCCCTGCTTAGGGGTCGCGTTCTTCAGTTTGAGAAACTATGACCAATACTACGCGTGGGTTTGAATCAAAACTTCACTTAGCAGGTAGAGTAATATAAGATTAGGCGGAAATTACATATACGCATTGCTAATGGAAATAAATCAACAGTGTTAGATAATATTCGTTGCTTTACAATATTTTGATTAGCGGCTTTTACAAGTCTTGAGATTTAATTGAAAAAAAAACTGGTTTTATCTGAGTTTTATTGGTTATATTACGTGTTGCATTGGAGGACGTCCTTTAATTATTTTATCATACTTTATGACCCTTTGAGGACTTGAAGACGACAATGGGAATTTGGATGTAGAGGACAGAAAAGAATAGAATTAATCGGAGTAGTGCTTATTACTGGAGGCCTATGTCTAGATAAATCCGTCCAGAAATAGCTCCTGAGTTCCAAAGCTCTCCAGAGAACGGATGTAAGGTACCTAACATGTTTTATTAAATTTTAGTTAAGCTGTATCACCATATAAGAATAGATAGAGATTTAAAGATAAATAGAAGGGTATTCTAAAGAACAGGAAATAAAATGACGGGACAGTATAATACCTACTTCGGCTTATTCTTTACTTAATAGCAAAAAACCCAGACGTAAATTAGAGTTCACCTTTTATTCGCGGTTTTAGAATGTAGACTCGAAAATATTTTAATATCATTTAACTGTGTTTCGCCCGGTGTATATGTAAGACCACCTTATAAAGTTAGAATCAATTTAAGCCACTCAAAAACTAAATCACGAACTTATAGATAGATAATCGGCTTCAGATGCGTTGCTATCCCAGAGGACCTTAGTGCTGATGAAACGCTTCTTATAAGTGTACTAGCTGACCCAGCAAACGTTGTATTGCCATATAAATAAAAAAAAAATTAGGGTTGTACTACTTGTTTAGGGGGATGAAAAATAGATGTTGGCCGATTCTCATAGATACCGGATAAGCACAAAAAAATTCATCAAAATCGGTCAAGCCGTTTTGGAGGAGTATGGCAACGAAAACTGTGACACGAGAATTTTATATATTAGATCTCTCCTTACACACCCTCTCTCATCTCTCTAACCAGAATATAGAGGCGCTTAATACTGTTGTTACAGAAATACAAAGGGATGCTAGTATTATTGCATTTGCATTTTTATAGACTATCCTAATTGTCACATAAGATATATATCCGTAAAATAAGATACGAAAAGATTCAAAAAGAGAGCGATACAAAAAATACGAAAAGAAGCTTAATGACAAAAATGTTGCACAAAAGTACCGCCAGGACTCGAAATGTATTCCTGCGCTGCATAAATCCTTTTGCGAACAATATCCATTGTAAAGTGAAAGACACAATGAAATGAATACACGTCCGAGATATAATATCTGCAGTCATTGTTAAGGCAGATACACGCCTTCGCGAGGCGTGGATAGATAAATTCACAATAACCAAAGTAATGGCTCTTCATTTAAAAAGCCCACGCGTTCCGTCTGTTCGTTTAGTGGCTACATTCGCGAATATTGTCTAAGTGGTGTATGGAAAATTGTGTAATTAAATCAAAGTACAGCTGACATCTGCATGACCTTTGAGCGCTATCAAAAGCGCCACTGTGTTAGATTTTTTGTATATGGCAAAGTGGTGTCAATTTATATTTTCACCCATAGGAGTAGTAGTTCATTTTGTTTTGTCTAATTTTCCGAAATTATGTTTAGTATTAAAAACATTTTTGGCACTTAAATCGGTAGAAGGCCCAATATTTTGATCGTGAGGCTAACTCTATTTTTTTTTTGGTTTTAGTCAAAAATAGTTATCAAGATAATGTTGGATAGACAGTCCTGCAATAATTTGAAAAAGGTTTAAGTTTTGGTAAAGTAGGGTTTACAAATATATGAAAGATTTAAAACAAACCTTTTTTAAATGTACCTATAGGTTTTATTTCATACAATCACTAATTCTGTATATCGTAATACATTAAAACAATAAGTATCAACCAGCATGTATGTAATTAATCCATTTGTTTTCAACTTATCATAATAGTGACCTTATTAGGTACGGTTGGCCTATTATGCTAATGTTTGACCATAGTCGACGGTGTCATGGTCGTGCACCGACACTTTTATTACACTGTCTGTCTGTATAATAATTTATTTTACTGTAGAACGCACATGGAGTTATAAGTCTGGTTAAGTTGGTAAGGTTTAAGGATATCGTTGCGTTTTGTTGGTATGTTTTGACCAATTCATTGCATTTTTTATGGAAATATTTTATATGTATCTATTATTTACAAAACAAAGGGCAGAGGAAGACCGCCGGCCACGTGGTGGACAACTGTTACCAAAGATATAGAACGAGCTCAGCTGAATACACAGACAACCCAGGATAGAGCATCCTGGCGCATACGAACGAGGAGGGCCGACCCCAAATAAAGGGAGAAGGCAAGGAAGAAGAAGAGATTTAAGATTTGGCTTTTTTATTAAAATATATGTCCATTACTGCTTATTTTCGATCATGGAAGGTAGAATTCTGTGTCAACAAAATAATGTCTTTTTAGTATGTAGTTCTTTTGTCACGATTTTTTAGTATCATGAGCATAACTTGTATTATTTATTTAGCTATCTATGCGATAACGATCCAATTTAACGAAGGTTGTTCACGAAAACGTAAGTCATGACGTAACGCGACGTTAAAGCAAGCCTCATTAGCATCATTACAATCAATCGTAAACAAACATCGGATCAAACAACGTGACACTGCCGTCGGTCAAACGCACCGCGTATTAATGATTCATGATGTGCGACGTACGACGATACGTGAATGATCGAATTTAGAATTGATCATCGTTGTCTCGATTTATCGAAATAATTGTGCTTTTATTGGTAGTTAAGTTTATTGACAGTGTCTTGGCTATCTAGTATTTGTTTTATTTTTCAATCGTATAGGTACAAAAATTAACGGATTAAACAACTTGACACTGGCATAGGTCAAACGCACCGCGTATTAATAGTATGTGTGACGTACGGCGATACGTGAATGATCGAGTCTAGAATTGATTATCGATGTCTTGATCCGATTATCGATGCCAATATTGTAATTTATTTTATTTCTCTGGCGTAAATAAGTGTACGATCAAACAATTGATTATCGATATCTCGATTTATCGAAATAATTGTGCTTTAAGCGGCGGGTTTTAGGTTACCCTACCTAGCAAAAATGGAAATTTGTCAATGTCTAGTATGAACAAACTGTCAAATGTAGATCTCAAGTATGCAAAACATTGAATTGATTGATTATTAATAACGGGCGCTACTCGTATCTAATCTAATGTCATTTGTCAAAAGTGAATTATGACAATCATTCGTCAATATAATATTCAACTATTCAACACTTTACGCCGGTCTTGGGATCGTAAATAAATTGTACACAGTAATTACACCAATAAATACCTAACATCGCTATCTATCAAACGAGCCGCGTATTAATAATTCATGAAGAAGGTAGATACGCGCCAGTCCGTGACGATAGTTTCCATTAAACTTGTTACTAGGTAATCTAAACAAGATTTTTACAAGCTTTTTTGATCTACAAATGGTAAACAGTGTAAAGCAGTGGTAGGCAGTTGTTGTAACTCAGCTCTCTCATTCGGAGGTCCGAGATTCTAACAGGCACGCGCCTCTGACTTTACAAAAGTATGTGCGTTAGAAATGATTTATCAATTAAGAAGACATCACGCGAAAAGCTACAAGCAGGAGGATTCTTAAAAAAAGTTCTTAAAGGTGTGTAAAATCACTCTGCACGGCAGCGCGGTGGATTATGGCCTAAACCCTTCTGAGAGGAGACCCGCGCCCAGCAGTGGTACAGTAACGGGTTGACGACAAACTCGTTATTAACTACTCTAAACTATAAAAAAATATCAACAATCTGTATACCTTCGTGCAGAAGGTAAATAAATATAACAAAGTACAGTACATAAATCACAATAGTGGATGCCGGCTGAGTTACATAGGTATATGAAGCGTTCCTCGCAGCTCCTCGCGCAGTGTTCGGGAGAGGCAACGTATCTGTGATCAGCTTCAGTTAGAACCTCTGTTTTCTAGATATATATAGAGTTGGTTGCTAATGTCCATGGACACCACTGGGGACCAAGATGGTCGCTTTAATTGTAAGTTAGCATCATACTCTTCTATCGAAGGTCTTCTTTGAAGGTGGTAGAACCCTTTGTGGTTCGACTCCGGCGGCACCACCGCCACACCTATTTCTACTTAATAACAGCAGTGTTAGGAGCTGCTGTGTTCCGTTTTGTAGGGTGTGGTAAGGGAGACAGACTTTTCCGAGGCGTTCCAGCTTAGTCCTCAGGGGTAGCGGCGCATCTGTGGCCGACCTCAGGTAGGAATATCTAATCCCATCTAAGGTTGATTGCAGATGTCCATGGGCGGCAGTATCCACTTACCATCAGGTGGACTGCATGCTCGTCTGCCACTCATATGTAATAAAAAAAAACCGAAAGGACAGCTTCAGAACACCTTCACGCAAATATGGGTGTGGCTGTGGTATATGCGATTATTTTACTTCAATCTTTAAAAAAATGCGTTTAAATGTTTGACGACTCTAAAGCAGAACAAAGCTATACATAGCCATTTTGGCTATGTATAGCAGACAAATTCTAAGGTATCGGATCTTATTGAATAACACCTTATTGGAATTTGATCCAGTTTGCAACGACCGTGGAACGACGACTGTACAAGTTTATCGAATAGCGGATTGGATATTTGTCTCTTGATAATCATTTGGCTAAAAAACTATTTACAGCTACTTAATAGTAAAATGCGTGTCTGTCTAGCTATTTGTAGGTACAACCTGCTCGGCCTTTTCATGGAATGTTCGAAAATGTAGGCAGATTTACTACATGTAAGTTACATTAACATTATGAAAATATTCAAGCTTTGTACATAATAATGTAATGTAGAGGGCACACGTATATTGCGAAAAAAATGAGAAAAGTGCGAGTTGAACATGCGTAGGTATTCAGGATTCCTTACATACATTATTTTATAATTTTTATACCCATAAAAGATAAACAAAAAATAAAATCATCACATGTTTATGTATGGAGGCCGCGTGGTGTGTTTTTCTTAATTCGTTGTTAGGATACTCGCTTATAACTAACACACGTTTTATGACAATTTAAAAATGTTTCAAAAAGCTCTTTAAAAATTGAATAAAACATAGATTTAGTACTGAAACCCTAACGAATGGTAAATGGTAAAATTAAACCGACATCCGTATGAACGAATGACTTTAGTATAGTTGCATTGTACCTGAGAATAGACGATAAAAGTTAAACTGACAGGTTTATGTGCAATGTACACGGCAAAAAACACACATCCATCGAACACGTTTGATGTGATGCGTATCGGTGTCGCTTTCAACGACGCAGCAAGAAACACTAGTCTCAATCTGCGATGATGTTAAGAGGTTGTGCGCGACCCGATCCGGTATCGGTTGCGATTACCTGATCGTGAACAGATTTATACATCATCAACCCATTACTGTCCCACTAGGCACGGGTCTCCTCTTAGAATGAGAAGGATTAGGCCATGGTCCACCGCGCTGGCCAAGTGCGAATTGGTAGAGTTCACATACCTTTGAGATTTTTTTTATATAAATCTCTCAGGTCTTAATTTTTTAAGAGTAGTCAGGTATGCAGGTTTCCTCGCGATGTTTTCCTTCGCAGTTTAAACAAGTGATAATTTATTTGTAATACGCACATAACTTCGAAAAATCAGAGGTGCGGGCCTGGGATTTGAACCTCGGACCCCTCGAGCGAGAGGCCGATTACAGTAGGTCTGGAAATAATAAATTGTTTTAAACTTATGGAAATAAAAATTACACATGATAATTTGCATGTAAATTGCAATTAAGAATTTGATAGTTTTTCAATTAAACCTATTCGGCGGACAGGCTAAATATTGGAAAGGAGTGATCGTTGTCTAAAGACATTTACAACACTAAAGTTGTCGACAGTATCGAAGGTAGTTTGAGTTTGGGAGGTAGGGATTTTGTACCTTTATTCAAGAGTCATTGTAAACTCATACTCCATTTCGTTATTCGTTGATTTTTTAAAGTATTAAGTCGTGTGGTTCTATGAAAAAGATGAATACGTTTTGTTCATACCGATATGGGATCGCATGATGTAAAAGCATCCCTAATGCATTGCTGTATATGTTGCATTCCACCATTACCCAAGTTTCGATATATTATCAACCTTATGTCCTAATTCATAAAGATTAATGTGTTAATAACTTGTACTCAGAATTGCAAAGTTAAAGAAAAAAATAGCGTTTTTTGTGCGCCGATTCAGCGCTCAATTGAAGCTATTTATTGTCAAAATTGTTTAGTTTATATATCAAAATATATATCATACTATTTGTTTTTTTTTTTCTATAAAATATTAAATTACTAACTAGAATAAATTAAGCTACACAATAATAAAAACTTATTTACAAAATGTAGATATTTAGAAAATAGAAAAAAAAACACTACCATATCATAGCTGTCTTTGGGCAAGGTTCCTGAGATGTTGTCAGCTTTATTATTAGGTACGGCAAAAATGGTGCTCTTATACAGTGCAGTGTGTAAAGTGTACATAAACTCTTTCTACATATTTCATCTATTTAAGCGCTTACTGTACTTTTGAAGCTTAATATCCGATCATGCTGTTAGTACTTCAGCCGTGACAAATTAAGCTTTTTAAGACTTGTGCTACAAACACTTGCAAGTAATTTATGTCCATATATAAATGTTAAGTGTTAATTACCTTTAAAAAGCTAATTAATAATTACTACAAATGAGCTTCCATACGTTTTCCTTGTACGATCTCGCATGGTATTAATTTTGATGCCTGAATCCTAAATAATTGCAAAATGATTGGACTGCGTGGAGTTTACTCTAGGATCCCTCCAGGTGTGGGGAGAGATTTGTAAATAAAATTTAAAACAATTGCAACCAAATCCTCGAACTTAAAAATATGCATAGATCTAGTGGCGGTACTTATTAAATTACTTCATATACGAGAGGCTGTACTACGATTATTTTGTTATTTGATAAATGATACGAGTATGTCACATATGGTCAAACCGTTGGTTGGTTGGTAGGTCCAGGCTCGGACAGCAAAATTGCTTATTTATTTTTGTCAATGTATGAGTTTTTAAACGGCAGCTCCATACTACGTTAAGATTAATTGTTATTTACTTCTACTACTACTTGCATCTCGCAACTTTGTTACCATTAAATAGAAATAAATAAACATCCTTACATTTGCCTTATAACTTAAAACACTTTCTACACTCACAGCCCCACACTAGGATTTCCTGTGTCGTGGGTGCCATGGACACACACATATGGACATATACAAATACACAAACACCCAGACCCAGAAACAGAAATCTAAATTCATCATTTAGATATCTGTCTGGCCGGGGATCGATCCAGGGACCCTCTGCGCGTCAGACCGGTATGGTAACCGCTCCGCCACGCGGATCGTCGACTTAAAAGGTTTGCTATACCTGTATATTTATAAGAAAAGCGTTTTAATATACTTCCATTCCTATCCAAAAATAAATAGTCATTAATTATAATGAAACTTTATTTGTGTTAACGTATTGATGTAATACATCATTCATAATCACAATAGATTGAATTGGATTTAGTATTTGTTGTATCTTAACGAGCATGCCTCAATCATTTTTTTATCTCTCTCACCTGACGCATGACAACAGCGACGTAACAGTGAAATAGGTAACGTTATTAATGTTGTTATAACATAATACGAGAAAACTAAATTACAGTCTTGTTAATGAAGTTATCAATACTGTGACAATATAATAACAGATGTACGCACGTTGGACGTAATAGGTAATTTAATAGTCTGCGAGTAATATATTAACACGAAATGGAATCTCGATACATTAATTTATAATCTCGCCTTGAGACAAATAAATTATATTGGAATTGATTAATTCTTTTTGCGAAAACAATGACATTAGGCGTTCAAGACTCGAATTCATTATATTTTGGAAAAAAAACTGTTGCGCTTTCAATTTAGCACAATCACCACCTACTAGCCACTGAAATCTCTTCGTAGTTTTTTTTGATAGTCGGAGTGGAATTATCAAAAATTTGCTTGGTTCTACCGGGCTATCACCGGTTTTTATGTTTTCTTTGTATATTAACACACAAAGCTATAGCTCACCCATTTATATGATTGTAGTACTTATAACCATAAAGCGCTCTACCACCTTCACCAAAAAGGGTTCTACCATCTTCAAAACTACATGACCAGTGATATACTACCATGGTCACTACTACTGTCTAAATATATATAACTCAAAGGTGACTGACTGACATAGTGATCTATCAACGCACAGCCCAAACCACTGGACGGATCGGGCTGAAATTCGGCATGCAGGTAGGTGTTATGACGTAGGCATCCGCTAAGAAAGGATTTTGGTCAATTCTACCCCCAAGGGGATAAAATAGGGGATGAAAATATTACTTATTAAGCCGCGGGCAAAAGCTCGTTAGGTATATGTATTGAGTATATAGAAATGAAGCTACGAGTAAAAGAAGATTGTAGAAAACTTTTTAAAACTTAATCTGTTGTTTAATGGTGTCTTTTACGAGTAACAACCGCCTGGGAGTGCGGTAAGTCGGGTCACAATTTACGATGGATTTTTATTATGGTGTGAATGGAAATGTTGAATTTGATTTTGCGCGATGGTGGTCATTGGTTCCCAACTTGACAATTGCGTTCATTGAAGAGTTGCGATTGCAATGTGAAGAGGTGACGCAAAATTAGAACAATTGTAGAATCTATAACCAATCCTATGTCCTATGTGGTACCTACTTTTAGAAGCCTATATTCAACAAATATTGTATATAAAGTAGATTAACCATACTGTACTCGTAAAGTAATGCGAAAAGTCATCCATACTTTTTTGCATGAAGTCCCCAAATCGTAGTGATGATGGATCTTATTCGTTTTCTTCAGATTCGGACTTTATATGAAATCTTTTTGAAGATTCTGCTTCATTCTAGGAGTTTCAACCGGTGTTTTGTTGTGCACATAATTTTTCACTACTATTTCAAACTATAGCTACTACTGCAGTTGTACTGAATTTAATTGGTATTGACAAGTATTCTAATAATTATAAACTTCTTTTGTTTCTTCAACTTCAAGGGGTGACATTTAAAGTTTGAAAAACGCTGGCGTAGTGTATTTATGGTGGTTTGTAAACCGTATTATGGGAGTCGGAAACGCTATAGGAGTGTTGCTTTGCCGCTATAATATGTTTATGTTGTGTGGAGTGACCATTCTGGAGGGTCACTCTCGACCTCGTAAATGGTGGTCATAAAGTTCTAGCTTTCGAGCAAAAGCTAGGTAATGTTTACACGGTTTATAGTCTTTACGGGACTTTGTGCTTATGATGCGAGATGAATTGAGTATTCTGAGACTTACGGTCTGGATTGCATTGGAAATGTATGATTGAGGTCAATGCAAAGTAATATAAACTAAACAAGTACATGTATAATACGATCCGAATCCGATACGAATGTACACCGTAGGGGTAATAATATTATCCGTTATCGATATCTGATTAAGTCCGAAAATATACTTTTGCATATTTTTGCATCCATAGCCCAACACTACGATTTCCTGTGGCGTGGGTGCTCTGGTTCCATACAAAGACGACACATACATCTAGACCTAGAACGAAATTCATCATTTAGTCTGCCCGGCCGTAGATTTAATCTAGAACCCTGTACATTTGTGATCACCACTACTCCATAGATCTAGCCAAATTTTTTCATAGCCAGTTGTTTTTTCATAACCCATTTTTTTATCATAAACTCATTTCTCTCAACCTTAAATTTACACTGGTTTTTACAAGGGTTTCTATAGAGTCTCTCTATTGAACATTTGTATAAACTTTCCTCAGTTATCTTACGAAGCCACGGCCAATAGCTACTTCAGCTATGTAGGTGAAGTTCTAAAAGCAAGACTATTAGTAACGCTATGCATCCAACGTCTATTAGTGTCTGTAGTGATCTACTGAGAACGGTGCCAGGTGTGTCAGGAGTGCAGCTGGCAGAATGTGGAGCGTCAATGAATGCTCTACGGAGAATCGAAACGTAGATACTATGAGAGAGCAGTGTCTTAACGTTGCTCAATGAGATGACAATAGTAAGGTTAGAAGTATAATTACATCAATCAATTATTGATTGCTGTAACAAAACAAGCAATCATTGATCGCCTTCATAGTTGTTCAATGAGATTAATATAATAATAGTTGATGATTAAACAGTTTGCAATCGTACTTTAATTTATTTGTAGAGATACAATTGGGTAAGAAAACAGACATGAATATTGGCGAACTCTGATACACAATGCGTCAGTTCTAAATAATCATCGCACGTACGATCAATGATCTAATACTGATCGAAGCGAATCCTCCAAAGATAAACGGCTTCACTCCATCTCTATAATTTATTGCAACTAAGGAGATACGACATAAGAATGATCATCGTGTTAAAAGTAAAGATATAGTTACATCTGCTCACATCCGGAACGTATAACATTCTAGTACATAGGAATCTAGAAACTCTGATGGTTTTGCTGATAGACGCTTCGAGATTAATTAATGCGAGGTATTAAGATTGTTATCAATCAAGAAGATTGAATTATTAACGGTAATAACGATATTATTCTCAGACATTGTCGTTAAGAAATTGTTCAAGATAGATAGATAGGATAGGATACTTTATATTTCGCAATGGGAATCGAATTTGACAATAATGTTATATACTTTATTTAAAATATAAAGTTGTCAACGAATAATCTTGCAAGTAAAATATAAATTTGTGTTTTATCCGGCTCAAAGGACCAAGAAGGAATTTTGAATCAAAGAATAACGAATAATCTTAGAAGTAAAATATACATTTGTGTTTTATCCGGCTCAAAGGACCAAGAAGGAGAGTCAAGAGAAGGAAAATGTCAAGGTTTCTTTCTATTTATAAGAAACTCAATATTAAATATCATGTCTACTACAATCCATTTTATAAATAGTAAAAGGAAACAAATTAAAACATAAGGTTTATGAGTGCAGTTCTATTACAACAATACCAGAATATAAATCAATATTTGTTATCTCAGAAGATTTAACACATACAACATTTAAACAAGTTCTCAAGGCTTTAATCTACCAACGAGTCATTACATCAGTTGACGAAGAATAATTTCGAATTGATTATATCGCATCCAGAAAGGTTTCACAAAACGATAAATAACACATAGCAAAACGATTAAAACAAACAACCGTAAATGATGATAAATGTTGCGCGAATGTCGAAAGAAATTAATGACTGAACAATTATCGCCGGCAAATCATACGCAGTTACCGCGGTCGCTTCAGCTAACAGTTTGATTAATTGCAACGATTACAAGTGCGAGAATGTTAATTTTCTGATTGAATTTATCTAAAATTTACTTGATGATATTACATCATAGATTTCTGCTGTGATAAAATAAAGCGAATTTTTTGTAAATATCGCATTGGTTTTTGATTTCAATGGACCAGATGGGCAGACGATCTGATGAAGACGGCGGGAAAACGCTGTATTCACAGGGCACGGGACTGGTAGGAGTGGTACCAATTAGGGAATGCCTATGTCCAGCAGTGGACCTTAAAAGGCTGATGGATGGATGGATGGATGGATCTTGATTTCAATACCACAAAAGTCGTGGCATTATTTACTAATAACATCATTGTTTTCAATTGGGATAAAGTAACGCGAACATTTTATCAATATCGCAAAAGGTTTTGATTTCAATAATATTAAAGTCGTGGCATTAGTATTTATTATGCAGTTATTTCAAAGAACAAACTCTGTCGAAGATTATATCAATATTGGAAGACAGCAGACTTCCGGCTCATGCATCACAATGACCATGCTTATGTACTATAATTTTAAATTTACCTCATTTTTTCTCCTGCTCCCACACTTTGGCTAGACAGTTCTTCTCTCTTTCTCTCACTTAAGCATAGTCTATACAAAGTACCATAGAAAGTTACCCAACAAGAACAGTGCCTTTTAAAAAAGTCGCAACGGCTTGTCAATTGCTCTGCTCCGTAGTAAACGGCTATTGTTATTGTAATTTATGATAATCACCCCACTTGTATATTGGTGACGAGGCTTGTGATGTCTCATTTGCAAGTATACTACGGTAGACCTCGTTTTGTGTTTTGTCTGATAGTGTTTGAGTTCTTAAGTTGACGCCTAAGGCCGCTTTTCTAGAAAACAAGTGGGCTAGTAATACACTTCATAATTTCTCTCGTCCGTTTCCAATTTCTGTACAAACAATAGTTAAGTTGTTTAATATATTGATTCAAATAATCACATTATATGTTTATATTGAATTGAATTGAATTTGTTATTTATTTCTCCTTAAATAATAATTTCTGTATCTGTAATGTTAATTTTTTTATCTTACTATAATTCCGTACCGGATAATTTCTTACAAATGATTTCTCTCTCCATAATTGCTCTTATGGTTCGTTCCAGTATTGAAGACTAATATAGCTGTAATGAGGTCTACATTTATTATTCGAGGAAAAGGGCGCACCGATAAAGTCAGATCCGTGTGTTTTTTTCCGGTATCTTTAGTAATGGCGGAAAAATTGAAAACATTTTAATGTTATACTTCTTCTTGCTTAAATAGGAAAGAGTTGCCATTATTTAAAGGTCCAATTCCATAATAAAGCAAATTATTGTGTAAATTTTGAGATGATGACGATCAAAAATGCTTATTCTTTTAGCCAATTTTATTTACATTATCACAGCATGCACCATTCATTTTCTAGCTTTAAAAGAGCATCGCTTGCTCTCTTGTGGTGTGCTAAGTCATGTCAAATAGGTGTGGTCTACTTAATGCACAGCTTATCTAAGCGTACCATTGTCAGAGAATTAACCTCAAAACTTTCTTTATCCCGATGTTACCTAACTTCTAACTGTTCTGTTTGTAACTGTTGTGTTTACGGTTAAATATTATGTTTCAAGTTTTCAATTTTTTTTTATAATATAGCAGTAGCAGACGAGCATGCAGTTCACCTGATGGTAAGTGGCTACTACCGCCCATGGACATCTGTAATCAACCCCCGATAGGATTAGATATTCCTACCTGTGATCGGCCAAAGATGCGCCGATACCCCTGAACACTAAGCTGGAACGCCTCGGAAAAGTATGTCTCCCTTACCACACCGTTCAAACCAGAACACGGCAGCGCTTAACACTGCTGTTATGAGGCAGAAAGAGGTGTGGCGGTGATGCCGCCGGAGTCGAACCACATAGGGTTTTACCACCTTCGAATTGTTGATATTTGGAACTCATTGCATCTTTTATTTTTTATATGCGTTTTTGTAGACGAAATTCATCTAATGATGCAGGGTTAGCACAAAGTTAATTATGATCCTCTATCTTAGTTCAACCAAACACAGGTATATCTTTAACCTTCCCAATTTTTTTGACCGATAGTTAGTTTAATGATGCCAGGATGATTCAGTGATTAGTGATCGTCTTATAATTATATGAATTTCTCGTATGATCACTCTTATTGATAATTTCGCCCAGAGCTAATTTTCTTGTTATTCTAATTCATATAATTTTACAATGGGGCATTGACGAATAAAATATTGTAACTAAATTATGTTTCAACTAAGCTCTCTTTCTATGAAAATTAAATCGACACAAATAAGCTCACATACTTGTATAATGAGTTCAGAAAATCTTTATTTGTACTATTCTGTCATTTATTTACCATTTATTATAGTAATCATCCTTTAAATAACAGTTCTAAGACACAAATTATGTCAAACAGTCCTCTGATACACCATTTTAAATTCCATTAAACAAATTGACCCACCATGTTGCTCCGATATTATTAACATCCAATCATACATCCCAATCATTGGAATTTTCCAATCGTAGAACCGAAATCCCAATCATCCAACAGACATGATTTTATTGGATGATTATATCCCAAAACAAATGTACCAGGCTTCCATCACACATCCCGCGAGAGTGGGGTCAATGCGCCATCGACTCCATTAAGTGACCAGCGCTTATTCCGTGTCGTGATGGAGATTGATTTTTATCCCGTATAAATATTATTCGATAAAAAATGTCAGACGAATATAGGACCTCCTTTTTGAGGTCGATAATAATAAGCATTTTAAAAAAGGAATCTCTTTATTCCTTTTTTAAAATGCTTGATGTTAATAAATACTTTAAAAATTAAACATTCTGAAAATTACATAAAACGTTATATTATTGTTCATCTAAAATCATTTTGCAACAGTTTACGTTCAACTCACACTTGGCAAAGCTCATAAAAATAAAGTCTTATTTTAAAAATTAACTTATGTTAAGTTTGAGCATACATATTCCTATTGCCATCACTCCACGCAACACGTAATAACACCTTTGAAGTTGGAAACAGCGCTCCATTCATGCAGCAATCGTTGTTTTTATTTGAGCCCCCACACAACATACAAACGGAATTACAGAGCAATTTTATTATTATTAATATCCTTTTGAAACGGGAGTCGTACATTGTGTTATGGCTTCGATGTTAAGTAATGTTACATATTGCTTTTGTTAAGTAATGCACGTGTTTAACTTTATCGCGAATCAATTACATACTGTTTTTGTTAGGTAATGGATTTGTTTTAATTGATATCGCGAATCAATGAATGTTTTTATGTTTCGAAAGTCGGGTGCGTGATGTTGAGAGTAATTATTTTAATTAAGTTTAATAATATTTACGTTTTCTGATTAAGTACAATCAGGTAGTGAGGTAAATGGTTCAGTTTAGTTTGCTTTTGCGTAAGTTTTTTTGCAATTTGCAATGACAAAGCACAAATTAAAGCGATCCCGAGATTTCTGTATATTTTAAAAAATTAATAAAACTAAAAAAGTACCCTCACATTCTTTAGTCTCCTTAAGAATCCAATTACTAAGCCTATATCGTCTGTCTATGTCTCTGTATTATTTTTAAAGAGCTTTTCTTAACAGAATATTTTGTGTTTTTTAAACAAAAAATTTTACTGAATATAGTAAAGTTAATGTAATAAATAATGAAAAGTTAAAACCTAATGATCTTTCAGAAGACCTACAGATTATTAAATTCAAGACTCATAACTCTGTAAACTTTGTGTAGGATGCCCTTTTAAGTAAATATAACTATAGTTGATAATCGTTGTAGGCGTGTGCAGACAGCGGGTGACCTTTCACGGTAACGCACGTAGGCCGTTTGGAACCTAAAGGTCGTCTAAATAAAAATATCCAGGAATGAAGTCATACCTTTCGATAATTTATGTCCTAAACATCGATCAATGATACGAAGGTTGTTAAGCGAGCCTTTCGTATTTAAATGTCGTTTTTTTATGTTGTTACGTCATTTTAAAGGTTTTATTTTAAAGGTGGTAGAACCTTTTGCGGTTCGACTCCGGCGGCACCACCGCCACACCTATTTCTACCTAATAACAGCAGTGTTAGGCGCTGCTGTGTTCCGGTTTGAAGGGTGTGGTAAGGGAGACAGATTTTTCGGAGGCGTTCCAGCTTAGTCCTCAGGGGTAGCGGCGCATCTGTGGCCGACCTCAGGTACGAATATCTGATCCTATCTGGGGTTGATTACAAATGTCCATGGGTGGCAGTAGCCACTTACCATCAGGTGGACTGCATGCTCGTCTGCTACTCCTATATTATAAAAAAATATATATATTATCACAATCTATTGATTTTTTTAGATCCGGTAATGTGGCAATTTAAAAATTCTATAAGTTTAATTTCGCACACTTATATTTACTATACCAATCAGACTTTGACTGTGCCTATGGAAATGTGTAAAATTTAAATGCGATTTTAAAAGAACTGCCATTTACTAACTGCACTAATTTGCTGGATGTGGTATCCGTGTACCTACAATATGATATGAATTTGGCTGTAATTCATACACTCTTGTCTAGATTGACTGTTTTCTTTTCGTGCAAGTGTAGAGGAAATCTGTCTGAGGCTTGAGGCTGTCCTTATTCCGAAACTGCTGCATATTGACATAAAGATGTCAGCTCTAAATATAATGAAGCCCAATTGAGAACTTAGTTGGAACGCCACATGTGTCTACTCGTACCCAAAAGTAATATTAAATTGTTGTGATGTCAAGTTTTTTTCTCATACGAATTTGAGGATCCACGTGTACATTGAGCACTTAAAGTGTTTTGACGCTACCTTGGTCTGTGGCGTTATAACTGATGTCATATCTATATATAAACAGAATATATTAGTACCTCGATTAAGTTTTTTTGCGCGCAAATCGGTTGATTTGCGCGTGGGATCATGAATGATTTGATGACAACATTTCAAAGTGGATTCAATAAACTTACGAGTACATGACAGATGGGTGTGGTGGTATTGTGATAATATATCGTTCTTGTCTGAATTATTTAAGCGAATTCGAATATAGCACCCAAAATATTAAAAGGTTATACCTTGTGAGCGAGTTTGTTAGGTTATATTAACTTCTGAGTTAGTAGGATGTTTTGTTTATGGTTGTTTGTAGTAAACTTGTCTAAAAAATACAGGATTACAGATAGCTAAAAACTTATCTTTTATAAACTTCTGTTTCTACTTATAACAATTCCGGTTTAAGGGCGTGGTGGTGCAGAGTTACAAATAGAAGGCGTTCTAACTTCTTCTCCAATACTATTTATTTCTATTTATATATAAATAAATACACAATCGTAACATCTATAACAAGCTCATGTACGATCAGTATAGGGAAAACTTTTCTACTTGAATAATTTAGATGTCATATACATGTTGTATTAAATGCCGTAAGAATTTTACGATACTCATATAAGTAACGGGTCTTCATAGGTGTTTAAATGTAAATACTAACATATTCTAGAGTCATTGGCCTTCATTTGGCAACTCTTTATTACCGAAAAAATGTTACACAATATCTACTTAACCATTAAGCTCTGTTGCTTTAAACTTAATCCAATTTACTTATTACTCAAGAGTAATAAGGTTGAAATTAGTTGGAAGAACTGCACTATAGTAGGGTCGAGTAAGGATGTTATGGAGGTTCGTATCTATATCCGAAAAGCTTCGGATATCCGAATACATAATTATTCGAAATTATTCGAAACTTTTCCATCGGATTCCGGTAAAAAAAATCGAATAATTTGGAATAGGAGCGAAGCCTAGTTAAGACAACGTCATGACAAGTTTTTGCGTGACGAAGACGATGCAAAATGCAGTACGGTTCCTTCAGAAATAACATGAAATATTTATTTGTATTTTTTTACTTTTCAATTTCTAAAATCATATATCGATAACAAAAACTGCTAAAAGTAATATATCTGAAATAATTCTACTTCCGTAATCGTATAATGAAACCGGTTAAGGTTTTTATTATATCCGTATAACATCAAGATCCGAAATCTCATATCTGTAACAACCCTAGAGTACTCTTTGTCTAACACAGTTTCATGTTTGTTGGTGTTAAATTTACGATGGCATCAGTTTTATCAGATCCCGTCGGCATTCTTAATGCACAGATAGCGTTTAAATTGTGGCCACATTAACTTTAATTGTTTTAGTATCTTTAATTATTTATCGTTTATTCGTGTGGTAGAAAGTTTTCTCGTAAAATGATTATAGTGCAGTGTAATCATAATATTTCATCTATTTGACCAAATAATAGTTAAGTTACATACTAGCAAATAATAACAGTAACACCAGATTTAATATCGTCTAAAGATAAAAAAGTAAAATAATAGGAAATAATTCATTATCTATATACCAGTTTTGTGTTGTAGCCATTTCAAAGGAAGCCCGTCCAAGCTTTATTTAAAGCAGATTTACTTTGTTTTTTGTTAATGAAATACTTGTTTGTGTTCGTAGCCACGAATCTACAGACATCTTTACATTGGATTTCCATTTTATATAGTTACTAACAGACCATAAATGGCATAATCCTTAACATTAGATTTTTTGTAAATAAGTAAATATTATATAGTAATATTCATTTAAGTAGAAAATAGTAGTAACCTACGATGATGAAAAAGTATTATCATAGGTTCATCACTAAACTCTTTGGTAGTGTTTTCCAGTTTATTCTTCTTGTCAAATATTTAAAGAAATAAAAATGTGTCTGAGCTATGAAAATAAGATTTCATTATTTAAATTATTTCACGATCCTATATTTTAACAAGAATAACACTTACACATGAGCTGCACTGCTTTCTCATATAAAAATACATGAACATTCAAGTTATTTATGAGGTCAGGTTGAAAGGTCTTGATTCAGGCAAGGCCGGTATGATATGCCACCTGCTCGCCACACCCATCTGAATAGTAAAGTGGTTATGGGTGTGCCATTAGCGCAATCGAACCCCGTTTTACTTTCAGAGACGTAGATATTAAATGGTCCGTACTTATTGTTTAAACGAGGCAATAATATTTGTTAGAACAATCATATTAAGATTATAGACTTACAAGGTACAAGAAGAATTAGGTAAGATTACAGAGTTAAATGTATCAGGCGTTACTTTGCGGAAATCGATGCTGTTAAGTTAAGGTTAAAACTAATTCGCAACAATCCGCTACAAATATGTATGATGGTATATATATTGCATACTGCATGGTTTAAAATATATACCATCATACATATTTGTAGTGGATTGTTGCGAAGTAGTTTTAATCTTAACTTAATAAGATTATAGAATTTAATACTTTAATAAAGTCTATATTGTGGATTTCAACTCGTTTTAAGTTTTCAGGCTTTTGCAGATAAATCGGAGCCTTTTTGATTTCACTTGAGTAGTTTAGAGTTGACTAAAATAATTGCTAACTGCCGACCCGCGTGGCGAAGCGCTCACCATACCGGTCTGACGCGCAGTGGGTCCCGGGTTCGATCCCCGGTCAGACATATATCTAAATGATGAATTTAGGTGTCTGTTTCTGGGTCTGGATGTTTGTGTATTTGTCTCTGTATGTGTCCATGGTACCCACGATACAGGGAATCCTAGTGTTTATAGCGTTTAATCCATAATCCATTAAAAAAGTCATGAGTCATTACTAATCAAATTCATCTCAGATAACTCAAAAGACTAATACTCGCAAGTCTTGGAAAATTGACTCAAGTTTTAAAATTAGGACTACAGAATCGTATCTTTTACAACACTAATCCCTCGGCCTTAGGTCATTTTACGTTTGAGAAAATCTAGATCTCACAGAGCACCAATGCACCGATTGCAGATTACAGATGCTTTTAACTTAAGTGCTTACTCCTGGTCTGCTGTGGTTACGGAAGTGTGGCGTAATGTCGAATGTTCTCAGCACTGATTGTGCTCACAGTATAAGACCTCTAAAAGTACAATAAAGACATTTCATATATGTAGAGTACTTGCCTCTTTTCAAGCAAATATTAAGTAGGTACCTAATTACTTTCGCTAACACCATCCACAGCCCTTACGTTGCTACTACCACGCGATTTTCCACATCAATTCATGTCATCCATGACACGGATAATCCTACGGTGCAGTACGGTTATGTTAGAGATATTTCCAATAAAATGTTAAAGTTGGCTTAAACTAAATAAATCTGTTTCCATAACCGATTATCATTACCGTTTTTGGGGTATGGGTGAGGATGAACTGGACACACATATGATTATGGTGTGTCAAAGCTTTGTCGGTTACACTACATGTTTATGGTGTTTGTTTGTGTCATAACTGTGCATGCGCATACAAATGTACTAATTGAGCGGTAAGCTTTATAGCCGGTAAATTTTACTTAAGTTTACTTTAATATTTTACCAATTGATCTTAATCAAAAAGCCAGTTGATAAAAAATCGATTTTGTTTTGATTGTATGACGCACGAGTATTTTTTTTCGAAATTGTGGCTTTGAACCGTTTCAAGACATTATCCACCATGCCTAACCAAATGAATATAAAAAGACTCACTTATAAGCATAAAATTAATTTTAAAAGTGTTTAAAAATTTTGTCCATTGAGAAACACCTTTTCAACATCAAACACAAATCAAAACGGTTTAAAATCAAAACGGAATTTTCATTGATCTGTTCGACAAAGTCAAATTTATATGTTTATCGTTCTTGTTTTAAATGTTATTTGAAGATATGTAATCGTCCCTATTTTATTGTTTTTATTTCGTTTCCTTTACTTGAAAGCCATTAAACTTATTACGTCTTGTTTAAATTTACATTTAGGCGATTTTATTTACTTACCTCACTCATTTGATAGTGTTATCTTTGTGCAATCTTTACTCTATTTTACTGTATGTATTTTCCGTTAAAGATTTTCATTTGTAAGAACAATTACCTATTTTAATATAAGACTTACATTTTCTGATAAAATGATTAGATTGATTGTAGTTAGCACTCCGTGAGCAGTCACAGGCGTGTAAAACAATCCACTGCTCAATTTTCTACCTCAGTGGTTACCCAAACTTTAACCGCAGCGGCGTTGGAATTACAAACCACTACTGTGTAACCTAACACCGTATCTCTAGGACCTATTATGTAAGAGAGGTCGTCGTCCTAATTCGTTGAGACAACACCAACGGAGTCGATCGGGTGATTCATACCTCGTTTTTATGATCTAGCGTTGAATGAACTGCCCACATTTGTTTGTGGAGCTGATGTGTGTACTTCATTATCATCGCCATCGGATTATCTATCAGCCTGCGTTGTGGAACTGTAAAGATCTGATATTCAGATAATTTCAGGTTTGATTCTCGGCTAGACAACTCAATGATGAATTTAGATTTCTTTTTTGGTTATGGGTGTTTGTGTATTCGTTTTTGTGTGTATCCGTTCATGACTCTAAAAAATCCTAGTGCAGGGTTATGGTTTTAAAAAACCGTATGTATTTGTTATTGTCATACTACCGGGCACGGGTCTTTTTCTCATATCGACAAGGGTCACGTTGGTAAACTGCGAATCGGTTTTTATGATAATTCATTTTATTAATGCTTAGATGAGATCCAAAAATTAGAAAAGCTTGTTAAAAGCTTGTTGTAAAAAAATGAAATTTAGATCTTTGGCAAGCAATACTTAAATAGATTGATTATTAAAATGGGCGTAGGTCATCACTGCTTTGATGTATTTCTAATCTAGTACGATTTTTCATTGAGAACATCAATTTCATCTCTCTACACCATAAGTCATGATTCAAACGTTGTATCAGACTTGTCAGGCGATTAGATGGATCGATTTATATACTTGATTTATTATGTTTCAAAAGCAAACATGATAGATAAAAGGGGGAAGGAAGTGAAAGCACATTTATAAAACTCCTATCGAACTCCCATTAAATAGGATGAAAATATACTGTTGCGTTATTTGCTTTGGAGATTTTTGTACGCTGTTTGATCTGTGTTTTTGTAAGTAAATCCTTATTACCTTTGGCTTATTTGTTTATTCTTTGTAATTTTGTTTTATAACATCTTTGATTTTAGGCAGACTTCCATTTTTCACAGGAATCATATATAAGTATATTTTAGTTAAGGGAGTTTACGCTACTTCGCTTAAGGTAACAGTTTCGTTTAAATTTATACAGTCAGTTTCACCATTCTTATCATGAACGTCAGTTAAAAAATAATTTAGAAAAAATAATTAATTGAAGACTAATCTTCATGAAATAAATAAAATTAGACAATGGCACTTGCTATGTATTTAAAACTATAACGTAATTCTACGAACAAACGCAAAAAATATTCGAAAACGATTAAAGAATAATCGTTACAACTCGGTTCAGGATCCGCTCACTCGAGCAATGCGTAACGTAACTCGATAATGGATTGCCCATAAACACTGTGTTTGTTATTTTTACCCGGATCACTAACAAAGAGGGGAACCCTTAAGAATTTGTTATAATAACTTACTGGAAGCGATGCGGATGAATTTTGGAAATCATTTTGATCGGGAAGATTTTAAATATTTATTCTTTACTATACTCGTACGTATAAATGGTACTTAACGACGTTAATCAAGAAACCTTAACACGGCGAGAATATATTTTTTGATGATGCTCTTGCAAGCCAATATACCCCTTAAGGCAACTGGGTGGCTTTGTCCATCATCATCTCAATAGTATATTGTATTTCTTTTTATTTTGTAATCATTTAAATACGAGTAGTTAAAAAAGTTGCAAGATTTTATCCATACCTATCATAACAGAGCAAGTTAATAAAACATGCGTTTTAATAAATAAATAAATAAACTTGCCTGCATACGCAATAATAGTGTTTATCAGACCTTGAAAATAAATAGGCTATTTACAATAATTATAATTGCCAATTAAAAATAAAAACTTAATGCATTACAAAAGCATATTTCTGTGATTTTCTTCGAACAATGCAAATATTTCCATATTTATAATAAGCATGCCAAAATTCTCGAATTGTGGTAATATTGCGAGAAAATCTCCAATCGGTTTCACATAATTGTTTCCGTAAAAAAATTCAACCGGTTAGAATTAATGTTTGCTTGTCATTTCTACTCAATCTATTTCTGAGATCATCGCTCTATACCTGCTGTTTTTTGTCAATCCCTAGTTATGTTTGGAGAGGGAACAATCCGTGAAACAATAGTTAATTCGGTCTCATTGGGTTCGCTCCCGTCGCACCAATTTAAATTCCCATCTGACGTGTTGCATTCGATTTTAATCGGTCCTTTTTTAGATGCTCCTAGACGATCGCACAAGATTTATCATGCGGATGTTTTGTGATCTATATCGAGAGTTATACCACTTTTATTGGATTCTACACATTTTTTATCGTTCTTTTCATCATTGTTACGAGATCTATTTTCTCTCCTAATTCTATTCTCCTTGGTTAAAAGTGGTTATTAGGTGTAAAATGTTTAGATTGCGGCTTTTTTATTTCTGTCATGTTTTTTGTTTCGTCTGTATTTTAAACGCTTTAAGGATGACGAAGTCATCTGTGTTTGGAAAGTTTTAAGGATGTTATTATATTCTATTGATATCTAGCGAACATAACAAACATTAAGTAAGTTTTCCTATTATCATTCTATTTTATGATGCTATGCTTGTGAATATTTGCACGTGTTCAAAATATTTGTCTGTCTTACGTCACATGTCATCTTAAATTCCGATGTTATTAACATTTCACTATGAAATTATTTGTACAACGATATTCTAGTTTGGAACGCTATCATTAAAAATATTTGAACGTATTCAAATATCTACCTTTATCTCATTATCATTATCTTTAACAATGATCTTATTATCAGTTACAATTACTCTTGTATAACTTTATTTTTGTTTGTTACAGTTGGTTTTCTAATCCTCGGTTTCTACCTTTGGGGTTACCCTTACAAGAGGGGGTTCTTCTGCGACGATGAGTCTCTCATGCACCCTTACAAGGACTCCACTATCACCAACATTATGCTGTACATCGTTGGAATAGGTCTTCCTCTATTTACGGTAAGTGATATGAGTTTTTAATTTACATGCACATTCGGTTTTTCAAAATAACGGACTACCAGGTATATCTGGTCCCATACGCAATTGCGTATTGGAACCAGATATACCTTCAAGTTAAGTTAAGAGGTATTGTATAAAATCCGCAATTTTTTTATTGTTGCAAAAAAGATCCGGCAGTGCCTACAGCATGCGTTGGCAGTAAAGAAGAGTATTCTAACGTTATGAACCCTGTTTATATTCGTGGTAGACCGTTATTCAAGAGCTTATCAAATTATAGGTATATTATATTTATGATATAACTGTTACTATAATTAAGACAAGTGTAATATAGCTTTATTATTTCTTAACATAACCTATAAAGTATACAATAAAATATACGAACGTTGTTATAGATACGTTTACTGTCGAAACTATTAACCGCATTTTATGGGAAAAATAAGTTAATCGCTTTTTTATTAGCTTAAGAGAGTATACAGAACAAAAATGGAAGAAGACATCTGAGTGAGTAAACAATCTATAGTAGTAACGTTAAGTCATAAAATTGTAATGATGTAACAGGCATTAAATTATAGGTTAGGGATTTTAATTTGACTCTAGAAAATAAATCATAAAAGCTATTACGGCATATAAGAGAATATATAACGTACGGTGATTTTAAGAGAAATTTGAAATTTAATCTCTTCATGGATTAATTTAATGTGTAATCGTAAATCGATGATGTTTTAAATATTTCCACTGCACATATTACGTTACATGATGAATTGGGTAAACTACATTTTTACTAGAACTAAATATAGGTTCAAATTACCAACGATAATTTGTTAGATCTTGTATTTTGTTTATGAGTATCGGAAGTAACCAATTCACTTTACATTTCACCGACAGACGAAATGGTGAAGGTGAGAATTATAACGTGAACACTCCGAAGAGTTGTCGATTGATTGTCAATATTTGTACTTCGGCGCGCCGATCATGTGTTTGCCATTCCATTAGTTATTGTCACCTATCGCTTATCTGTCTTTATTGTCGGTGTTGTCCAAACTTTCCACCACATCTTACATCGTTATCCTGTGAGTAGATATGAGAAATTCGATACATTTTTGTGCAGTACACTCAATATAAGGAAGTAAATTTGATAAATGAAAAAAAATGTGGTAATTTCGTTAAATATTTGTTCATTTACTATCAACAATAGCACGGCAATAGAAGTTGGGCAATTAAACATTCGTTTTACTAGTAAAAAGCGTCAAAAGTAATTTTAACATGAATGTAAAAAAGTTATTTTTATCTACTGTAACTTGGTATTGATTTCATTATTTTATTTAAATAGCATATCTACCTCCCATCGTAGTTCAATTTCCTAAAACTCATTGACAGGTGCGTGGTTATCGATCCTATCAATGATAGTGCCTATAACTCTACGTGAGATACGGTAATGTGACCCTATTATAGCTTATCTGTTACACAATCAACCCTCGCCTTCTAACTTAACAGTCGTTCAAAGCAACACATGCATTCGTTTCCACGGTTATTTTACCTTATTTAATTTTCCCAAGAAATTCTGTTGATCTTCTCACTGTTGATCTGATTTCATTTATTTCCTTTTAACATCGAGTGACTTTGATAAGCTTTCGAATTTATCTATAACTTAATTTAATTCTATATTAACGTCCTTACATAAGACAATCTTTTTAGACGTCTTTTTGATCAATTGAGATAGTTTGTGCTTCGATTTTGGAGGCACCTACAATAAACATATTTCTGTCTTATTAGGGATAAAAGCTGGTTCTTCTGGTTTCTGGTTTCAAAGATATAAGAGGCCGAGAAGAGATAAGATGTTATTTTGTTGTTGTTATCCAACTTAATCCTCAATTTTAGCAACGCTTCAGTAATCGACTTCCTGTAAAACTCCAGTCGTAGGAATTTGTATTACTAGCCCGTTTACTTCTTCAGTTTCAAAAACCAGTACTCTGTATGCGGAGTCCTATCGCACATAATTCTATTTTAAGTTATTTACCGAAAGATCGATTTATTCATCAGGCTTCCCATTTCTTTCTCCGACCATAACTATTAATCACGATGTTATGACGAAGGGATATTCCAACGGCGCTCCGGGCAACAGTAAGTCGATAAGCTTTTCTAAAAATAATCCAAATCGCTGTTGGAATTACATTAAGTGGTTTACAACTCTGCGTCCTCTTCCTTGTTTTACAAAGATGGATAACTGTGTGATTTTCTCGTAAAGCGAGTGTGAAAGTTAACTGCCCTTTGCCAGTTTGTATGTCTACGGATGGTTAAACATGAGGCGACGAACGATTAATATTGGTTTTATCGAGAGTGTCAACGCCATTAGAATTGTACATATTATGTTAAGTTTGTTTATTCGTCATATTTATTGTTTTGTGTACATTGCAAATTTCTTAATGTTATCGTAACAGTACTAGCTTGGTAATGCATGGAAGTGATTAAGTACAAACATATTTTAGTGAATCTCAAAATATCTATAAAATTCTATTGAATGTTCGAGGTATTACTAAAATTTCGAAATTCTTATCAATGACATTCATGATCGATGGTTGCTGTGGAAGCGAAAGTAACATAAAATAAATTATGTCTAATTAAAATGATAATGATATAATTCTTGTAAAGTTTATTTAAAAGTTATCGTTGAGGCGACTTTTCACTTGTACGAGTATTATATGCTTTGGAAATATTAGTCTGCTTTTTCATTAGCTTTTATCGTGACTAAATATATTGCGTAATATTGATTTATTTGTGTTATTTTTGCAATGGTTTGTATGATATTTAGTGAGTTTAGTTAGGTTTTGAGTTTGACTTGATTTTTTTTATGCAGCCTCTTCATTTTCACTTGCGTGCTCATTTGATCTTAAGATGTATTTAATAGGTTTTCTTGAAATATTTCCATCGTAACTTCTTTCCTTTCACAATAAAACTTTAAAACATATTCCCAAGAAATCTTGACATTGATATTAGTAAGGAGTGGATACAGTTAAAAATATACGCGATTGACATACCCTACTTGCACTTAAACATGTCCTTAAGTACAAATATAAACTGGTCGGTTTGAAGCCACTTAGCTCTATTGACATCGATCCGGCTGATGTGGGTGACATCATACACATCTGTTCCCAATGTCTTAGTCTATGTATAGATAATTGATCAATGGCCGGCTCTATAGATCTTATAAGGGCGTGGTGACCGAAAGTTACTTGTTTGTTGATACTTTCCTCATTAACAAAATTTAAGGAAACTTTATGAAGGGTGCAAAAAGAGCTCTGCTTCAAAGCCAGCGATGCGTTGGCGACTCCTCTAGTGTTGCAAACGTCCATAGGCGACGGTGACTGCTTTCCACCAGATAGCCCGATTGCCTTATCGTTAGGTATAATAATTGTAAAAAAAAAAACGAAATTTAGTCTATTTCATAAAAAAAATATTATTTTCTAATCGATGCAAGTACATATTTGGGTTGTTTTTTGATTTTTACCTACTTTTATCTTTGTCAACTTGTAAAACACTTGTAATTTGCGGAACTTGTACCACAGTAACACGTTTGAGACCATTTTTTACTGTGATCTTTTATTAATCAGTTTCAGTAAATAATTTTTCCTTGTTCTTGGATACATCAAAATCATGGTGACCCTACCCATCAACAGTGGTCTATCTGATGTCTATCACAGTTTTATATCTTTCTATTTTAAACTTGTTATCCGATAGTGACATGATTACGATTGAATGGATAAAGTACCGGTTATTCGAATGTTGAGGCTATGGGTTCCAAGAATTTGAACTGAACACCCGTAGCATTACCGGTTATTCACTGTAATTGTAACAATGAATACCTATGATTTCAAAACAAACAACGGTAATCGGTTTGAAATGAGTTGAATGAATGAAGATGAATTTCACGATATATGTATGAGGTGCTACTCTTTTTAGTTTTCCGTAGATTACCTTCAACTCTTCGTAATCACGCTGTTAGTGCGTCTGTTAACTAATAATTTAGTCTGACGTGCAAAGTGTTTGGGGTAGTAGATCTCCGGCCAGACGATATCTGAATGATGAATTTGTATCTGGGTCTGAGTTTTTGTGTATTCGTCTTTGTGTGTATCCATTGCACTCACGAGAATCCTAGTGTGGGGTTGTGAATGTAGAGAGTATTTATACTTTCGATTCTGAAATTTGAGTAGCATTCGAGCATGCAGTCTTCAGTCTAGGACAAATTTGGATTGTCTCATATGAGTATCACTCGCTTAAGACATTAGACAAAATGGCAGAAATACACATAGTGCTAGTGCAATCGAATAAAGTTATATAATAACTTCTCGTCTATAAAAAACATTTATTACATTACTATCTAATTTACACTTTCTTGTCATTAAGGGCTTAAGCATCTTAGTAATTGTTACGTATGGCTGTCCTTTCCTTCCTTTATAGTGTGAGAGTTACTTTTATATAATTAAACGATGGCATTTTACACTTTCTTTATTAACTTGTACATAATCGCCACTTTCCCTTTAACTTTAACATTTAGTACTTTAACTTTGAATGTATCATATCCTATATCATGTAATTACGCTTTCTACATCTACAGCCCCATACTATGATTCCCTGTGGTTACCATGAACACACACAAACACGAATACACAAACATCCAGACCCAGAACAGAAATCTAAATTCATTATTCAAATAACTGTCTGGCCGGGGATTGAATCCGGCACCCTTTGCGCGTCAGACTAGTACGAGTATATTGACCATTCTGCCACGCGGGTCCTCAAGTTGATAATGTACGTAGGTGATGTACTTTTATTATTAGGTTTTTACGCTTTAGACTATAATTAAGGATAATAAGGATTCCCCTTTGGGACACTTATAAGATTGATCTCGCTATGGAAATTACATAACTCATTTTAGACGCTCTTGATCTCAAATATAAACAGGAAAAGATAAATCAGTATATTTGTGATTGCAATCAATGCTCACGTGGTGATACTATTTTCCCTCTGTTTACTTATTTGAGCTTTGTGTAAGCACAATAACTTCAGCTGGATTATGCGGCTACAGCCTCACAAACAGGTGTAATGAGCCAACGACGACGGACAGAGACGGAATGGTGGAGTGGTGCTTGCGAACAATCTTCGACACCGAATTAAATGCACTTCAAATGTTTTGTTCGTAGCCTAGTGGTTAAGAAACTCGGCCTCTTGATCGAAGGGTCCGAGGTTCAAATCCCAAAAAAATAGAAATTAATTACATATCACTTGTTTAAACGTTTAAGGAAAACATCGTGATGAAACCTGCATCCCTGAGAAATCTAAAAGAAGTTTTCAAAGATATGTATAGTCTACCAATACGCACTTGGCCAACGCGGTGGACTAGGGCCTATTAACATAGATGTATAACCTACCTAATAAGAGCAGATTAATCTTGTACTTTTTTGCAGAAGGCAGCGCTTCACCAAAATACAGATATTTTACAATATATGTACTCGTATTCATATTGGATTTTATCGCAACAAATGTTATATCGAACCTTTTAACTTGGTTTATACCTAATTTTTATGTTCCTTAATATCGACCCACCCGTAATGACTGGAAGACCGTCCCTCCTAAGTTCACCTTGACCGATAGAAAAAGCGACGCCTTGGCATTTTGCCCGCACCGTGAAAGATATCGCGTTTTTATGATACACACACGTCATTGCGTTATTTTTGTTTTTGAGAATGCCTGTTACGCCTTTTAAGATAAACACAAAGAGAATTTTTGTTACGCCTCTGCTCAGTTATGAAACTGTAAATATTTTGATATGAAGACGTTCATGACTGCTGCAATTTATGGCCATATTTGTTGTGTGAATTTTGATTGAATCATTCCTGACAATATTTTATTGTGACTGAATCAATATTTGACTAATACTGTAACAAAATCATCCCATGAATTTACTTTACCTACACTAAAACAGTTGCCAGTCACCATTATTACTTTTCGTTTTGCTGTATCATTATATACATCAGTGAGAACATTTTCTAGTTACCCAATCAATATTTGACTAATGTTATAACAAAATTATACTATAAATTTACTTTACCTAGACTAAAACAGTCGCCTGTCAACATTATTTCGTTTTGATGTATCATTATTTACATCGTTTACGTCATTACTATCTTTTCCAATAAATTAACCAGTAATTATCTAATTTTATTAGCTATTTGATTTCATTAAATACAACTCATGTTCATCATTTGTCACATATGTCTCCCGTTTCCAACAGTTGTCACATAATTTCCAAGTTAATAATTTCCAGTAATCTCTTTTTCAATATTTGTTTCTCCTTTTATAATGTTTACATGTTTTATTAGCTGTCGTGTTGTTGTAGTCAAGAGGTTGTCATTTATTATTTGCGTTTGCTCTTCAACTGTTCTCTTATTTACACCAATTATATACTAACTCGTGTTTCTTTGTTTGGTGTCATTATTAGTTACAATTATATCTTGCGAAATATAATGTTTGCGTATTTGCATATTTTGTTTGGCTTAACTAATCCTAGACAAGATTAAGGTTCCTACCCGATGTCACAGTAGAAATATGGAATATGGAATTCGATATTTCTACTGTGCCGATGTTGCATACATATGCGTTCCTATTCCTGAAGGCTAATTTGGACCCAGATAACTATATCTCTATTACCACACCCTTCGAACTAGTTCATAGCAGCGCTTAACACTGTTATAAGCAAAAATAGGTATGGCATTGGTGCCTCTGGAGTCGGATAATTTCGTAGTGTGAGTGTCATTAGTAATGTAACATTACAACATTGTTGTAGTAGACGAAGCTCTAGACATAGATGTTGTTATGTAGTTTCATACAGCGATAAGGCAGAGGGCATGCGTAGACATCGGAAGCGCCGTAAGCGTGTCATTGTCGCAATGCTATCTAATTATAGAAGTGTCGCTCGCATGCGGGTCTTACCAGCGTTTTCTATTTTTGTACCCGTTTTCCGTTATCGATCTCTGAATTAAACTGATTGTGTGACCTCTCACATCTACTGTTTTAATATAAGTAATTTACCTATAGTAAGTCGTATACAGGTGATCATTTGTGTACATTGGTATATGCAATCAAGCGATCATTTAAGTTTACATATGAGTACGCTTCAGTGCAAGTACTTGTACGGTTTTTATTGCCTACTTCTGCTAAAGGCCCGGTTGAAGTTGAATATTTCCAAAATCTAAGAAGTTTTCGTAAATTTCTCAGTTGCGTGATTTCTACTACAGGGATGGGAAGACTTTGATTTGAAAGTGAATTCTATTCTAATAATGACTTTATGGCTAGAACTAGGACAGGAATAACTTGAACATGTCCAACATTTTGTAAAACTTGATATTGACAATCAAAACTAAGATGGCTGGAATCATCAATGAGTTCACTTAAAATGACATCAAATTAGCTAATGGCAAAAAAGTACAATCGAAAATTTAACAAGCAAGTCAATTACACTTTCAACTAAGTAAACTGATCCATGTTCGAACTGCTTAAACTTTGCGGATCAGAAATAGCTGTGACTATAGTTTCGGCCCAGTTTTACGGCCGCCATTGAGTTACACCACCTGGCCAAACATGTATTGTGTTCGGCCTGAAGTAAATAAAATAAAAATAGTTCCAATGGTATCACACAAAATTTATGTTCTGCCAATGACACCGTCGCTTGCGAAAACGACATTTAAATCTTTTCCGATTTTATTACGATCGTTTAAAACAAATGTTACGCTTTTATTGCGTTTTTTGGCAAGAGAACTATTTATCGGATTGTGATGTTTTTGGATTTGCAGCATTTCTTAGTCGGTGTCTATAGGAACATGTTTGAACGTGTTCACTGTGACTATGTTATGTTTATTTCGTGTTTTCGCATAAAATGATGTAAACAGTAAACCACTACATGCAAATATGCCAAGACGTATGAACTGACTTCCATATTATCTACAGTGCGTGCAGGTATATCTACTAAAATGACATTGACTGACAAGCAGACAAGGGAAGAGGAAATTGAATTCAAGGATAACAAAGTTACTTGAAACACCTTATGTTGCCTGAAAGGAAGTTATATGAAGTTAAACTTGCCATTTCGGATCTTACCTTAACAAACTCCGCGGAAACCATTGGGTATTTTATAATTCATGAAGCATTTTTTTAGATTTATCTCTTAGGTCTATACTTTCGTCATCAACAGGTTCAATGCCAATTGAAGCTAACGGTTTCTCCATGTGTAATTCTAATTGAGATGTAGCTGTACTTTCTTTAGCACATTTTTCAATTGCCATATGCATAATATGCGTTAGGGACAACAAAATAAATACACATAACAGGCATCGATGATAACATACTCAGATATCAAGAGACAAATAGAAAGCCAGCTCATCTGATCGCTACCGGTCCATTGCTCCTTTGGTATTCATTACAAAAACACCGGATCAGGTCATTGCATCAATGCACAACGTTTAACTTTAGGGTAAGAGTAGAGTTGCTATTTTTCTGTCGCAAGATCGTTAAAAATATTACAGGCCCGGGCAGATGGTATCCTGCGACAAATATTTTTTCTGTATCTCGTTAATAACACAAATTATCCGGTTTAAATATAACCGACTCATCCTGAAAACAATTTACTTTGAAAGTTTAATTAAAATCGCTTCAACGGTTACGAAATTAGCGTATATTAACGTATTAGTAACATGCGATGTACGTTAAGATATATGATAGAGTTATATTTCATATGAAAACGATATCGGTAATCCATGTAAATGTTGACGTATCATGAATAAATATCGGGTGTCTGGTGTCGGTGATCGTTACGGATTAGAATTGAATATTAATAACTCGTACCAATTTGTCTGTTGATGATGAAGATAAGCAAGAAAATGGCGTGAAGATTACACGCGACACTTGTTTTTCAAACAATTCAATGAAGCCACGTTAATTGCTTAATCTGCACACTAATTACATTGTCGATACGATCACTAAATAGTATATTTTCACATTCACACATGCAGTAGCACGTAGGGGTGCAAAGATGTGTATATCGATAATTTGACCCCAAATATTGATGTTTGTGTCTATATTGAGTCATTGTCGATACGATATTGCCCAATCGAAAGAATTAAATTGCGATATCGGTTTATTTAAATATTTTATGTTAGTTATCTTAATAGAGGATACAAGGTTAACAAATACAACAAAAAACAATTTTTAAAATATGTAGACAATAAAATCCATCTTTAATTAAAGTTTAAAAATGTTGATATATCGATATTCGATACTAGCTGACCCAGCAAACTTTGTACCGCCTCAAAATCTATTTATCAAATATATTTCATATAAAATATAGGCTATGTTACTCGTGGATAATGTAGCTTTCGAATGGTGAAAGAATTTTTAAAATCGGTTCATTCGTTTTTGAGCCTATTCATTACAATCAAACAAACAAATAAACTTTTCCTCTTTATAATATTAGTATAGATAATAGTTTTGTCTATATTAGACCGTCTATACAAATATCGATAATATCCCCCAACACGCAACCGTGCGCAAGTGTGCATTAGACATTATGCAATTCTCGCTAATTTTGATTTGCATGCGCATAATTTGTCAATGCGCACACGCATATAAACGAGGCTGCCATTTATTTAATGCTTAAACGATTGTTAAGGTGAAAGGGAGATGCGTATGGTGTGACATAGAGTATATAACAAATAGATATGGCATTGAGTAACTATATATATCATAGTTTGTATAAATCGTGGTGCAACTACAAACACACCACCATCATAATTATTACTGATTTATTCTAGGAGAGTGTTTTGTTTAGTTTTCTAATTGGGTCAGTTTGGGTACCTACGGTATAAAAAAAAATTCATATGACTAAAAATGGTAATGCATCTGTTTTCTTTATGGTAGAACTGATACTTTACCCAATAATATTTATTGTGTCATTTTACTATGTTATGCGTTCTTTGCTGTTAAAACAATTATTTTATTAGCGTCGCCATTTTGTAAAATTTATGAAAGCAGTTCTACTTTATATCAGTTCTATGGAACGGTTGCGTGTACGCTGATAAATTGTCTGGGTTTTGCATAATTTGTTATGCTTCATTTAATGTAGGAACATATGCATATTTTATTGTATGCAGATATCCATACCTTAATTCACAAATCAGCTAACTCCACTTTTTGTCAAAACGTTATTTTTTATTTATTTTGATTGCGTTCAACGCCATTTGCTATCAAAATAAATAAAAAAACATTTGGCCAAAATTGGAGTTGGCTGATTTGCGAATTAAGGTATCGACATGTATTTTACGTTCCTTTAATACAAACTTTATTTAACTTGCCTTGTTAGTATGTGAAGGTTAAATCTAGTAACAGCATTTTTAAACCACTTAACCCGAACCGATTGCGTAATTTGGCATAATAGTAGATACACGTTTGGTTTTAATCATTAGATGTGACGTCATTCTAAATCCAATATGGTCGACCAATTATTTTATACGTCCCGTGATATAGCCATCAAATGAAATGGTTTTTACCAAAGAAACTCTTTGAAATATGTATTTTTCGGAATAGATATTAAATTCATTTATTGCTAGTTCGCAATTCCTATTACCGCGTTCGTTAATATAGCAACACGACTTCAATAGATTTTTGGAATACAATTTAGTTGTCCATATCTGATCCCAGATCTGAACTGTCCTCCTACTCGTACTATTATTATTACGTTACTCAATTAACTCCTTTGAATCTATAAATTCAGTGATAAAACAAAGTACGTTTTATATATTTTATTAACTGGCGTCTAATAAAGATCTGACGTGTGTTCACGGTTAAATATAAAACACAATTAACATAGCGATCATTAACATTGAACCAGGATTAGTTATCGGTAACCGATTGTTCAGCTTTCATCCATTTATATTGTAATCAATTGTTATGATAAGCTTATCGAAGGAATGTATGAATGGTTCGGCCGATGATTGTAATCTGGAAAATTGTGGAGTAAACCTATTTCCGCTGTGTATCTGATTGTACTACTCGTAGTAATATCTCTGTCTATATCGGTTGTTAGAACTGTTGCCAAACATGATAATTCCATGATAATAAAATATTTTTTTATAATATAGGAGAAGCAGACGAGCATGCACCTGATGGTAAGTGGCTACTGCCGCCCATGGACATGAGTAATCAACCCCAGATAGGATTAGGTATTCCTACCTGATGTCGGCCGCAGATGCATCGCTACCCGTGAGGACTAAGCTGGAACACCTCGGATAAGTATGTCTTCGTTACCACACTCTTCTAACCAGGACACAGCAGCGTTTAACACTGCTGTTAACACAAAGGGTTCTACCACCTTCAATATGTAGGTAATGGTGGTCGCCGCAGCTTGAACACTAAATTTTTATTTTACATATTCTTTAAGTTTTAGCCGATTTCATAGGGTAATATTATTCGACCGTATGTATGTAATACGTATTTCTTATGTTTTGCCCTACAGCCACTAGTCCCACGGCGTAACGGATTTTGATATATGTGATGTGACTACATTTGTCGTCGTAATAATGGGAGTGGCATAGGCTATATTACTTTAGATTTTAGGTATTTGATTAATTTTAAGCAGTCGTTTTTTCTTTTGTTTTTGTATTGAGCATTAATTCTTTTATTAACTTTATATTAGTGATTTTTAAACCTTAAGTCTTAATTGGCACGGATCGCAATTATGCACCCTTTTAATGACACTTTGTACAGCTAAAATAGCAGCATTTCAGGTTTTTAAAAGTATTCAAAATCGATTACAAATACAAGGAAACTACCAGGGCGTCCAAGTCACTCACACAAATGCAAGATACGTTAAATGGAATTGCACACTGTTATCTACTTTTTGCGATCTGAGAGTAGCATTAGAAGAAATCAATTTAATCAGGTATTCTGTCGCGAGTGACGTCACGCCCCCGTTGTGATCTGTGCTGTCGCACGTGCGGATCTCGTGACGCCACGCGACTTCATTTCACACGTCATTAACTTGACGACTTCATGTTACTACTAAAGGCGGGAACATACTATTATTTAAAGGCCCTCTGTGGTACGACTCCGGCGACACCACCGCCACATCAATTTCTGCCTAATAACATCAGTGTTAAGCGTTGCTGTGTTCTGTTTTGATGACTGTGGTAAAGGAGACATACTTTTCCGAGGCATTCCATCTTTGTCCTTAGGGTTAGCGTCGCATCTGTGGTCGACCTCAAATGGGAATCTAGTCTTGCCTGGGCTTGATTACAGATGTCCACGGGTGACAGTAACCATTTATCATCAGATGGACGGCTCGTCTGTTTTATATGATGATTTGACTCAACACGCGTCGCGTTGCATCGGTTAGCGTGGCGTTTCGACAGTATGTTCCTGCCTTAATACTTAACATTCATTTGTAAACGCGGTCGATAGACTGCGTTTGTTTTTTGTACTAGAGAAATGTATCTGGTAACATTTGCATAGTGTAATACGAGTGTTGTTGACATTGCTCGGCTACTTGTGTGGTGAACGTTATTCCGGTTTGCTACTCCGAGGGTCTCGGGTTCCGTATTCGGTCAAGTATCAAGTCAACAGTTATAAATATGCAATGAGACATATCTAGCTCTACTGTTATTAATGTTTGTAAGTTTAAAAATGCTGTTTTAGCAAAGGGAGATCTCCCGCCGGGCTAGGAGGTGATCATGCCCGGAGAGCGGCCGTGCTCCGACAGTCTCAGTTGGGAACTTGTATATATGCAAGATGCTTAGAAAACTTCGATAGCGTGATTCAGCAGCGTCATCTCTTGACGAGTAGCGCTACATAAAGGAAGTCAAGGAACACTGTCGCTACACTGTATTTACAAGACTTACTAAATTTAAATGTTTAATTTAAACACAGCTTCATAAACATATATTGTTAAGGCATGGTGGAGTCCAAATCTCCTTCTGGCTAAAGGTCCCACCTCTAAGACAGAAAATAAATCGCAACCAATGAACGCATATTTATTACACAAAATATCAACATTCATTTGCAAATACATTCATAAAGTTGTTCATGTCTGCCAGATGCACTTATATCTTCTTGCTTCAGTGGTCTATGTCCTTCGCAATCTTTACCATTGTATTCAGGACCCGATCGGCCATTCAAAGCGGTTGTCGACCGGCGGAACCTGATTTGAATGAATGGAAGATGCGAAAACGAATCTTTGATTGCAACCACTTTGTTTAATATAATAGGAATAACGTTTTTGTTAAAGACCGGAAACGCTCTGGGTAGTCTCGATTATACCTACCTTAAATTCACGAAGGAAAAAAAGTTATTAGTCTCATCCTTTTCTACGTTTACTCATTGAGCGTTTTTTTTATGAAAAGTATTAAAGCTATCAAATAAAGGGTTTATAACAACAAATAAAAATACAATCTTTTCACAGTTACAAAAATGTAAACTGTATATTAATGCAATAAATAGGAATATTTTATTTTGTATTTCTGCTAATGTATGAAAAGTATAAAGGTTATACACATAAATTAATGAATTTATAACTATAATACTACGGTATTTAATACATCAATAGTTAATTATAATGCACACCATAGAATCAATATCAATTAAACACATTGGTCGTGTCGTCTATTAGGTTGTCGACCCGGCGTCAAGTGTAACATGATCTCATAGTAAACAAGGGATTTTTCGAAAATGGGACGTGTTTAATACGACATCACTATCTTAGTTGACAAGGCTTTGGAAAAAAAATGACCATAGGGTTGCAACGTCTCATGTTGAAAAAATAAAACAAAGCAGTTAAAAAAATAGTTTTTAATTAATTTTAATTAAAAAAATGTTTTTAACTAATTGTGTAATTAAGTATTGATCTTATTAAAAAAAATAGCATTGATGCAGTTATTTGATGGTAAAAATTCACTGTCGCGCAAAGGCATTTCTAATTAATTCTTAATAGGTTGTATGACTTGAGAGTTCTACATGAGGTCGGTCTTAGATGTGTCACTATTTCTAACTTAGATATAATTAAACCAACGTTGGTTTAATTATCTAAGATTTCTAAAGACTAAAGTTTTAATGCTCTATGTATTCTTTACCACACTGTTAGGTGGTAGAATTTTAAATGGTGATGGTGCCACCAGTATCAAACCACCAAGACATTTAGATTCGATCACTAGATATTTTAATCAAATATTAATTTCCATAAAGAACAACAAATTTATATTTATAATTTCATTAAAATGTACTTGCAACTTGCAAAGAATAATTAATAATCATTATTAAGTTGAAAACCCTATTCGTCTACGCGAGCTAAAGTTTCATTTTGGTCGTTTTTGAGATCGGAACTTTAGTGCTTCTGTTGACTATTCATTATGGAGCTGGTAAAGAAAGGTCTCGTGTTTACAATACAAACGTGAGCTGCCGAGTTGTTTGCGCTCATGGATGCCAATACTGTAATGCTGACAGTTTTTAAACGAGAATTCTGTGTCGTTCAATTCTTGGTGGTACGATACGATTAAATGTGGTGGAAATATTTGTGGTACTATGGAGTTCAAATAACCGGATAATGGTAATTTTTTTTGAGCGTATGTATGTATGTCTTATTCTTTGTCACGCCTAACACTCCCAGGAGCCTAAGTGATTAATGGATTTTTATATGAGGTGTTGTTAGATTCGTCTAAATTGTAGGAGTGACATAGGCTATATTTTTAAGCAGTCGGTTTGTTTTGTTTTTATTCTTTTCTTATAATATATCTCTGGTTGCTTTATATAAATTCTGGTTTCAAGGTACGGGTGAGAGAATTATTCGAAGCGTTGCAATTTTGTATTACTCTAACTTAACTCAGGGGTAGCATCAGTGGCCTATCTCAGGACTCTTTCTATCTAAGGATGATTATGAAATTTGATGTAGAATAGTGGCTGACTACTTATCGTTGTTTATTTAGCATATAAGTATCTAAGTATATAGCATCTAAGTATAATAAATAAAATTAGCATTCACTCAACAGCACTAGATAAACTTATACGTAATTCATTATAGTAGAAATTAGGAAGAACTTTATCCACCTGTTTCTGTTTGGAATACAAACGAAGAAATAATTCCTATTACTTGCGCAAATGTGTGCCAAGGAAGGTTCAATCTTGTTAACACCCTTAATAAGCTTTTCACACCTTATAAGCCGATGTGTACCAAAAGGTAAAGGAATCCTTATATAAGTAGAAAGTATTAGACGTTATCGAATTTTAATAAATACAAAGAACATGTACCAATCAAATCAAAACCTATCACTGAAAACCGCATTAAAATACCAGGACCAGGATTATAGGACTAGTAGTTTTGGATATAAATGATAACATTGGTTTGTACAAACACTACAAACTTCCTCTGACCGCTCAAACGCTCAAACGCATATACCATCTTCGTTCCGTCGTGGCTAAAAATAAGTAAAATTATAATGATTGATGACAATGATGATGATTATTAGGAATAGATATACATATTTTAAACACTGTATAAACATTATGTTTTATGATTTATTCAAATCGTACGAACTGATTTGAAACGGCTTTCTAGAAACGATTATATCACTTCTCCGTATATCTTTCATTATTTGTTTATTCCCGTCTATTATTATTTATATTGGGCTATAATTTTGTAGGAACGTGGTAATAATGTTAGCATAAAGTATCCTTCTTCGATGTCTCTTATTGGTCCTTGAATACTACTTATATATTTTTTTATCTACACCTCATTGTATATATCGGTGTCTGTTATGACGACCTTTCAAAGGTTTATCTTTACACATTATTTTACCAACTTTGCACAATTACAGTAACTATTACTATTTACCTTGTTCAACACGCGATAAGAGCGCATTAGAATACTTATCGTTTATTGCTCGCTTAATTTATTTTGCATTTAATTTACACAGTAATATTTTGTAGTGTTTATTAAAGGAACGTGCTCTAAGACGCGTACGTGCAATCTATTTTGTGTCATTCCATATTTACTATCTGTTTGTCTTCATTTTTATTGACACTCTATAATCGTCATCGTGTATGAATTACTCGTATATTAAACCAATCGTGAATATTAACAGTTTGCGATGCAATTTACCTTATATTAAGATGTAGTAAGTGTTTGATAAATTCTCATTTATCAAGCACTTACTAACTAGGGAACGCGCCGTTTATTAAGCCATGTGGGTAATAATTATGATTGCAATACTTATTTATCGCTATTTTATTTTATTGCTCTATTATTTTAAGCCGTAATATTTTCTAGTCTTTATTAGATACGTGCTCTAAGAAGCGTTCGTGATATCTGTTTTCTGTCATTGTGACTTATTCAGTATTTACTATCTTTAAGGCTTCATTTTTATTGAGCCTCGATAATGATCATCACCTTGTATGATCTACTCATGCATTTAACCCACCATACATTAATAATTTCCAGTTTTTAAGTGACCAATAAGTTCTTACTTATTACGCTATTTGCGTAACGACAAATGTTACTATGTCCATAAATTGTTTGCATTTTAACTCATCATTTATTGAAAGCTTATTTTATGTAACTACCCTATTAATTTACAGACTTATCTTTTCCTGTAATTTTTAGGAACACCCTGTAAGAAGTGTATATTCCGATATCTTGGATGTTCTTAACGAGCTATTCAGTATCAGTAAAGTTTGTATTGTTTCATACGTAAAACATTTTTATTTTTAATCCTAAATTGCAATTATAATTCTTTACATTTTTTTTTAAATATAGAAGAAGAACACAGCAGCTCCCGACACTACTGTTATAAGCCAGAAATAGGTGTGGTGGTAGTGCCGCCGGAGTCGAACCACAAAGGGTTCTACAACACACCTTCAAGACACACTTTTGTATATTGCAAGAGTATAGCTTTATATCGCATTGCTATCTACTCGTTTCACATTTAATCAGTTACTAGTGATCATTATTTTGTAAGCATTTGATAAGCAGCTGACAACTACTGAGTTTATTGACACCTATCTCTGTATCTTACATACCGATATTTTTTCCAAGGTATCTTGCTAAATAGCTTAGGAATTAGTTTTTTTTTATACTTTGTTGAACCAAAACATAATTATGGAACAAAAGGCGGGCTTAATGTTAAAGCATCCTTCTCTTCTATATTATATTATTCATCTTTTCTTCTTTATCTCCCAGCCAACCTTTGGGCTGTGCAGAAAATAATAAAAGCGGTACAAACATAAAATAATAAAAGAAAACGTTATAAAATAGTTAGTTAACAATACTAAACAATACTAATCACCGCACTGTTAATTCTATAGCCTTTAATCATAAGGTATCATTTTGAAGGTGGTAGAACCTTCTGTGGTTCGACTCTGGCGGCATCACCGTGATACCTATTGTTGCCTATCAAGTAGTGCTAAGCAATGCTGTGTTCTGGTTTGAGAGGGTCTGATAAGGAAGTCATACTTTTCCAAGGATTTCCAGCTTAAATCTTGGAGGTAGCGGCGCATCTGGTGGCCGACCTCAGGTAGGAATATGGAATCCTATCTGGAGTTGATTACAGAGGACATCTGCGGCATGGGCGGCAGTAGCTACTTACCATTATAAATAATAATAATAAATAAACTATTAATATCCTTTATATACGACACTAGCAGACCCGGCAAACTTTGTACCGCCTCAAAATCTATTTATCAAATATTTTTCATATAAAATATAGCCTATGTTACTCGTGGATAATGTAGCTTTCGAATGGTGAAAGAATTTTTAAAATCGGTCCAGTAGTTTTTGAGCCTATTCATTACAATCAAACAAACAAACAAAGTTTTCCTCTTTATAATATTACTATAGATAGTTAAAAAAAAAGATACCGGCCGAATTGATAACCACCTCCTTTTTGAAGTCGGTTAATTAAACGGATCTTCTTTTATTTACGTCACCGATGCAGTAATTTACTTAATTAAAGCATCTGCATGCATAGGTACAGACACATTGCATTATCATACAAATATGCGCTAGTACCGCGGAATCTCTTCCGCTCCGCTCTTAAATTGCTCTATTAAGGTGCTTTTATCTTAACAAGGTTTATAATTGCGTTGTTTTTGTACTAGTTTTGTTCGCATGTTAAGAAAATTTTGTTTTGTAATTAATGCTTATGTTATAGGGTGTAAAATAAATTTACCCTTGCAACATATTAGTAGTACATAATAGTAGATATCTACATGATTGTTGCTGTATGCTTGTTTGCTTGTTGCTTTGTTTGAAAACAAATTAAAAGAAAAACAAAATACAAACATCATAGATCCATTGCAATAATAGTTTGTTCAGAATTTTATTTCCACGATAGAATATTTTATATGGTGGAATTTTTTTACGGAAATATAAGAAACTACAAAAAAAGTTGGGACCGATTTAGCAAGCAACAACTTCGCAGATTTCAGTCAAAGCCTCGTTTTTGCTCATTTTTTGGACGGAATGTCAGTAAATCTTATTTCTATGAAAGTCAGTAATTCTTATTTCTGTAAATCTCATTTTCAACTGATTGTACAAGCGCGCTAAGTGCCGCTGTGGTTCGTTTGCGCTCCTTAGCAATCAATTTACACCCTATTAGACCGTATGTACATTGTACAGTGTTCAGTCCATACGCACCGGACGAAGCTTTCATCTTCAGAAAATTTAAAGTGTTATAACCATTATTAATTTATTAAGTAAGAAAAAATGACGTGTTTGCTTCACATAAGTATTTTTTTTATTTAAGTAGAAGTTTAGTTGTCGCGGGTAGCCACACGTCAATGACCATTAATAGGACATCGATTTTATGTAAGGTGAAAGGTCTAGGAAACTGGTAACGGTGACTAAATCTATCCCTCTATTCCAGCCCATACTTTTCTTCTCCCGGCCGAGCTTTCGGCTCGCGACAAAAATCAGGTGAAGCTGGGGAGGCCGCTAGGGTCACCTGTAACAACACATTTCGAAAAAAATATAAGAATAAATACAAATTATCTATGAACGACAGTGACCACTTACCAACAGTTTGCTTCTGCCGTGTCATAAAAAAGGTGTAGGTACAAGTATCACATAAAAATATATACTTATATCATTTATTATGCAGACAGAGTATACTTCGACCTTGCGAACGTAGGCCGCTGCAAAATACAACTTGCTTAATCAATGCTGCATAAATTGTCCGTAATCACCACTTTTGTTTAAATAACTTTAACCTTTTAATGTAAGTGTATTAATTTTTATTGATATGGTATTGATATAAGACAAGTGAGGACATGTAGTATAGCTTTAACCTAATTAATAAAGGTTTTGTTTTTTGCTTGTTATTGTAAATACCAGATTTTCAATGTTGCTACAAATTAAGGTAACAACACCAAAAAGTAACATTAAGGTCAACTATACCTTTGTAGCAATTTGCCACCATAAGACCTTAAGTTAATGCAGTCTCCTGCACGAATGAAAACGGTGTTTTAGCGGTTTTTGGTTTATTTATTGCATTAGGTAGAAAATTTAAAATTTCACAATGTGCTTTTTACTGCTATGATAACAAATACTAAAAATAAATGAAAAATATGTAATTTGGTGGAACGAAACAAAGTCAACTAAGGGCGACTCGCACTTGGCAAATTTATTTTTATTGAATTTCCTTAAAAAGTACCTGAAATTAAATTTGTACATATACCAAGTCTTTATACAGTAGGCACGCTCTATATAGAGTCAAGCAGCCGGCATGTATGTTCGTATAAAAAATATACTTAAAGCGTACAAACAAGGCAAGGACGTCACAAATTGTACAATGTAATTGTATTGTGTATGCAGCGACAACACGCATTATCCTTTATATTATTATTCTTAATGATGTTACGTTTATTGCCGACTTTACCTTAATTTTTATCTTTATTTTACGAATTTTATTTAGTTTTTTGTATTTAAATTTTAGGTTAAAGTAGGTTATTTGTGAAGCGGTTATTGTTGAACCTTTTTTGGGATTTTATTACGCAACTTTATTTTGGCTTATAATTTCATTGTTTGCTTTTAAAAATATTTTTATTATTATATTTAATTAACTTCAACAAAAACTTAAAGCAATTATGTATAATGATTATGATATACTCGGTACGTAAACTGGAATCGGACATCCTTAAATTGAAGACAGAGTTAGATATACAGTAATAAAATACCTAATTGTTAAATAATATGCAATGGCTATCGAAAATGCAATTCACCTAGTCAGCGGTCACTCTGGGATGGGATGAGAGTCCTGGTCACTGACTTTGCTGATATAAGTTGACTAAATTGGAACGCCTCGCCTAAGATCTCTTTTACCACATTTATCAATTTAAATATGTTTACCTATGTTACTTATGAGTAATGTTACCACAAGAACTTTAAATTCAACAAAACAACTTTGTCCTCAGATGACTCTCACCGAGTGGTTGCGACTACGCGACTTCAAGGGCGGGCGGTCCCGCACGATCTTCGGCAAGGAGATCCCGGCGTGGGTGGTGGAGGCCTACAACGTGATCGGGATATTCCTCTTCGGCTGTGCCTGTCAGCAGCTCACCACGGACATCGCCAAGTACACCATTGGGAGGCTGAGGCCGCATTTCTTCGCTGTAAGTAAATTTTCTTTGACTTGTTGGTAAAGTAAGAACTCCTGAAAGTACAACTTGTTTACTTCATCATTCTAACGTAATTGCAAAACTCTACATACTTAAACTTAAGTAGGTACAACATTTTATACTCCAAAATCCACAGTAGCCACTATTGGGAACAGTGGGTAGAGAAATGTTCGTTGGACATGCTCACTGTAGCAGTGACAAGATTTTTGCCGTAAGCCGATTCTCTTTATGTCTAGTTTTACGAATGTTATTTTCATGAAACAATAACAATGAAGAAATAACTCAATCTTTCGTCTTTAGTCCATAGCTACATACTCACTTACCTCTTCCTAGTTTGTTTTATATGTAGTGCAAAAATCTACTAAATCAATTTGAATACCAGCAAAAATTCATTTGTATGCAACGCAACTCAGAATGATATTGAGAATATCAAAAGGATTGCCACCCACGGGCTACCGGCGCTATCGTATTTCTCGTCAGTATCATCCCGGTGCATCTCGGCATCTCGACGGATATTCAATACGATGTTTCCGTAACTCGCCGCGCCCAGTGGGCTGCGGCCGCCAGTATTGGGCGAGCGCTTTGTTGAGTAATGTTGTTAGGATGGTAGTAGACTTGTGTGCTCACGTGTAATAAATTTAGTACTAGATTAAGCGGTGTTGCAATTTTAATTCATCATATCATAAGCTAATTCATCGATCGTCATTACGCAGCTGAAACAGATTGAAATAAAAATGAAAATAAAAAAATACGTTACTAGTAATGAAATAATTAATTGCATTGCATTTAAAAATAAGTCATATGGAGATCCTATCATTTGGCATAAAAATATTTTATTTACGTTAGAATGTAAGAAATTACAGAACGGTTAATGAGACAATCCAAATAAGAATTACATATTTCTAAATAAATTACAATTTGATTAAGTTTCATTTTAATCAACGCATTGACATAATTTAATTTTAAAAGTAGCAAACATCAATTCAACGTAAAATGATATTCTGAAAAGGATTGCCACCCACGGGCTACTGGCGCTATCATATTTCTCGTCAGTATCATCCCGGTGCATCTCGGTATCTCGACGGATATTCAATACGATGTTTCCGTAACTCGCCGCGCCCAGTGGGCCGCGGCCGCCAGTAGTGGGCCAGCGCTTTGTTGAGTAATGTTGTCAGGATGGTGGTAGACTTGTGTGCTCACGTGTAATAAATTTAGTACGACATTAACAGTGTTGAGGTATTTTCATGCGTCATAAGCTAATTAATTGATCATCATTATGCAGCTGAAACGGATTGAAAAAAATGTTAAATTAAAAAGTACGTTACTAGAAATAAGTTAGTTTATTTCATTTATAAAAATAAGTTTTAAGGCGATTTCATAACAAGGCATACAAATTTATTTTAGAAATGTAATAAAATAAACAATGGTTGAAGAGACAATCCAAACAAGCATTAGATATTTCCAAATAAATTAGAATTTGGTTACGTTTCATTTTATTTATGAAAGTAGTCAGCATTTTGGTAATTTCTATACAACATATCTAAAATCTTATTCTGAAAAGGATTGCCACCCACGGGCTACCGGCGCTATCGTATTTCTCGTCAGTATCATCCCGGTGCATCTCGGCATCTCGACGGATATTCAATACGATGTTTCAGTAACTCGCCGCGCACAGTGGGCCGCGGCCGCCAGTAGTGGGCGAGTGCTTTGTTGAGTAATGTTGTTAGGATGGAGGTAGACTTGTGTGCGCACGTGTAACTTATCCTAATACGCTTCGCTCACTTTTGGTGTTTTTTATCTATCTCTCGAGAACGCCCTTTTTCGGATTAAAGGTACCCTAGCTCCTTTTCTGAACCCCTGTTAATATATGTACAAATTTTCATGACAATCAGTTTTGTAGTTAAGGCGGGAAAGCGGAACAAACAAACTCACACTCGCATTAATAATATTAGTTTGGATATCAAATTAAATTATCTTGCTTTCCTCGAAATACTGTTCGCACGAATCGTACAAACTAGTTGGCGCCATTAGCAATACGACACGGCAAGTGGAAAAACACAGATGTGCAAATACGTAATTATTTCCACGACACATTTCCACGACGCCTACGGTCACGGACACGTGACGGTCGAAATGTTTTTATGTTATAAAAGCAGTAAACTATGGAATCGATTGGCAGTTGATATGTTAACAAGTCATTTGTATTCGATGTAAATGTGAAAGTAAAAAAAAATCATCAATTTTTAGGTAGGATTGATTGGTTGTGCTTTAGACAAAGTCATGGCATGAAGTTATATTCCTTATTTTTTAAAACGCTTATTTTCATAAACACACTCATATTCTCACTTTAGGAGCCTCTGCCGAAGGGTATTACAGACACACAAACAAATGCGCATCCGACCAGACGCAGAAAAGAAATCGATACTCATCATCTAAACCTGCTTTTTACATTGCCTGGCCAGGACACGAATCCGGGATCCTCTGCGTAAAAGTAAAGAATTGATAATGAAAACGTATACATAAATACATGAACATGTGTGTTTATTTTGATTAGTTAAAAGACCAGAACATTAATTAAGGTACTTATTCAAATTAAACAATTATTTACTAATTGTTTGGTGTAAAAAAGTCGTTCTCAACACGGACTCGTTGTCTACGTCATGTAGCGTTATTAGCTATCTATTTAAGGCCACTGTTAGACTTTAATCTACAAAATACAAACTGTGAAAATGCATAGTTTAAATCTCTATTATACCTATGTATTAGGTAGTATCTAATGCAGTTGAGCACATTCATAACTAAAGAATTATTGTAATAAAACGAAAGTCTTCTGCTTAAAACATCAGTCAATGTCACTCCCACAATTTAAGCAAATCTAAAGGCATATTACATATGTTTAAATCGGCTAAGCCATTTAGGCTGCAGCGTGACCTAAAGAATGGACATACATACATAACCATTGATATACATACATAAAATCATTACCCTTCCCAGTCGGGTATATAGGTAGATTATTTTATGTCAAACAGTGGCATATAAAAAGGACTGCAGCAAAATGAAATCACTAACAGGGGATCAAGAAAAGCCTTGAATGAAATTATTTTAGCTAGAGATTGGAATATTTCTTGTTGTCCCTGTAATTCCGGGACCAGAATAGGGCTACAGTATCCCCTGCTTGTCGTAAGAGGCGACTAAAAGGGGCTTTCGGGGTTGCGAGTGGTAAGAGTGGGAGCTCGAACCGTCCGACCAACGACCCTGGGAAGGACGGCGGTGATCACATACCGTCGTGTACATCGGACGGTGGGGTGATTCAATCTCACTTGGGCGGAGCCCGACGGGGCAGTGCGCTGAGAGGACTCCGGTTGCGTTCCTTTGGAGATCCCGGAGTCCTCTACGCAGCGCTGAGGACGGCCACCGGGGGGGTTTTAGTGCGGTAAAAATCCCACATAACCCCGTGTCGCTCCCACGGCACCGGGTACGTTTTGAAGGTTTCCCCCTCGAGAAGAAAAAAAAAGGGTTACTCGCTTGCAATACGACCGCATCATCTACGTACATAGTCATAATTATATGCTACTAATTAGTATTAGAGGCGTTGAACGATGCCCGTAATGAGCTGACCGCGGTGCGGCTGTGAAGTTAACTATGAAACTTATTATCCAATTTGTGGATGGTTGTACTAAAATGGGCTGGTTTATGATCCCCGGTGGAGTTCATTTACCTAATAACAATATTTATCATGTGTACGAGTTACAGAATTTGTATTTGTTTTATAAGTTTCAGTTTGTTTAGTTTTAAAGAACCCTTAAGACCTAAATAAAGCTTAAGCTTCAAAATTAATTATGATTTCAAAATGTTAATTTACGAGTATAAGTTTTTGTTTTTGTATCGAAATAGTCAACGTCATGTCATGTATTGTTTTTTCTTGTCAATTTTGACTGGCGAATAAAATCTTGTCACTAACGAAGCTGTCGTTACCTTTATTTCAAAATCCCAACATGGTCCTTCAAGCCGGATCCAAATTATTGGAACCAAAGAGAAAAATCAATGGATAGTGTTAACGTATTTACTGAAATACAGAGTTATTTTAGTTGGTAAAAAAATTAAATTTTAAACGTCTATAAAATTAACTTTTACTGTGTCTACCCAAGGTTTATCGCAGCAGTTTAGTCATAGTACAAACTCATTCTTGGTTAAAAATAAACTAATTTGAATCCAAATTTACGGATTGTTGTCTCATTTGTATGAAACTGTTTCGATATCAGTTTCTTAAAGCATTATGTAGGTACATTAAATAATTAAAATATTTATTTTTAAAATTGTTTTGAATATAAATTAAAATAAAATATATTTCCATTTCGTGTATCCGAAATTAAACCACATTTCATAACATTATACTTACTACCTTCAAAATTTAAGTGTTTTTTTACAAATTGTAATAAACAATCTTACTAGTTAGGTAAGATTGTTTATTTTTTGCCTAAAAAAATGAATTTTGACAATTACAAAAATTGATAAACTTCGCACTTTGGTAGTCGACAATATGAAATACATTATTGCTAACAGACATTAGTTAAACAAACTACAATAATTCCTTACACAATTATCCCTGACTTACATTTCGAGTGTAAACGTAAACACTATTGAAGCTATTTACAAATTGCACTATCCGACCTATTTCACATGCATTTGGTTGTTCGATGCATGCATGCATTAATCTCGTTTCGCATATGCACCCGACCTTCGACGCCACTTGAAGTGATTTACATCTTGTAGATAGATTTACTAATGTCATTTGGAAAATGTTATCATTCATACTATTAGTATAGTGTAACAGATTTGTAAACATATGTAACTATATTATTTAATAATAGGCATGTTTCGTTGTGCCAATAGCAGGAATAGATTTGAATATAACCTCTTTTTAAAATCAGGTATGTATAATAATTTTACTAAAATTAATTTTCACGATGAAAAACTAATAAGAAACATGTCATGCTAAGTTTCATAGGCCAAAATGGCTGAACCGATTTTGACGGGACTTTTATTGGCAGGTAGCTGATGTAATAAGGAGTATCTTAGGCTACTTAGTCTTGACGATTTTTTTGTTTATGATATTGTTAGGTTTCTTTTTAAGCTAGTCACAGCTAGTCGTGTATAATCGTTTCGCATAACAAAAATAATGATCGTTAATCCTGAGGATGTTGACAAGGACAATGGTACAAAATTATTAAAATCGTGTATTGTCATCGGTTTTTGATAATTTTTCAAAATTTTTAATTAAACTGAACGTTCAAAGTGGATAGAAATCGGGTTCAAAGATTCCGTTACTGTTACGTACATACATACATACAAACATACAACCCAAGCTAATAAAATCGTGTTAAAAATAAAAGACTTCTTGTTTTTGAAAACCCATAATCTAACTAAACAATATTTAAAAATAGTAAGAATAAATCCTCCGAAGGTCTTTGTATAAATATTAAATTTGTTATTTTCGTGATCGCTCATAATGTTGGTACACACATCGCGAACGCCCTCAGGCTTATTAAACACAAGCGGGAGAATTGCAGACGAGACAGCCTAATCTTAATTCTAACCGCGGACGGGGATGAAGTGTTGATGCGCTTTGATATATCGTTGATACGCACGATAATATATTCACAAACGAGCTATGACCCGCGGTTTCACCCGCATTTATTATAAAGGATATTATACCTATCATGGGGTTTATGGTTTTTTGCGCTGAACCTTAAATATATTTATGAAATGAAAAGAGCCTAAGTTACTCTTTATAATATCAGCTAACTGTTAGTGAAAGTTCCTCCAAAATCGGACACTCCGTTTCTGAGATTACCCGGAACAAACAAGACGGTCAGAAATTTTAATAATGGTTACATCAGTACCGTGTATACTTTTATGCACACGTCGTAAGGTGTTATTTTGACATTACAAACAGACACTTCAATTTAATTTATTTGTATACATAATTATGTATAAATTGAATCCTGAATCCGTGCCGGGCTCTTTACATTCGGGACAGGTTTATGTTGGAGTTACACGGCTATAAATCTTAGAACGATGTCCATTTATTTTAATCCCACCGTCTATATTTACACGGAGGGCTCGCGCTATGGTTTTAAGTGACGTTTTACTGTCTGGGTGGTGCGTCGTCTTTGTCAGTGGTGATTTGGGAACGCACGGGATACGCGGGATAGGTGATTAAGCTGATTTTGAAAAGTTGCATCCAAATATATCTTGAAAGTTTCTTTTACCATACGGTTTTTGGTTTTATTGACAAAAAATCAGAATTTGAATGACAAATTTAGACTTCTGTTGTTGGTGTTATTTTGTATGGTTTATAATGCGTATTTCCACACACAGAGGTGTGTGTCCCTAGCATCCGCGATATAGAGAATAGACTCGCAGCATATATAAAGTTATATACTACCATGTGATTCTATATGACTTTGCCTATGTAATAATTGAACGGCGACAGGCCTAAAACTATTTACATACATATAGCCACACATACCTCCGATATATTATGTGTACTTTTAAAATACATTTCCTTTAGTTTGTTCATAAGCAACATGTTCAACCCAGTTGATCGATTTTATCAAAAAATAAATCATTTTCTAGATTTTTTGCATAAAAACAATTTTTCTCCTTAATGTCACCCGCAGCGTGCCCGTACATAATATTCTCCCGTGTGTTTCCTCTAAGTGGTAGCAGCCGGTATAAATTATGCGCGGCGACACGTTCCGCCGCCGAGCGCCTTGTAATTTTGACGTATTGGACGAACGGTAGTATCAACATGTGGATCGGGTTGGACGTTTTTTTTTCCGTAACGGCTCGTGACCATTTGGCGAGTAAACAAAAACGTGGCGGTTTATATTTGTTTATTTTTAGACGTGATTTTTTTTTTGCGTTTTTTGTTTGCGTAATTCGCGAGTTTAGAACAGTCATTTTATGTTATGCGAGGTAATATTGACGAGCGTATATTTTTAATTTATTTTATGTTTATTACGAAATTCCACAAATGTAAAAATGAGAATGGAATTTTTTTCTGTTAGTTTAACAAAAGCTACCTAGAAATTTTCCCTTAATTTTCCGCTTAATATCAATAAGTTTTTACATGAAAATTCCTTCCAAATCGGTTGAATCATTTTACAAAATTATCATTAAGCAAATTAAATAATACTTAAGCAAATGCGCAAAAATAAAGAATGCTTTATTATGTATGTTTTACATCGTGTTACACAAATTAGCTCAGAAATATTATGTGACATTTATTTTAAAATCGGCGGCATTACATTTTTTGTTGTAAATAAATGCGTGGGAGATTCCATGCCTACTCACCGTCCTCGTATCAATGTCATCGATCATCACAATCATTGTTACTAACAATGCAGCTGGAGTTGGAACAAAAAGTTGATACCTTCTGATCAATCCATTCAACTGTCTACTTAATGATCCTGACTTTATTGTCTCTTTGATACTAAAGATGATATTCTTGTATGTAGGATTATATTTATAACGATGAAGAGGTTGATTTGATTTGATTATGTTGCGTTATCATGAATTTCTTTAAAGTCAAGGTCAACTAATTTTTGCCCACTGCTGGGCATTGGTCTCGTAAAACAAAAAAGGTTTTAAGCATTAGTTCGCGAAGCTGACGACCACAAATCGGTAGATTTTACACTTTTGAGAATTTGTTTGTTTGTTGGTTTTCTTCATCCTAATAATTAATTTCTAATATGCATATAACATCGAAAAATCGCTAGTCATGTCTGTGAATTTGAACCCCAAACTGCCAGCCTGATAGAATGATATTCACACCGCCAGGCTATCACTGATGCGAAACGTTTTTGTAGCGTCGAATCAATTTCAAAGTAAATATAAAGACATGTTTTGAACCCCGGACCTCTAACAGTAGGGGACGAAATTTACACCATCCGGCTATCATTGATGCGAATCATTTTTGTAGCGTCGAACCAGTTACAAAGTAAACATGAGCAGTGACAACGATATTTAGATTCCATTAAACTAACGAGACCAATGAGAAAATAGTGTAACAGTATCGTATGTCATTAGGGTGTTTTGCCAAAAAGACAGTTTGGGCAATACTCGAAGTGAACGCTTGGTAGGCGACGTGACGCCCTGCCTCGACTCCAAAACGACACTTGGAAGACTACAGTGGTATTTCATCAGGACAGTTTAGTACTTACGCTATTTAGAATGTACAAAGGCAGTTGAATTTTGATATTTGTTAAAGTGTTTTGCCAAAAATACAGTTTAGGCAAAACTCGAAGTGAACGCTTGGTAGGCGACGCGACGCCCCGCCTCGACTCCAAAACGACAGTTGGAAGACCACAGTGGTATTTTATCGTGGCAGTCGGTGCTTACGCTATTTTAAATGTACAAAAACAGTTGATATTGATTTGATATTTGTTGTTAAGAATAGGAAGTTAAATATTGTCCGTTAAGTGAAATTTCCAAAAATTGCAGTAAATTTTATCTGAAGCAACAAATGCAATGCTAAATCTGGTGAATAAATTGAAATATCATGTACATGGAATATAAAGTCAGCCTTACCTCGGCGAAGACATAATTGTCTCCGCAGTTGAATTATAAGACCCATAAGGGTATGACAAAATCATTGTGTTTTGACAAAAAGACAACTTGGGCAATGCTTGAAGCGAATGCTTGGTAGACATGACGCCCCGCCTCGACTCCAAAACGACAGTTTGGTCCACCACGACAGTTGGTGGTTGAAATACCACTGTGGTCTTCCACAGTGGTATTTCATCGGGACAGTTTAGTGCTTACGCTATTTTGAATGTCGAGGACGGTATTCAAAGGCAGTTAATATTTTTCATATTTGTTCGTGAACCTTAACTTTGTTGAGAATAAGTTACGGAGAATAAGGTTAAGGAGATTTTTTAAATATCACTGATATACCAAAAGTAAATGCAAAATTCTGATGTTCCGGTGATCTGATCTGGTGTTCTGATGTTCGATTCACTTGTAAACACAAGCTCATAGGTATACGAAACTAATAAAAGGTTAGTGTGCGTGGAGCAGGATTCCTAAATAAGAGAGTGAATAAAAATTCTACCTCAAGCCATAAATAATCTCTAGGGACTAAATTTATATATCTCGGTTAAGACATATGCCATCAGTCTTAGCCCGACTTTACCGCTGTTGAGCCACTGGGTCCACAAGAGCTTTGCTAAATACCTGAACTAATTACCCTGTACTCTTTATTTATTTTGAACTAGAATAACCGTATGAACTGATATCCTAAAAAAGCAGCCTGAGACTCCTTTATACACAAGTTGCAGGGCCGATATGAATGATCTTTTTCCAACAGTGAAATCAAAAGGATCATGGATAAATAGACGGAAAATAATCATAATCTATACATGTAAATAAAATTGGAGTGTCTGTTTTTAATATTGAAGTAGCCGCTTTTTGTTACATGCATATGAATATACATTCGGTACATACACCAAAATAACATTTTTTACAATTTTTGTCTGTCTGTTTGTTCTGGCTAATCTCTGAAATGGCTGAACCGATTTTGACGGGACGATTTTCATTGGCAGGTAGCTGATGTAATAAGGAGTAACTTAAGCTACTTATATTTCAGAACTGTGTCCCTGTCTCTTTAACGCGGGTGAAACCGCAGGGCACAGCTAGTAGTGAATATAAGTGGGAGAATTGCAATCGGCATTGCAATCCGAATCGAGTTGCTTACATACCATTTCTACTTAGTAGGTAAACTCACTCCTGTACGAATAACTCTTATAATGATCCCTGACATTATTGCACATCATCCATAAGGCCTATCGTAATTTCGCAGGGGAACGTGACCAGGGACCATTCAACGCGAGATTGCCAGTCATTTTCGAATCCTTTCACGCGTGAACTGAGTCCTATTCATGTCGTTCACAGACATACGAATACAATAGAATTGAACACATTCGCGGGTATTGAGCCATATGTCGATAATTCACTCTTTATATTGTTATATTGTATTTATATAGTAACATGTGATATTTGTAAGCGGGGCTTATATGTCTGGTGATAGTTATCAGTGCTACGTTGTGTCTGGCTGGGTAAGGAGACATAGATATCACATACCTACTTTCCATCTTAATCCTCAGTATGTCACGTTCATCATAAGTGTAATTTCCTTCTTTTTCCGTAGTGACAACTGAACATTAGATAGATAGTATGACCCTGTAAAATACGACAACTATTTCACTTAAATATATGTATTAACTGACTTGATTAGCTGACTGTTAGTATGATAGGATACTTGTGCAGATTCTGCAGATTAAATCTGCAGCTACAACTATGGAGTTGATGACATTTTCCTAGGTAAGATTAACTTAGAATGTCTTATATACCAAAGTCTCTCTTTTTAACAACACTGTATAAAAGTAAATATGGCAAATATAGTTGTGGAGGTAGTGCCATTAGAATCGAAATACAAAAAAGGTCGTATCTAAAACACGAACACTGATGTTCTACTAGGTATGATCAGCATTATATTTATATCGGGAATTCGCATCAAGATCGCTATTGTCATCCCATCCAACACAAGTCGATCAACAAGGAATAGGGACATTAAGTACATTCCTTTACATCTGGGATACTGTCAAGATTCGCCTCTTCGAACAAAGGCCTCAATCGCTTGCTATTTCGAAATCCCTTTGAAGTGTCTTCAGATATTGTCTTGTGCGCTCAGAAAATGTCTCGTCACTGCACGTGGATTTTTCAATGTCTTATTTCAACTACAATATATGCGTGATTTGCGAAAACATTTTGTTTATAGCAAGTCACGGGTCTATTAAGATAAATGTGTCTGTTTTGAAAAAATATTTACCTTATATATTTTACGGAAGTTCATTTAGACTAGTATTTATTATAAGAAATTGATACCTATATAAATACGACATATTGTAGTTAAAAACATAAATGCTCAGTTTCATAATTTTTTTCCACAGAGTATTTCTGATAAAATAGACATCGAATCTAAAAATAATTCTAGTAGTAAATTATTAAAATTATTATATTAGCTATTGTAGTAATAAATTTTTAAAATCGTTCCTCCGTTACCTTTGTGATTATAATAACGTGTTGCACTGATGTCGACGTAGACTTTATTTTGAATCGAGTTCATTATTTGATAGTTCAATATTATGTCTGATATTTCTAGACGTTCGTCATTTTCACATGCGTCAATGTTTACCATGTCGTTTATTTTCTATTACAAATATGTATACGAAATTATCATGTATGTAAAGTTTACTATGATCAAATAATCTTAACTCATCCATCACTTACCGCGCATTCAAATAAGTTGTTCGATTACAATATTATGCGCGTAGAATTTCGAATGTATTCGCAGCGGTCGTCCTATAAATAATATGACAACCGGATGCATGTAATAAATTGTTTATTTTATTTCATTTTTTATTTTATATATTTTTTCTTAATAAATTGTGCACTACCTATGAGCTGGAAATTTTAAATTTATAACATGGTTAGCTTTCGGCTGACAATACCAGACAAAAGTAAGACCCCAATTTTTGCACACATAAGATTAAAAAGCATAAGAAAATACATAATATCAATGTACTTACTATGTTTTTATTAAGGACTAAGGACCATTTCTCTGTCACGCGTTTCTACGCCCGCACGCATGACAACAAAGTATCTATGAAACGATATAATACCATGCTTGTGGGTGTTTTCGCTTTTTCGCCGGGCGTTGTAAACCCGCGCGACAGGAAAGAGGGTCTAAAAAGTAGAAAATAATTTCTCTCAATCTTAACTCTAGCATTAAGTCCGCCTTTTGTACCAATTTGTATGACATGACAAAGTTTTAAATAAATAAAACTCGAGTACTGTAGACTGTTTCTAAATCTACATTTAAAACGTCGTGGCGCTTGTTCATTATTTACATACCAATAAAAGTAGTACAAGTATAGTCTGAATCTTACAAGTAAGTATAAGATTCAAAACGGTAATCGTATAAATAACATAATTATGAATATGACAAGCGGATGCGTGCAATAAATGTTCATTTTCTGCTACAAGACCGTTTGTTTTCACGGTCTACTCTTGACAAATGATATTGGTTTATCCCGGCATGGTTTATTACGGGGTTATTTTTGGTCGATGCGCACAGAAGTAATAAGGCTAGAGATTTAGAACGGCAAATATTGTTTCATATAAGTTGTGAGTTCTAATATCAGTAACATATATTAATGATATTAGAAAACTTGATATTTTTATTTATGTTAAAGATCACCAGTATGACCTTATGTATTTTTCAGCTTAATTAATACACCTTATATTTCAAATATGATCTACTTTTGTTATAGATAGGGCAAAAAAGTTTTTTTGCGAATAGCGAATAAGTGAAAAGGCATGTACTTACGGCATATGCTTGAAAAATCTGTTAAGCCTTATTCAATATTAGTCCGTACAGACAGGCAGACAGAAATTATATATTTTGATATTTAGAAAATAAACCCGGATTGCGGTAATTGTTTGGAAATAGCAAATAGCAAAGGTTAAGTGTACTTCCATTTTACTTGATTTCATAAATATTCTCAGTAAATACAGATAGAGTTTCTCTGAGAAAACAGGACAAAGATAAATGTAGTCGTAAAATTATATTACACGTAAACCTTGTTTTAGTATAATGGTGGTTAGAGAACAGTTAATCTAATAACTTCCTAGAACCTAAAATGGATGTAAACCTTAAATACTGTTAGTCTGATTTATAATTTAGCGTTTTGGAGTTTGATTGTAAGTTTAAATACCTATTATTTATACTTTTATATTTTTAGGCGGTAGAACCCGCACTACTATTATACTTATTTCTATTGTGAAGCAACTTACTTCTTAACTTGGTGGAACGGTCTGGACTTCGGCCGACTAACTTACGTCCAGCAATGAGATTCTATGGGCTGCTGGGATGATATAATCGAAAATATTACAAAAATTCAAAAGATTTTTTTTTCTTTCCTAAGAAATTAGGTTAGAAGTAGGTCAGTACTTAACACCTCCGGTGTATATTTCCTTCATAAAGTTTATGTTAATTATTACGAAACATACGTGGTTGTTTTCATAAACAAAACATGTATGTACGGAAATGCTTACTAAAATTAAATTAGCTACAAATGTAACATTAGTTGTGCTCACGATCTCCTGCTGAATTAGACTGGTTCGAATTGGATTTATAACTTTGTACACCTAAATATAAATATATATTGCGTAACTACTGAAGCTGGAAATAAATAGTAATGTTAAATTGAAGGCGGTAAAACCCTAGTTCGACTCCTGGGGCACCACCGCCACCACATCTATTTCTGCCTAATTATATCGACACTAATGTCGGACACGACATTGACACCAGGACACAGCAGCACTAATGCTGCTGGGTCCTGGTTTAAAAGGTAATGGAGACATACTAATCGTTATGATGATGATGATGATAGTAGCAACGCATCTCTGACCGATCTACAGATGTCCATGGGCGGCAGTAGCCACTTACCATCATGTGGACTGCTTGTCCGTTTCCTACTTCTCTTCACGAAATTCTAAGTGTGAAATCTATAAATCCGCGCTGAACCAGTAGTGAAGTGAACTAAGCACTGTGGTTGTACGAATTTAATTGCAGGCATAAAGCATTCACTCGCGGCGAATTAATTAAAAACTAAAAACATTCATTGCTTGTAAGCCATTTTTAAAAGTAAGCGCTCTCTTTGAAGAAGATCATTAATGAATGATTCATTAATTCATTTAAGCAAAAAGCGAGTAATGAAAAGCGTCGGATTACTCTCGTCGACTCAAGGTCGTAAGTTATTTGTTTTGTGGGAGCAGTAACATAAATTCATTGGATGCTGCAATAAATTGAGGGAATTAATGATATCTTTATAGACTTGAACTCGGGTTCATATTTGTTTAAGCGGTCGGTGGACTTGCGATTTTGCGATTGATATTTTACCTAATGGCATATTTCCGAAAGTATGTGTGTAATATTTTATCGTTATAAATGCGAAATGCGATTTAACGCATTATTTTAAGAATATTGTTTTTGTTAAATTTTATGATCTTCACTGTTATAGGTATAATTTTATGAGTTGTATATAGGACAGGAAATATAGGTATATATCTTTTTTATGTTTTTACTTTTACCACGCAGCTTGAAGCACATCGGGTATATGTTAACGTTATGATAAGTTATGATTTTGTGCAATAGTAGTTACAAAAGATTATGTAACTGTCATAGTGAGTGAAAATGAACCTTTTCTGTTCCACCTTATTGAGTGCTAAACACAATTATTTACCAATAAATAAAAAATGTGGAATACAGGCCTAAATATGTGAATTTTCTATAATATTTTGGCCATCCGTAGCAAACAATGTTGTTCGGTTTTTTGAGTTTCATGCATGTCTGTGATGTGTAGACAGCTTTATAAGAACACACACGTTATTATTTTTACTTTGCGGCATGCTTTATATCGCATAATTTTATTATGTTAATTATTTTGGTCGCTGTGATTTTAGCACGGTTCAAAGGTTATCATTTTTTCGCTTCTCAGTATTTGATATGGAGGTGATATATAGTATATACTCTGATTTCAACAACAGCATAAAATAACTCAACATTAGATGGAAGTATTGAACCTTTTCGAGATAAGATTAATTTGTCAAAGCAATTAGTTTATCACCTCTGGGCCCTAATTTATTATAATAAATACTGACCTCCATGAACAATAATATGTTATGATATAATAGCGTTGTTCCCACGTAATTGGCATGTTTTAAGATAAAGATCGATTTTTGTTGTTATACATACGTATATCTGTAACATGACATTTATTTCATACTTAAAATTAGATTTCCCAATAAAGAATTATTTTTGGGCTTTGACCGACGTTCTGAGGTTCACGTATATTATGTATATTTTTAATTGACTTTAATAAAGGATCATATTTTCGATACGTATTTTATGTACATATGCCTATAGGTACATCGATTCTTCCAAAAATAACTAGCAAATTTGCCAGTATGTACCGATTAATTTATTATTTTGACCTAAGAAGCAAAATTACAATATAAGCAAACTTTCATAAAAAATGTAACAAACATACATCTATGATCTACACAACAATATTATGTTAGTCATATCGTATGACGCGATCTACAGCCGACTTCTTAAGCGGCTGACATGTAAATAGTCGAGCCATTGTATGCGTGATCGCACCTCATCGATCTAGAGATCGATCAGCCAGAGGTCGTTGATCCATAGATCGGATTTATTGCGCCCGCGCATTAGCGGTGCGCTCAAACGGCCAATTAGCGCTATCTGGTGACGATTGAAAGCCCATCTCGATGTCTGACGCAAATCATTGGAGATAAGCGGAGAACTTATTTTTTTTTGACCCAAACGCTGTCGTATTTTGCTACAGTAGAGTTTACTTCGTTTGATCTGTTTGATTTTACCATTATTATCTAATTGCTTGGTATGGGTCTACGCTGGCATATATATCAGTATAATATGTTATAAATCAGCGATGGCTTATATTATCGGCTTGAAATATAATTTCTCTTTTAAATTTAGTCCTTAATCAACGGTACAGTCATCTATACGTAACTTATAAATATTCCGAGCTAGCTGCAATAATATTCAATATCGTCATTAAAGGTAACTTAAGCACTAATCTAACTTTTAGCGTAAATAAATAGCTGTCCGGAACCTAAATAAATATAGTTCAAAAAAATAAAAAAACACACTTTTATAACAAAATTAATTAAAGAGTAGAAGATAATTTTTAATCTAGGAATCAATTAAGGAACAGTAAATAGTATAATTGTGAAAAAAGCGTGGGGTGCTTCATTTATCCGTTTTCGAAACGCGCCGCACACATTTTTTTTCATATATACATACATACAACCCAAGCTAATAAAATCGTGGTAAAAATTGTAATCGCGCCACGCTCGTCACACAGACCTCACAGGCTGTGCATGGGTTGTAACACGAGTTAGTAATTGAATCGAATAGAAAACGAATCGAGGGAGAGCTTTGATTTGAATGTTACAACATGATAAGCTTCAACGTTCACATTATTGAAATTTATACAATCAGTAAAACGGAGGCGTCTGATGCTTTAAAATTACAGGCATTTTGTAAGCGGGGCGGTCTCAATATAAATCTAACATTCAGAGGGAAGAGAGATTCTAACATGCTGGTTCGATCTCTGGCTAGGTAGACTTTTTAAGTTTTTGTTATGGGTATTTATATTCTCGTATTAATATTTGGCCACATCATGTACAACAATAACATAGAATGTGTTTGTAAACCAAAACATAATTCTTTTAATTTTTTCTTTGCCTGTGAACGATAATTTGAAAATCACTAAAACAATTGGCATGATTCATAAATAAATTAATTCAAAAATAAGTTCACAAACATACTGTTGACCTTACTTTTAAAAAACTTTTATTTTCGAAGAGAAATAACAAATTGAACGCGAGAAACTGCGCCTACTCTATTACGATCTCATCGTACATATGATATGAGGAAAATTGAATAGAATTCCCAGTAAAATGCCCCACACGTTTTCCACACAAAGCTTTTAGCGTGGGTACGAATGATTTATTTAAAAACTCTATGTAAATAAAACAGGTTTTGAAAGTAAACGTGACGAAATTTGTATGTTTTCTGATAAACAAAGAAACGAAAACAGTACTTATAAAATAGGGTTAAAATTTGAATGTTAAATTGACTTGTTTAATTTAAATCTATCAGTAAAATTAGAATTTGTTTATACGCAGCGATTGTTCATCATGATTGATTTAAGTGTTAACAATAATTTGAACGATACGTACAATTACTGCCCCATAAACAACGACCAATAAGAAATTCTCAGTCCTCAATAATGTTAGCGATTTATAATCGTTCCGTTCCTGCGTTTCGCTGGGAATATGCATGTTGGCTGGATTACATATGACGCGACCAAGAGTACTCAAGAGTGGCAACATATCTGTGAACGGCTTCACGTAAAACCCCCGTTCTATATACTGTTGACATATCTGGACAACCGTCAAGCATTTCGCGAGAAATAATTTGTCAACAATGTCAACTCGAGAACATGTCTTCGTCCTGTCATAACGTTATTAAGGATCAGGGATGGCGATTACTTCCAAAATCGATCGATTCTTGAATCGGTTCGAATCGAAGTGGGATAAATCGATTCACAAAAAAAACCGATGCCTAAAGAATCAATATTCCAAAAATCGATCTTTTTCGATTTCGTTCGTATTTCGTCGTTTTTTCGTTTAGTTCGTATTTTCAATACAACCAAACGATAGAAAATTATCGAATCTATTCAGTGAATAGATCTATTACTATAGATCGATTAAAATAATCAATTTTTTTTGGTCCAAAAGATCAATTCTTCCATTAATCGATCTCAGATCGCCATCCCTACTAAGGATATTTCAGGTCTGCCAGTGTCACTCAGCACTTTAGGTGTGACAAGTGAAACGTTCGGACATTAATTACCCCAGTGTCAGTAACCTCATTTAATACTCAGTCGTAAAGATGTTTATTGTCGTTAAAGTTGAAAGAAATATATTTTTATTAGAGTCCACAAAGCCGCTCCACGGTTTTATGATTTCAAACTGTGTTATGTGTATTAAAGTATCGTTTTGTTTTGGTTTTCTAAATTTTAATGTTCATTTCTAGGCCGTTTACGACTTGGCATTGTTTTCTTTTGGATTTATTGTGATTTTTTTATTTGTCTGTCTATTCACGGTTTAGTATTGCAGCTGTCTACAAATACTTAGTTTTTCGGGAAACTACTAAGACTACCTAGTAATTGTCTTTCGGATTTTTTCTGTAAATAATCTAGTTTGAATGACTGAGATGATTTAATTTAGATATATTCTGCATTTGTTGCTTCCATTTAATTATATATTCCATATAAAAAAAAACGCTTTCTAAACTCAGCCCACACTAGGATTCCCTGTATCGTGGGTGCCATGGACGCACACAGAGACAAATACACAACCACCCAGACCCAGAATCAGAAACCTAATTTCATCATTTAGATTTCTGCCTGGCCGGGGATCGAACCCGGGACCCTCTGCGCGTCACACTAGTATGGTGACCGCTGCGCCAGGCGGATCGTCAAAATATAAAATACATATAAACGTATAACTATCGCCTATTTCCTTTTATACTACAACAGATACATTATCAAAACCCAATTTATTACCTGATCCGTTACATATATTTGAACTGGTTTTGGTATTCTATGTTTTAGTCTTCAATCACGACTCCGTTCACTACAAAATACTGAGATTGCATTCTCCCACGCATTTAACCGGTACCTCCACGACATGCGATCCGCTATAATTATCTGCAAAGAATCAATTACTTAATACGTAGTGCACGCTGTTTTAAAAGCTGTTTACAATTTACTACATAATACTATAATGGTGGAATAAATGAGGAAATCCTTTATTTCTGTCCGGTCTGTTGTCTTACTTTTATTTATGTCAATTATCTATTTTGAACATCTTGGTTGTGTTTTTGCGTTTTCTCACATTCATTTATTTTGATTTTTAGGATTTTTAACTTGTAACTTTCCCCGTATTTTTAACAAATCCAAATTTGATCGAAAAAATGCTATTTGACTTTTACTTTGTGTTTACTTGCTTAATAAAACGCTGCAATATATCAACAACTAAATATCTTGCTTTCCATCATACGTTTAGACGATAAGTTTCTTCTAAAGAACTGTCATTACAGCAATGCATCACAAATTATGCCCATTTCATCTTACTTTAACTAAAATAACGCACTAAGCACTAGTCATATACGACAACACGTCTAATTTCCTCGTCAGCTCGCGCTAAGCTCCAGTTTTCCATCAATATTGCTCTAATCCGCAAACCGGCTCAAGTGATTACGTAACCTGCTTATTTAAATGACGGATCAGTGGATAAGTTAGGAGGACAAGTAGGAATTACAGCTTAACATACTTTAAACGTATCTGTTCAGTAACATTAGGTATTATGTTAAACCGATACGGCCCTCTCGCACGCTTAATTTTCTAAGAAGCTTGATCTGTTTATACATGTTTATAGTTAATTTAAGCTTAATTTATTGACTTACATAGCAAATTAATTCATTCATTGTTCATTCATCATCAACCCATTACTATTCCACTGCTGAGCACGGGTCTCCACTCAGAATGAGTAGGATTAGGCCAGAGTCCATCGCGCAAGTGCGAATTGGTAGACTTCACATACGTTTATTATAATATTTTATTTTATTTTGTTATATAATTATAAATATTTCTCAGGTATGGAGGTTTCCTCACGATGTTTTCCTTCACCTTCTGAGCAAGTGATAATTAATTTGTAATACGCACATAACTTTGAAAATCAGAGGTACGAGTTTCTTAACCACTAGGCTATCACTGCTTTTATATTAATTCCTAAGACATACGATATATATGATTAACTCATTAGACCACACATTTTTATCAAACTTTCCTTTACCGTTAACATATTTTTAAATATTTCATTAGGCTTAGATACATTGACAACTCTTATTAATTGCTACTCTTCATTACCTCCTAAATTGTGATTTGTTTATTTTGTATTAACATCAATTCTAACAGTATTCCCAAGCTTCCAGTTTTCGTTATCATGTCCGTTGACAAAAATACCGTAACTGGACGCAGGTGTGGGCGCACCTATCGTTGCCCGATAAGAAACTAATGCACGTAAAACTACCGATTATACCCAATGGTAATTTTACACATTCTCAGCATTAAGTGGGTGAGATACGAGTCAGTTTTTGGGTCGTTGGGTTCGTTTATTAATTCTTAACTGTCGTCTGTTTCTATGTTTATGATAATTGCTTAACTTTGTATAATTTATTTAACGGCGTGTATAGTTGGTACAGTAAGTACTATACTGAATTACTTAGGGTTCGGTATTCGATCTTTTCGGATTTTGTGAGTACCTATTTTTATTTTTTCTTTGTCCCTAGTAATTAAACTCTAGAGTTAATATGTGAAGAGAATAAGAATACATTCTCATTTTCATTTTACAATATGTGGCTTAAATTAAATGCATCACCAATGCAAGTAGTATAAAATCAAACCTATTTTCAATAACAACAAAACTATTAACACTGAACAGCCCATTGATTATTGTCTATTTAAAAGGAATTGACATTAACGAGGGTGGCTCAATTTCTAAATTATATTTATGTGCGTGACAACATTTGCTGTTTCATCGAATATGTGGATACAATTTATTACACTACGACCATTCCCATCCCAATAACTCAATCAATTTCACGCCAAGCATTTATTCAATAGTTTCCTATTATTTTTTTCTCTTTCTCCCCTATACTTGGCGTCTCTGTCTCACTTATCCAATTTTGAAACTGGGTCTAGCTTAATGTTCCATTTTAATTAAAAGTTATGATGCATCACCGTAGGCCCCACATTCTGATTCCATATAAAGAGCTTCTATGGAAAGCGGTAATTCGTTGATTTGTTGTTCTTCGCCCCTAGCATGACCTTCTTTCTCAACCGGTTTAACTTGATCTCCTGTCAATTCTACATCTCCTTTCATCCTTAATTCATTGGAGGGATCCTTTCAATTGGTTGGTTGGTGCATTTTAATCCCAACAATACGTCTACTCGCATGAATGGAGGACAAGCCGCGTCCTGTCGTTTTTTATCCTTTTATATTGTCGTATGATGGGTAGGCAGGATTAGTAGACGAGGTGGGATCATACGTGTTGTTTTTTTTTTTATTTCACGCATGACAAAAATTAAGGATTGTCAGGCCCTTACTTATTGCTCAATGGAGTTGTAAGTTTTTCTGTTCGGGTTAAATCTCATTTTTGTATGATATCCATCATAAATCTGTTTGCTATTTATATTCATTGATGTCAAAGGAATGCCAGCTCAAATGTTAGGTTTCTTAAATGTTTAAATTTAAAGCATATCAGGTCCAAGTGGTTGAAAAAAAATATAACATACCAAGTATTTTTATTATAAATGTTCAATGAAAATTTTATTTTATCTCTTCTCATAGCTTATGAAACATTTAGTAATTCGTTTATCTGATGTGTGTGATCTATCTCTCTGATAAAGACAAATTAAATAAAATCAGCATCTGATATGAAAACCGATAACTGATATCAAGTGGCCACAACAGCTTACGAACTCTGAACATTTTAATTAGAAAACTAGAATTCTATCTAAAGTTAATCAAATATGCATTGCTATACTGGAGGAATACGTATATGAAGACCTCATGTTCTCTTCCATGCTTCTATGATAGAGAAATAAAACGGACTAAGGTGCGTCATAGTCGTAAAGAGTAATTCAACTTTTTTGTAAAGTATATTTTAGAGTGCCTCAGTTTACTGCACATTTTGCACGGTTTGAACGGTTTAAGCGTAACTTGTTGCAGCGCCCACATATAGACTCCACAAGTAAATTTAGATCGACAGTTGCATTTATCGTAATTAATAGGCCTCAAACAATATCGCATAGGCGTCGTGGTGTGAACAGCTGCCACCGATCGAGCGTGATTGTTGATAGAGTTTTATTAATAACAATTGGTGGTGATTACCGAAGCGTGGGGAAGGGATCGCGACAGTAATGGTTGAGCGTGCAACAAATACATGCTAGGGCTCCATGAGTGGATTAAACAAGCAACCCCGCTGGGCCGCCCCCGCGCCCGCGCCGAATACGTTTTTAAAGGGAATGCTATCTTTATTAATACATCTTAGTAAAAATCCTTTGCCTTTTCTATATATGATGACTATTTCAAATGTATAACTTGCATGACTTTATAGAATTGTACATAGGTTCAAATTTACACACAACACGGAACTATGGAATCAAATAATATTAATATATTATAAATATTAATTTACACGTATTGTACCTTCTTGATGAAACGTTACTATCGTTACTAATATGATAAACGCAAATATGACTTTCTTTGTTTTATTTGTGGCACTTTCACGCCTTAACTACATTAAATTGCCATTAAATTTTGTACACACGTTGTTAGGAGGTCAAAAAAGTACATAAAGTACCTTTTATCCAGAAAAAGTACTATTCCGGAGGGATAGATAAAATCCTCTGACCGCGAGCGAAGCCGCGGCTAAAAGCTAGTTTCTTAATAAACGCACAATTAAATGCGAATATTCCGGAATCGATAACCATCCATAACGGCGACACTGATGTAACAAATGACGGTAGAATAAAGACTTCTCTATTAATTGCATACATAATACGCGTTAAGTCCTTCGTATTCGTATTCGTATCGTTGTTACGTTCAATGTTGCTGCGATTTTTTTTTATGTTGCTGATAAATAATTGGCCTAATTCATAAAATTCACTATCTTATATTTTCATTACACTAAAGTTCAGTAGAAATATAATTTCCAATTTCCTCTGATGGTGCTTATGACAGTTGCATCATTTCGCGACCAGTATGAGCCCTATTAGGTACAATCGAAATAATTTCGTGCTAGAGCATAATAATCATAAACTGTCTCATATTTTCATTGTACGAAGTTCAATAGCAATATAATTTCCAGTTCCTTCTGATGGTGCTTATGACAGTTGCATCATTTGGCGGTCAATGTTGCCAATAATTGTGTCTGACAACCCAACACTATTAAGTACCGTCAGATTCATCTATTTGTATTAGAGCGCCGTTCTCGGAAAGTAAGTATCTCATATTTTCATTGTACGAAGTTCAATGGCAATATAATTTCCAACCCTCAGTGATGATGTTCATGACAGTTGCATAATTTTACAGTCTGTATGTTACACTTAACTGAGTTTGACAATCGAGCACTATTAGGCACCGTCAGATTCATCTATCTGTATAACAGCAAAGTACTGGGAAAGTATCTCATATTTTCATCGTACGAAGTTCAATAGCAATATTAATTCCAATCCTCTATGATGGTGCTTATGACAGTTGCATCATTTCGCAGCTAGTGTTGCTAATAATTAAGTCTGACAACCGAGCAATCCTTAGTACAGTCGGATTCAATAATAGATACATGTAATATCGACTGACAAGTTATACATTCTTGACTATTTCAATAAATTTGATTTGGAGTTGTTTTTTTATATAAATTAGAATTAATAAATTACTAAATTCTATTTATAATTGAAATTAATAGAATTACAAATATTGGAATGAGTTTTGGCACACAGATAAATAAGGTTTAGCGCACATATGTGTGAGCCTAAACATATATTGAAAAGGTGGTGTCGTGTCAAATAAGCCCACGAAGTTGGAAAACGCCATGTTTTGAAATCGCAAACTGACATTTCACTTCACTGTTACTGATTTGTATATAAATTACCTAATAAAGGTTTTCTGACTGAAACCCACCAGTTTAAGTCACCCACCTTATATCCGTCTGTGTTAGATAGTCAAAATGACTTATCGTTTTAGAAATGTTCTTGTCGCAAACCTACGAGTGTCGGATTTTCATAGTATAATTTACAATCCCATTTATAATGGCAATTCTAATAGATACAATACATAGTATTCGTAGTTGCCCAACGCAACGACGCCCCGAGCGACGTGTCAATCACAGTATAGAAACATACGTCAGACACTGAAAAGTTCTGGGTTCAATACCCGTTCACCACACGAAACTTTCTAGTTTTGATGTATTTCTGAGTCTCTGTGCAATTATACATATTTCTACTACGGAATACAGGGAATCCTAGTTCGGACCTATGATTTTTTAAAGCCTCCCTATATAAATTATTTGTATATATCGCAATGGTTATTGTTGCTATTGTTTCCGCAGTAGATGTCGCTATTTACACTGCAATCATTGTTAACATAATATCCGTGCCAACTGTACGAATGTATGTGCAAATGAGTTTATTGACAAAGCAGTGCAATTCAAACATGACACGGGGCGAATGACATGCTACTGGTCGTATTACATTACATCACATCACATACATTACATTGCGGGATTCGTGTTACGTTACATGAATGTTACAAGTGTTAATATTACGTTCATTATGATTGAGGAGTGTGATTCGATCCGCTTGTTGTGGACGGCTTAAAATATTTAAATGGTGCTAATTGGTTTAAAATGTTTAAATGTTTGAGGCTGGAGACGCTTGCGCTAATAATAGGCAATCTTAACCGATTTTTGTTTCTTCAAGTTAGAAATTTTACACTTTTTGCCTAACCAAACCAAAATTCTCAAGGTGGTAAGCAAAAGTTGGTTAAGATTGATTTTATTATTTATTACTAATGACAGTCACCTAGGAGGCATATGGATAGTAACGCATTTGTATTCTCCAATCATATCGGGGGTTGACTTCAGATTAACAGGTGGTTTGATTTCCATTTTCCTACTTCTATGTATTTGCAAAATATAAATGGCGTTTGCTGTGTCCCTACATCACGCATGAGTGTTACAAATATGTATACACGAAGACTCACCTCTTGACCCGATATAAAAATTATCTGGCTGGCCGGGAATTGAACCCAGAATCCTCAGACTGGTGGTATGATGACGTCACGCATAACATCTGACTCACACTTGTGGGTTTACAGTTAAACACTTTCTATTCGTAGTCCAAAATTAAGATTAGCTGTGTTGTTGGTGTCATGGAGACAAACAATGACAAGAAGAGTAACGTCCAATAAATAGAGAAATGATTCATCGCTTAGATTTCCATCTGACCGCGATACAATCATTTACATTACACACTACTTCCTAAACGGCGTCCTACACGTTAGCCCCTTCCGCGACGCTAAGAGATATTCCTGAATATGTTTTTAAAAAAACGTCATTATCAATTGTTGAAATTTTGATGTATGTATCACTAGTGCTATTAAGACGAATCTAACGACAACTCATATGTTAAAATCGGCTACGCGTTTGAACTGTGGAGCATGCCAAATAATCGGATATACACAATTACACACGCTCGAAAACATTACACTCCTCCTTTTGCCATTACATTAAAAAAATACATTAAAAATGTAATCGTCTTCTTCCTTTTCACCTCTTCTCCATCCACTGCTAAGGGTAGAGATCTTAGAAGAGTCTAAATAATGCAAGCCACTCTTTTCAGTTTTGGTCTCTTCCCTATCTCTTATCTTGTATTTTTTTGCATTTGTTGATATGTCCGGCCCATTTCCATTTACTTAATGCAATTGCATTATCTTTATCTAGTGGTGTTATATGATTTGTAGTCTAATATAACTGTTTAAAAATTCTCGTCACAGTAGCAATATGAAAATATTCCGAAACAAATAATTGCGTATGCATTTTCAAATAGTCCCTAATTCTATTTGCCACGCGCCACACGTGTTTCCAGTTATATCACGTTCTGAATTTAATGCGCGTTCCAAATTTGCTATGGTTTCAACGTTTCAAATATAGCTGTTATTTTGAGTAATATGCCATGGATAGTATGAAGCGTTTTGGAGTAGAAATTTTAAGCTGATACTAACTCGACCAGTTCAGTAAAAGGTGTTACCGCCATGCCTCTGTCTTATAACAGCGACGTAAAGCTAATTTATATTAAACACATTGTTTGAATGATGCAATAAACTAACATATAAGGTGTTCTTATTTAGACTTCATGGACAGCAAATAATCTGACATCGTTTGTAGGATGGATACAGGTTCTAGTTTAGATCTCTAGCAGATGCCCATGGAAAAAACAGTGTTCTTTGTTTCTATCAATTCCTAGGAAAAAATGAGAGCGAGTAGTAGAAGCAATTACAGATGTTTAAAATTATTTGATAGTATAAAAAGAAAAAAGGCAATCAATTTTTTTTCACGACAAGTCATTTTTTTAAGTTAAGTCACGTTTTACGTCGAACTTTTATGAGGATCGCTCAAACATCGGAGTCTATATATCTCAAACATGTACCTGTATAACAACATTAATTTGTATATATTAAAGTTTATTAAGATCATTATCATAAAAAATGAAGGCAATTAAATCCCTATCGACCATTGTCACCATTGTGCCAACCTGCGTCATCACTAATGCCGATGACTTCCTCTATCTTCCCATTGTAAACACCATCAGCGACATGTCATCACAATACCATAACACCCTTGTTTACGAGACGCTTAAGCGGTTAGTTCTAATTAGGATTATTTATACAAAGAACAGTGATAGCTTGGTAGGATAAATTTTAGCTTTATATTAAGAAAAAAAAATAGAGATTAAATGCTATATGCATACCTCCCGTGTTATTTATGTTATGTATGATTTGTAATTTGCTTCAGGGAAAACACGATTAGGTCACTTACTTTTCCAAAAAACAATGAAAATGAACACACTTCTAATTTTGTGGACGCTATGGAGTTAAAACCTTCTCATTGTGAAATGCAATATGTGTTTAGAAGTGACAGTATTGATAAATCTTTATTAGTAAATATTTTATGGATATTATATTGACTTCACATAAGCCACATTAATCTGAAAATTAGCAGTTCACATTGAGAAAATAGTTATTCAAGAAGAAAAAAGAATAGAAAATCCCCAAAAGGTCGTGAAAGTTATTATCTAATATTGCAGTCGTATACATGCACGGAAATGCAACTCTACTTTACCGCAGAGACCATTAAACGGCTGTAACACTTAAGATTTATCACGTACTAAATATTATGGGGAACACTTAACGTTTGCACGTGAGTCTAGTACTAATGTTACGGAAGATGACTTATGCAAGATAACAGTAAATAAATTGTAGCTGCACATTAAAGTATATAAGCAAAGTAAATTATGAATGAATGGAAAGGTAAAATGAACAAAATGAAGACATTAAGCTTCATTGCGGATAGTAACGTCTTTAGCTTGAAATAATATAAGTACTTTAAAGTATTCAATGTTTTTTTTTTATAATATAGGAGTAGCAGACGAGCATGCAGTCCACCTGATGGTATGTGGCTACTGCCGCCCATGGACATTTGTAATCTACCCCAGATAGGATTAGATATTCCTACCTGAGGTCGAATACAGATGCGCCGCTACCCCTGAAGACTAAGCTGGAACGCCTTGGAAAAGTCTGTCTCCCTTACCACACAATGTAATATAATATCTATTGGTCGATGAAGTTACTAAGCAAAACCAAAAGTAGAAAAGAGACTACACTAAAATTGCTCGCGACCAATGATTAGTATTTAAGAACCTGTTGAGACGAAAAGGTTAAGCATTTACTTAGTATATTCAAATACATTAGTATTTTGTAAGTAGACTCTACACTATTTACAGATTAAGTTAAAAGCAATATGTACACGTCCGCCTCGACAGCAAGACTCGGATAACCTTTATGTAAAACGTCGTAAAATTAACAGCTTCTTCCTTATCTTTGCTGCAGTACTATTCGTACTTTAGTGCGTAAAATGTTCATTGCGAAAGCTAATACGTCATCAAGATTATGCTCGTTTAAATTATGTTTTGAACTTACTGAAGATAAACTATCTTCATTACGTATTACTTTATTACTGTCTTATTAATTTGCATTTTATGCTAACTTGGTCTCTAAATGTCTAAATGAGAACTGACTTCTTGAAACATAAACAGTTTATAGCATCTTTTTCAAAAAGTGCCAAGGGAAAGCGATTATGTATTTTTTTATAATCATATGGCAGCGTTTGACTCTCTGTACAAATAATGCTTATTCTGTCTATAATTTATCTTAAATTGTGTCATTTAATGTTAGAGTACGTTCAAGAAATGGTTCTGTTCTTACAGCTGACATAAAACGTATGCTCGCATTTAGCTTACTTTTAAATCACTTATTTATCCATTTAAATGCCTATTATTTCCTTCTTAGTCGAAAGTTACTGGATTCAAACCATTTTGATCATCAGACTTAATATAAACAATAATGCTTTTAAATGAAAAATAATCGTTGTTTCAATTGGAAATGCAAATAAGGTTAATCCGGACGCCATCAATTCACAGTCGCGCAACATTATCGTCGTACACAAGTGACCGTATCGAATGCGCCGCGATATTATCTTATCCATTCCCTTCTGTAATTGCATTTATCTCGCCGGCATCTACCAGTTCCAGTTCTGTGCCGCTTTTGAGTCTTGTTTTATTATTGTCTTGTTCCCACACTAGACCAACATTGTGGACAATCTTCATTTAGAACGTTTTAAAGAGATATTTGATTTTAGTTAAGTTGTTACGAAAATAATTAACGGACTGGGAGTTTAAAAAGACCAATATATACGACCTCCATAATAAAACTGATAACTACACATAATGAAGAGAATAAGTACCATAAAATAGCGGCTAGATGTTATTAGTATGTTTTTAGTTTTTGGACGAATTCTACTTTTTTAATACATCTTCTTAAAATAAAACTACACTGACTGACTACACTACACTGACTACACTATACTGACAACTACACTGACTGACTGACTCACACATAATTTTAAAAGTGAATCGGGAAGTGTAAAATATTGCGCAATATAAATACGTTAGAAATTCTTGTAACGCTTAGATCAAAACTAATAAAGTGTTTTCTAAAATTTATCTCCTGGAGTTATGAATCATTACCGTTGATAATGACAATTTAATTGTTACTCAAATATGATTTAAAAACAAAACAACAAATAAAGTTCCAAACTGCATCATTATCAAATATGAGATGGGGCTTTGTTTATGTTTTGTATTAAGTAAAATGGAATGCAAATCTATGTACATAGATAATAGGTTGCGTGAAACCAGTTCATCTCCGAGCGTGCCAACGCTTTATGCCGTGTTAATAAACGCCACAATATTTTCACAGCCCATTGCAACTGTCACGGGTTATTCGTATTTAAATTTTATCCATGCAATGTTATGTTTCGTTATATTTATTGGAGCTGGTCAATTTTGCATAATCGCGATTTAAAAGGATTAGAGTACGTTTTTGCAAATACATAGTTATAATTCCATCTATCTGTGCGTGAGCCTTTTGGGCTCAGTACTAATTAGTAGTATTCCAACTGATCATGTACCTTCTGAATCTCTTATCTGCTGTCTTCTTCAAATCACCTGTCCATCTGATCAGGGGGTGATCTTTTGCCTAAACGTCGGGTTCGCTCAAGAACTTCTTCCCCGTCATGTATCTAACTTACGAATTTATGTAGGCAAATTCGTCAGTATGATAATAAACATGTGACAATATAGTGAATACAATTTTACACCCTCGACTTCAATTCCAACTTTTTCCTTCGCAGGCTTAATTTCTATATTACTTTTCCTGTTCATTTATTCAACTGTAACTTAAACTCTTACACGTTGCACGCATTGTTCAAGATATACGAGTATGTGTTCTACTATGCAGGTAGATGCTGTTATTTTTAATATTAACCAAATATTTACCATTTCTCCATAAACGGAGGCTATTCGAACCTAAATAAGTCGTTTCTTTTCTCACGATCATCAGGTAAATTTAAAGCAGTTGATGGCTTTAAATCCCTGCACAGGATATCTTCAATACCTGTCGTAATTTTCTATTTCTTATAATCTTTTTCATTTTGAAATTTATCTTCACCACTTTAAACCAGTTCCAAGACCGGGCTGCTTTGAATGACGTTTCAATAGCGCGCTTTATTATAAATGCCACAATATTTTCACAGTTCATTGCAATTGTGCAAGAAAAAGGAATTTATTTGATCTTGATGTTTTATATTCCACGTGTATTTTATGCTCGCTTCTCGCATTTAATAAACCTGTACGTCATTTGGATTGTCCATCAACGAAAAGCAGTAGTTCTCTTCTAAGATTTTTTAAAAATTTTACTAAAACCGTTTTAGTTCTATTTCAATTCTTTTATTTTATTCACTATTGACAATTTTAATGTACTTTTTATGAAGTAGTTTTTAAAACTTTTGTATTTGGAGATAGTTCTCGATAGTTATTTTCAGTTCCATATTCCTAAACAAGTTTCTTCGTAACTCCAATTTACACGACAATCCAATAATGCGCTTTATCATAAACGCCACAATATTACCACAGTGTATTGCGGCTGTCTCTGGAAAAGGCACTGCATTATGTTATGGCAATTTAAATTTTGCTCATGCAATTTCATTTGCAATTCTATGGTTGTCCCTGGAATAATCATTATTATTCAAATTTTGCATTTCTATTTTATCTACGGTTTTATGCTTTACTTCATTCCAGGTTTCTAATGCAAATTTTTACGTTATTTTGATGTGATTGTATTTAATATGATTATGCTTGGGTGTAAATCTTAAAGTAGTATATCTTAAAGATTTATATAATCTATACATTTCGCTCTGTAGTTAAATTGATTCATAGATGGTATCACAAAGGTAAGGTACGAGAGGTAAATCATAGATTTGCGATAAGCAGCCGGCGAGCACGCGTAGGACCGCAGGCTTCGGCGAGATACGAGATGAAAGGATTAGAAATGGCTGATCTAGTAGATTATTAGTGCATGGAATTAATATAATATTAAAAGATAAAGGTTAAGGTTGTGAAAGGTAAGGTGTAAATTGACATAAACTAAAAGTAGTGAAATAGTAAATGATCATTCAGTTGTTTATTCTGTTTCTAAGTTAAAAGATTTAATTTTAAGGTATTAGAGAATACTCCTTTATATTTACTAGGACTACATTTATGTTGGTTGCATAGCGTCGTGTACACCAAATGGTGCGGGAGGAGCGAAAACTGCTCCCCCAGGGCAGAGCCCGATCGGGGCATCGCGCTTGGAGGACTCCGGTTGCGTTCCGTCGGAGATCTCGGAGTTCTCCAACAAGCGTTGAAGACGGCCACCGGGGGGGTTTCAGTGCGGTAAGAATCCCACATAACCCGGCGTCGCTCCCACGTCGTCGGGTACCTTATGAAGGCTTCCCCCTCGTTAAGGAAAAAAAAAAAAGAAAGGACTACATTTATGTATGTAAATATTTTCTTAGATTACATCCTTTGATTATCAACATCAACTGATATGATAACTAAAGTAGGAAGAAAATTTAATTTACATTAACTAATGTTTTACAGTACTAAAGGCAGTCATAGCCTAGTGGTTAAGAAACTCGGGATCTCGATCAAGGGGCCCGAGGTTCAAATCCCGCGGTGGACTATGGCTTAATCCTTCTCATTATGGGAGGAGACCCGTGCCCAGCAGTGGGACAGTAATGGGTTGACAGTGATGAATGAAGTAATGTTTTAATTTTCATACAGGATCCTTTATGTGAATGAATTTATGGAAACATCAAATATAGGAACATAGAAGCTTGTGGTTTCAGGTTTACCGCACTACCGGCTTGGTATTTCACTGTTTACTGTGTCATTCTGTCTGACCACAAACACACTCCTGTTACTAAAACTACAGTACTACCACAATAGCACGGGAAGACTGGAAACCGTAATTTTTAACACGCTTTTATTAGCTTGACCTGTAGCTATGTATTATATCCTGGTACATAACAGTTATCAAGAACCGAAGACAATACAAGCTTTTAATAATTTTGTTCCATTGTCCTCACCAGTATCATCAGGATTAACGATTTTACTTGTAACATTTTAGCGTGGTTTTAAAATTTTAAACTAATTTTTTTATTTCGTGATTGCAATGTAAATTGAGAAATACAAGTAACAAATGTACCTATAGTCGAAAGCGCATACATAATACGTTAAAACCAGATTCGAATCTAGGAATGTGCTTTATAGATGATTGGGCAACTGCTATCTATGGGCAACGGATTTTAGATAAATGTAACTGGCATTCGATTAATTAATCCTTGTAGAACTTGCTATTTCCATTCGATTCTCTTATCTATCTTATTGGACGAGCTTAGGTAAAGTCTACGGTATCGATACTTTAATACAAAATATAATCATTGTTAAATTATTCGAAAAGTTCTTGAAATAAATACTATATATTTAAATAAAGTTTAAAGCGGCCCTTGTCGCGAGCTTAAATTATAATAGGGGTCATATATATGAACATATAAAATGGCAGTTAACTTTCAGAAAGTATCTTGTTTTGAAAGAACTTTGCAAAATAATTTTGAGACCAACTTTATGACATGAGTTAAGTTCCGAACTGAAATCATATGAGCTCATGTCACGTCATGCGATTTTCTAAAATACAGTTATCATAACTTACTCGACTACCTTTGAAACTGGCATTGAAAATTCATACAATTTTCATTTATTTGTGTAGATAATTAATTAGAATGCCGATTCTATGTGTCAGCACTGACTGGCACTGTGCGTTCAATTTACCTGATCAATCAATTCCTTGTATCTGCGGGTACATAAATATGTAACGAGCTAACAAGGATTGATCGATTACTGCGCCTTCTCGGTGATCAACTCTGAAAACTCATTTGAATAACGTCCAAGCTACGTTGCGTAATTCTGTCCTGGAAACTATCCAGTTCCTGTGATGTTGATGACCGCGTGAAGAAATGCATACAGACAGACAGACGGACGGACAGACAGACGGATATAATTGAGCGCTGAAACCGTATGAAGTTGACGATCCTGTAGACAGACAGGCCGACATGCAGACAAAAGGCAAAGAAATTTTGTATGTTATGCTGGATAAACATTTTTTTTTTGAAGATTTAAATTTTAAAATACAAAAAATGTAGTTTTTTTAATATATTCTTAATATAATTTGAGTTTAAAATTGTTACACTTCACACACTTTAGAATTTTCGTATTTAAATCCCAGTATTGCTTATAATTTATCTTGTTAGTATATAAACAAACTGAATTTGTAAAGCTTTTTCGAAAACTACGCTTTTTCAAGTCTGACAGAATTCGTTTACATTTGAATAGTCGCCTGTATTGGAAAGTTGACTTTTATCAGGGATGTTGGTAATAAGTCACTCATAGATAAGCTTTAATTAAATGTAAATCGAATATCAAAGGATATAATTGAAGAGAAAGTTACATTTATTTATTTCATCATCTTGTATTTATAGTAAGCAAAACTTACTACATAGGCACTTGTGTGAAATTGTCAATAAATGTCTAATGTAAGCAATAAGGAAAACCCACTGTATTTTCCTTTCAAGATTGAACCATTTTATCAGTGGACACACTAAAAGGGATTAAAATTCTACCTATCTTGGCCACAAACTACCTCTAAAAACTGAAATTGAACGCCTGCTATAAGTGTCTCCCCGTTGCAACATCCTTTATACGAGAACACAGCAGCGCTTAACACTGCTGTTATGAAGTAGAAATAGGCGTGGCAATGGTGCCTTCGTAGTCTTACAACGAAGTTACCTTTATTGCTCAAGTTAACCGTAGAATATAACAACTTAAATTTCTCTAATTTAAAGATGCCTGTGTATTTACTATTTGTGTCAATAATTTATTATTTGTTTGCCTCCAGCACATTCAAGGTGGTAGAACCCTTTGTGGTTCGATTCTGGCGGCACCACCGCCACACCTATTTCTGCCTCATAACAGCAGTGTTAAGAACTGCTGTGTTCTGGTTTGAAGGGTGTGGTAAGGGAGACATACTTTTCCGAGGCGTACCACCTTAGTCCTCAGGAGTAGCAGCGCATCTGTGGCTGACTTCAGGTAGGAATATGCAATCCTATCTGGGGTTGATTACAGATGTCCATGGGCGGCAATAGCCACTTACCATCAGGTGGACTGCATGTCGTCTGCTACTCCTATATTATAAAAAAAACACGTTTTCTACAATACGTATACGTGAATGGAATTATCTGCCCTTTTGGTTTACGCCCTATTAAATTAAGTTATACCTTAAAATTCGAGTTAAAAACCCCAAGAATGAGGCAAGTCGTTAAAATTGCGTACGAAGTAAATATGTCGCCACTGTACTGAGTATACTTGATGGTCATTGGAGATAGCCGACTATGGCATTGTTTAAATACAGTGTCGCATACAAAAAGACATAAAGACGAGCGTTTATATAAATAAAGTTATCTGACAATCAGCAATTCACGCTTAAATTGTGTACAACCTCACAAAAAGCTGCATACTCGTCTGACTTTCAATACAAACGAATTTGTTACATACTTGCTTTGAAAAGGGTTTAATATATTTTTAAAACAGTTTTTGTAAGGATGGGTATTGATTCTTGGTTGTGCCTTAAGTTCAATATGGTACGAATGTTGACAAAATATCGATATATCGATACATCGATATTTTTAATTCCATATATCGGTTCCTTAGGGGATACATTTTAATCCGATATAGCGATACAAAATATCCAATATCGAAAATTGTTTTAAAAACGATATATTTTTTATTCCATCAGTAGGTACTGTTGTACGACGATATTTTTGTAATCTTGTAAATTTGCCTAATACAAAGGAATACTATTGATATTATGGAGTTAGGTTGAACTAATACATCATTATTTTAAAACCGCCGATTATTTTGAAAATTTTACCGATTATCGATATATCGATATATTTTATCGATAGTTTTTTTCATTTCCGTCATCCCTATAATACGGCGCTTCATATTCAATTCACGTTTGAGGCGCTATGTGCAATGACCAATAATCTTGGTGTACCTATTGAAATGAATGTGGAATGCTGTTGTTTCCAATGATTCTCGCTAACTATGTGGGTGATCGGTGACGTGATTATAATTTGATTGTGCTTAATGTGTCTGGAGCAGACAGTCGGTAGAAGTCGGTAACACACACACATGTTATGTGTGATGTGTGTGTCTATTCCTCAGGAATAAACTTCTCCTGTTTCCATCTTACTTGAGAAATATAGCTAAATGATGAAAATATTCGAACGAGATGTCTGGATTTCATTTCGACGCATAACAAACTATTTTCAAACCAGATTAAGTACTAGTTATATTTTTTTTCCATATAATTAAAGTAACGTTGCTTATAGACATTTTTAATCAATCTCAGGTATGACTGGAGTCCTATTTGAAGTCAGTCATCAAGCCCAGATAATATTTAAGTCAGATATAATTCGAGGTCAGCTACAAATACGTCGTTACCCCTGAGGATTAAGATCGACCGCTTCTTGTAAGTAACCTGTAAAACCAGAACACAGCAGTTGAACCACTGGAGCTATAAGTCAGTAATAGTCATAGCGAAAGTTCTACCAACTTCCAGTTTTAGTTTATTTTCTATAGAACGGTACGGCGAATGGTACATAAAATTGAGTTACTATCTAATTGCAATAAAACTTCACGAGCAACACTTAATCGTAAGTTATATTCCAAGGCCTAGTTTTATTGTAATTGAGTCTAACTGGATTTAACTCCATTCAAGATAAACTTACCTTTCGAAAATACCCTTTAAACTGACTTTCCAAAGGAGAGAGGTTCTTATTCGTTGTGTATATTTCATTCACTAAATTAAAAAAAAAAAAAAAAAAAGACAAGAAATTTATTATGCTTAACTAATAAATATAAACTCGTCGTCATTCGACTACACATTACTATCACACCGCTGGGCCCAGTGGTGAGCGGTGGACTCTTCTCAGACTGAACAAAAATTCAAGCTAAAGTCGGTGGACTTGCGCCGATCATCTACTAATTGGTAAATAACCAACTAGACAGAAGTAGACGTAAAAATTTAGTGCTCGTCAATAGTATACAATTTTCTTGATTTTTGAAACCGATTTCGTTCTCTGCACATACTCAAGCGAATGAACACCCTTCAACAAACATAAGATTCGGTATTAATAATGTAACTTATAGATTTCTGTCCCCTTTTCGCAATGTATTGTCAATTTCCAACCTACTCAAGAAGCAGAGGCGGTTACAATATAAATTAGAACGGTATTGTATATTTTGGACTTAGAATTTCGTCGAAACTATAATTTACGTCGGCAAGGCGAATCTGTTGTCCCCATTGAAATAGTATGATATATTTTCTGCTACTTTTGAAACTGGTGAGGCAGTTTCAAAATCACCATGAAGCAATGTCACTGTGTTACCTTTACTGTTATGAATAAAAAATAGTTGAATTATGCAAAGTGATGCTCTTATTAGATGATTTGTATTCGGAGTGCAATACAGATATAACATTATTTTGGAAGAATCGACAAAAATAAAATATTAAATTGGTAATTTTATTTTTTAGTTACGTTATCGTTTCTAAAAAAAAAGTTAAGAATTTATTTTCTAAAAGGGATAAGGAACTTCCATCGACATTAGTTCTTTAAATCAACTAGAATATATTTTTAGTAGAATGGTTGCATTGTGCAACGGAATTGGCAACTGAGTGACTTGACTGACGTGACGTGAGTGATTGGACTGCGGCAAAAACTTTTTTCGAATAATGTTCTTATTGCAGTTAGCGCTGTAAGCTTTTCTTTGCAGCAAAAGTGTTGTAGCAAAAAGTGAAAGTCCAATTAAAATATCAACATAAACTGCGGATAATAAATAGTTTATTATCCTTAAACCGTACCGCTGGTAATCTTTTCAGTCATATTAATTAAGCCTAATTGATATTCATAACGAGAGCTCAGCTTACATTACGGCGTATTCAAACAATTTACACTGATTGCTGTGATTAAATACTGCAATTTATTTCAGTAATTAATCGTGTCTATGTACGATGTTTTCAGTTTGTTACTGCCTATTAATTGGTTCGTGTTGAAACTCAATTGTTTAAAATTTAAACATTGGCCGAATCTAACGTTTTCATGATACTGTAATATAAAGAACTTTGTGGGTTTAACTTTACAAATCTTTAAGCTTCTAAAATATATCTATCAGCATTGATAATGATGTTTTCTATAGCGTCAAAATAAGTAATCACTAATTCTAAGTTTGCATTTTCAATATGCAAGCGATTTCGAAAAATTTGTACGCAAGCAACTGGGCAAAAATGGATATCCGATTTCTGTGTCTGATATCTCTAATATTATTTACACTGCCCTAGTATAGTATTTGAAGGCAATAGATTTCTTCGTGGTTCTATTGGGCTGGAACCACGAACATCTATTTTAAAAATAGGTTCTTTCGCCGTCTGGGCATTCCTTTACCTTTTAAATATAATGTCTTCATTATGTTACTTTAGGACATCGTTAACGGTTTTCCTTTTTTGCAGACTGAGTGTATTTCTTAAGGCTATTCGATAGCCACGCCCTTCGTACATGTAATCACTAAATTATTATTCCACGACAGTATGCAAAGGACGTAGAATAAATATTTTCCCAGTTTACAAGTACGGCAGATCGATGAAACCGGCAATTTTGTACGAAACCACGAATGAGGAGCTATTATCAGATACCGCTGTGTGATCAGGGTTGAACTAAATGGTTTGGACTGAAGCTACCTTGTTGTAAATATTGTTTGCTACAAGTGAGACCTTGAGGATATTCTAGAATTGCTTGTGTGCATGATATGTCCCGTAAACTTGTAGATCCGGATAAAAAAATAATCTTGATGATCTCTGAATAGTCCATGTTAAATCCAGGATCTTCTGCGTGGCAAACTGGTATGGGAGTAGACCGGCATATCGTCTGACTGCTTCTTATCTTTGGACATATAAGGTAATCGTTAAGATTTAATATTCAGAAATGGATAATATTAATTAACGTGTGACCACAGTGAATATGAATCTTAATTTTGATCAGAAAATTCCTACCTTGGTCGTTCCCGCCACTCTGAAACCACTCTTCGCCGACCGTTATCAATCCTCTGAGCGAAGTTAACAACACGCCATTTTGCTTAGGACTCGACAAAGTAGGCAATAATTTCGCAAATTGACCAAAATTTTGTAAATCACCTGACAACCCTGCACTCGACTCGTTTTCGAAACGGTGGAGGGGCGCCACTACTTGATTGGATGATTGACGTGTAGGTACGTATAAGGGCAAAAAATCAATATTTCAACAGCCATAATATTCCAGAATAATAATGGACCTAAGTGGAGTTTGTTTGCGCTTTCCTTTTTGTCCATACATGTACAGGTGGGTTTATCAAATAATTATATCAGTAGTTAATTTTCTGCCTATACCTTTCTTTGTGTAATTTGTTGTTTACATGTGTAGATAGTTAATTGTATCAGGCGTTACTTTGCGGAAATCCATGCTATTAAGTTAAGATTAAAACTACTTCGCAACAATCCGCTACAAATATGCTACAGATATAATTCAAAACCGTTTCGAGTTTCGTTTTGGAGCGAAATACGTGTTGGTTCAAAACCGTTTCGAGTTTCGTTTTGGAGCGAAATACGTGTTGTGGTGGTGGTATATATGGTGGTGCATATTTTTAATTTTTGCATCTGCACGCATCCTTTGAGGGAGGGAGGGTGGTACATACTGCATGGTTTAAAATATATACCATCATACATATTTGTAGCGGATTGTTGCGAAGTAGTTTTAATCTTAACTTAATAGTTTACATGTGCGTTGATCTCTGTAACGTCACTATTGATCTGGGTTTTGTCTATGAGAACTCCAAGAAGATCAATATCTGCATTAGGGTTATCTAAAGGTTTGCCCCGCGAAGGAAATGAACAGGATAAAATTAAAATTTATGTAAGTTGTTTCAATATAAACTTCCATATAAAATGGATTTTGTACAGATTTTGCTCACACGTTAATTATCATGACCGGAATGTAAGTAGAACTAAAGTTAAAAGTTTAAAAATGATTCCACAATCTGCTGGGCAAACTCAATTCCCTAATTGTCTTTCAAAAGACAGCTTCGTAACAAACATCTTAGGGCCTGCGGACCTTTTACTGCTATGTGGTCTACAAGTGGTCTCCTTGATGACTGCGTTCTTAACGCTTGCAAAGGGTTCAGAGTTCTATTCCATAAGACAAGGCGTCTTATGGACTTATCAATTCTTAGCGTCCGATAACCAAGAAAACAATCATTAAATTTAATCTACATTTTTAAATACCACATCAGAAGCAATTACTGCATCAAAACGTCCGACTAGCCCTTCGAACCTACCTCACGTTCAATGTTTATGCCACGAGATAAACCTTGTGGAAAATTATGTTACGAGTTAATATACTCCTCAACATGACGTGCGTACAAACAAAGCATCGTTAATGATCTCGATAATTTTAGTGCGCGCCATTTTTTATCAAAAAGGAATAAGTAAGTACATGTGCATTGGAAAAAATAGTAGGCTTGAAGTAATAAGCATAAAGGTGGTAGAATCCTTCTTGGTTTTACTGCGGCAATATTACTTATACTTTTATTTCAGACTTATAACTCCGTATTAAGCAATGAATTTGATTTGAAGTATTTAATAAGGAACTTATAACTTATTATAATAAAGTTTCCAGCTTAATGTTCAGGAACAACGAAATATTCGATGATCGACGTTACGTAGAGCTATTGAAGCATTAAGTCATAAGTGACTTAATACGCATAATATTACTACAAGAATCATGAATGCTTTGTGTTTTGTTAATATTATTATTAGTATGCTAATTGACCTATAAAACAAAAAGACAAACCATACACGACTTGGTTTACATCGTAAAGTATACCTACGAGTTTATCTGACCTACTCATTCAATCGTTATTATCTCAACGACTCGTCTTTTAAAAACATTGATAAATTGCACTCGTAAATACATATAATTCGTCTCTCAGCCGTCTCGGTTTCTTAGAACAAGAAAAGTGTACGTCAACCAATTTCTGTAAGTACGCCGCAAACCGGCGCAATAGCCCTCGAGCGAATGAGCCATCACTCAGGGAAGATTGTTTTTAAGCGCAAAAATATTAATTGGCTGACAATTTGCGAGCTCGCAAACCGGTCACAAATCGTAATGGATAATTGGATCCTGTTAAGGTAATCCATCACGACTTCCACGATAATACTTTGCATGTGAATCTGGTCTGGGCTATTATCGCTACCGTCGGGTTTACGGCGCTCTTTATAGCCGATATTTACATTTGAAATTAACACTGCGTTATAAATGGTAAAATACTAGCATTTTATCACTATAAATATGAGCTTGAAAATATAAACATAGGTATTTTATAAATGCCCGTGATTATTAACTATCAGGCGGGCTACGAGTAAAGCTTTTTACAGATTTAGTATCTGCTACCTATGTAGCAGTGGTAGGCACTAGTTTATCATAAAAGTATAAATATCTTTATAATATAGTCTTAAATGCAAGCAGTAATATATTCAATAAAATATGTTCTACTAACTAGAAGTTATTACGACTGATAGTGCATAATATTAATTATTTCACGTTGGAGTGTTACAAGGTGTACCTTTATGCCTGCTTCAATTAAATACTTACATAGAAAATTATCAAAAATAAATTATTAGCTAAACAAAAACCGTGTTCAGTACTGAAATAGTACAACAAGTCGATAAAGATGATAATTATTAGACATCTTAATTAGTACATAATCATATTTTCATCTGTTCATCTATTTTTTATGATTTAATGATATATCATTATTTTCAGGTATGCAGGCCGGATATCGACTGCACTCTACCTGAAAACAGATATAGATACATCGAAGATTTTATGTGTCTGAACGAGGATAAGAAGTTTCACAAGGAAATGCGCCTGTCTTTCCCCAGCGGCCATGCTTCCTTCTCCGCCTACACCATGTTCTATTTCTCTGTAAGTAATTTTCTTTGATTTATGCCAAGGCTTTTATGTCTCAATACAATGCAAGGTGCCTAAATAGAATAAAATATGTGGTGAAAGTCTAGTTTCTGGAGGCATTCTGGCTTAGTCCTCAGGTGTAGCGGCGCATCTGTAGCCTGCCTGTAAGTCAACATATTATTTATACATGAAATGATTTCATTTTATTTAAAATGAGGACACATTTGAAATACATAAATGGTTTAGCAACAGTAATATCAATATGCCATAATAAATAATGTATTAAGCATTGATAAGCAGTATAACTAGTATGGTTCAAGCGGGGAGGTACCATCGGTACGCCTATTTATAACTTGAAGCAGTGTTGTGTTTTGGTGAAATGGTATGCATGTTGGCTGACTTCCATATGAGGCGACTATCTTAGTCGTCATAAATGGCATTGCATCTGTATTCAGCTTCAGGTAGAACCCCAGTTCTAAATGGAGTTTTTTTTATAATATAGAAGTAGCAGACGAGCATGCAGTCCATCTGATAGTAAGTGGCTACTGCCGCCCATTGACATATGTAATCAACCTCAGATAGGATTAGATATTCTTACCTGATGCGCCGCTAGTCCCGAGAACTAAGCTGGAACGCCTCGGAAAAGTATGTCTCCCTTACCACAGCCTTCAGACCAGAACACAGCAGCGCTTAACACTAGAGTTAATAGGCAGAAATATGCGTGGTGTTTGTGCAGCTGGAGTCGAACCATAAAGGGTTCTACCACCTTCAAAATGGTGTTGGTAACTACTTTCCATTAGGTGTACTGCCCGCTTGTTTGCTACTTCAATCTCATAAAAAATATACTTTATGGTAGATACTTTTTCTTCGTTAACATACAGAGGTTTGTATAACGTTCTTGTTAATTATTTATTATGCTGATAGGAGTCATGCGATGTGAATGTCAGCGTAACGATATTAGCGCACGCTTCCAGTCCGATAAGTGTGTTAATTTGGAAAATTATTGCTCACTCGTGTGTTATTGAGTCGTTCGCTGTAATGTTATGTGTGGAAGTCATTTCATTTGCAACTGTATGAAATGCTATGTTTTTGTAATCTATAAGTAGTGTTTCTTTTGTCAACTGCCTTTTGATTTACTGACTTTTGGCTATAACTTTTCTGTGGGTTTTGAACACGGGTCTCTCCCGATGACATTTTAGAGTTTCCTGCAAATATTGAGCAAATTTGGTAAAATAATTCAGTTAGATTCTCAGTTTTTATTGCTTACTCTAGTCTACCTGGATCTATTTAATTACTTGGTATACATTTTGCACTATGCTTAAGGGCTAAAAAAGCTACTTTTGAATGTGAAAAAACTGTTTCTGACTGTTTCTGACCTTTACGTCTATACTTTATACAACCTCTCTATGTGCTCTTTGAATTAAAAATAATTGACGTTATTAATTTATTTTATTTAAAAATATAGTCAGACTGATGATCATCGGGATCTTAACTTTTTTTAGGAGTACCTAACCTAACTATGCTTGCAATAATATAGGATCTTCCATGAAGATGTATTAATTTCTAGGGAATCTTACATACCGTTTGCTACTTCTATATCATAAATGGCACTATTTTCCAGATGTACCTGCAAAAGCGCTTCACCTGGCGCGGCTCGAAGCTCTTCCGCCACGCCCTCCAGTTCGTGCTGATCATGATGGCGTGGTACACCGTCATGTCGCGCGTCTCCGACTACAAGCACCACTGGAGCGACGTGCTGGCTGGATTCTCTATTGGAGTCTCCTTTGCTATTCTTAATGTGAGTATTACTGATAGCTGAAGATTTGTCTACAGGTCATCTTGCGTTTCCAATGGCTTTCGTGCGTTTGCCATTTTATGATATGCTGCATATACCATTAAATGCTCATGATTAACATTTTCACCTTCAGATAGCATATATAATAAGAATTATTAGTTCAGTATTCTTAATATCTTTATATCACGGCGTGCGTAAATTGACGTTTTACGCACGCTTCGCGTGCGCAAAACCCCCATTTCCGACCCCGTAATATAAAATTTTATACAACACGCGGACGAAAAATGTTTTTCTGACTCGTGTGATTGCAGTCCTCGCCTGCGGCTCGGCCTGCAAACTCACACTTGTCAGAAAAAAATTTTTCGTCCTCGTATCGTAATGTACTATTTCAATGTAATTGGCTAATCTTTCATCTTTGATATTTATCTTTAGTTTGTAGGTAGCGATTTTTTTTTGTTTCGTTTTGCCTTGTTTTAGCAGTGTGTACTCTTCTAAGTCTTCCGTGTACAATAAGTCACTAGATACAATCTTAAAATTAACGACTTTGGCTAATCCTGTTAATCCTGCCGTGCGGTTATCGCTTACAATCATTTTTTACTTTACTAAAAATATTCTTTCTCCACAGTACTATTTCGTATCCGACTTACGCAAGACGTCCAGACAGCGTCAGTTGCTCGGCCACGACAACGAACTGCACACCACCAACGGCAACACCCGGCCGGGCCCCGGCTGGGGGGTCTGACAGTCCTCCCCCGGGGACCCGCGGACCCTCAGCGAGGAGGAGCTCTGACCACCGAACGTCTCGTGGATATCCCACGAGTACATGGACTTGTAGACCCCCCGGTCGAATACGAATATTGGGAGTCTATTCTCTACGTTCTTTTGTGATTATTAGTGGTGGAAATTTTGTGTATTGTGCATCGGTTTTGTGCTACTGAAATTTTTGGCGAATGTTTCCGGGGCGGTGAATAACTACTTAAGTCACATACATACCTGTGTAATATGGTCCGGGATATTGATTATCTGACGTCATACCGATGATCACTATCTCGTAACATATTGTATATGTATGTTAATTCCTATTTCCACCTATTTAGGTATATATAGTAAAAATCGAGAATCCCAATTGGGTATATTGTTATGTGGACAATGAAAGAGAATATATATTTATTTATACATGTTATCCTATGTCTATTCCTATCTTTGTATAAATTTATACTATATATTGTTTTTTTTTCTGTATCTCTGTAAAACTATCTACTTAATCAAATTACTGTATGTTTGTCTGTATGTATAATTAGCTACCAGTATTATCATTCAAAATGTTGAAGAGATAATGTATTTATACTTTTTTTTGCTGACGCTCCATATATATTTTTTTATTATTAAACTCGGGCATACTGTACTAAACAATGCATTACTATAATTTTGAAGCAAACAAATCATATTTTTAACATAGAATATGAAAGTGTACCTATAATATTTTTATGAGTTTGACAGTCGAAATCTTTTTTTGTGTTAACAACATTTTAATGATATAACTTATATTTTACATTAACATAAAATAATTCTAAGGATTAAGAGTGCAATGTTTGTATGAAGACGTAGTAATAAGTTTTATGTAAATAACTTTTTCAAAATGTACCTATGCACTATTGAGCCGTTTTTCGCATTTTTAAAAGAGCGTATTTATAATTTAGTTAGAAGGTGTAGATGCATTAAAATGTACACTATTATATTTTAGATGTTTTGAAAAGAAAATATTATAATGAAATTACATAATTATTGAAGTGTTAATCATTAAGAGTTAATGCACGTTAATTAAAATTCTAAGCGCGTCATTGTTTTGAACTGGAATTTCGTTAATTTGATTGAATAAGGCTTTCCAAAATGCGTAGTTTATATTTCCCTCTCGCTTATTCTTATAACGTAAGAGCGAGAAACGTATACAAATTTATCCATCTATGATTCAATATATATGTAAGTATAAATAATTGTAGTTCTGTAAAATTCATCGCTTATGTCTTCCACACAAAGTTGATTTACCTTACTTTGTCTCAGATTAAAAAGTAAACAGAATTTTCTTGAAAAAATCTAGTTCTAATGGTCTAGTGATCATTTTAGTCGAGGGTATAAGTACAAGGTCCTAATTTTCAAATGCAATAGAAATATCAATTTCAAATCTTTTACAAGTAATAATAAGTTTACAAGTAAATAATAGCTTCTAACGGTTTCATTATCCTTATTTAAATTTACAAGTATTTTTATCTCAAAATACATTTAAATTATTATTAACTTTGTAAGTTTAACATGTTAAAAGCATTTTTTCCTCTTTTATTAGCAAGTAGGTGTTTTATGGTCCACTTCTAATATCAAACTTTAGATTTTTTTTTGAAATCTAATTGAATGAAATTAAAATTCGTGTCCGCATGGACGGAAGCGGACACGGAAGCGTACAACTTATATGGTTCTTCAGTCGCTGTCTGCATGATACCTTTAATGCAAATATTTTATGATAAATAATACATTTATTGGTTTTATATACAAGATACCGTCATATATTAGTAATAGCGAAACTCGGTTACACGTCGGTTTTATCAAGGAAGTGTCTAAAAATCTGTTCTCTCGTGGAACCTTTTGGATAAAAGGACTAAACTCTTATATAGAAATGGCACACACCTTGGCTATCTTTAACAAAATGCGATCACAAACGTTAGATATAAAAAAAAATATGCAAAACAGCGGGACGTATTTTTTTATTACCATTAAATTCTGTCAAAAGAACTTTTTTATTCTGAGACTATAACTAAATTACGTATCTTATTTATTTTAAAACTAAATTACATAAACCCGAATGCATTTTAATGTATTTGTACATAATTATTTATTGTTTAGTTATTATTTTAAAGTACAATTATTCAAGTTGATTCTACTAGTACTAGAGTTTTTTTATTGTTTAATATTTTACAGGTAGTATCTGTAGTATGCGCATGAATTAATATAGTTATATCTGTATTACAATCATTCATGATGATTTTGAAAATATTAAACTTCAGTTTCCGATTAAATTACATAATTAATAATAATCGATTGCTTATCTGTTGTGGAGACGGAAACTGTTGGTATCATTGCCTTTATTAACTGATGTGCATACTATAGGTAATTAGTATTTTGCACCATTAACCTACTAAAAACAGACGATTCATTCAAAAGTAGGAAAAAACGTCTGACGATCATATTGTTCTAAATTTTAAGAATCTTGATTTTTTGTCATAACAAAACTACAGTAAACAATTATTATTTTTTCTATTATTATTTAAATTCAACTTTAAAATATCTTAAAATTCAAAAAAAAATTGTTTTTCTCTTGTGCTGTATTTTTCTTTTTTTATTTATCGACGTTTGAACTGTACTTTTTACTTTTTGTATGAATCGGACGTTTTTTACTTAGAACTTCAGAAACGATATAAATTAAATTAATATGTCACTTACCTGTTTCCAAAACATTAAATAAAACGCTCATTTATTTATTATTAACGTTACAACATTAAATATATTATATAGTGGTATTGCCTTCTGAGTCTCGAAGACTGCGAGAGGCTGTATTTTAAATTCTGTGATATAGAGTTGTAAAATGTTGCAGTTAGTATGTATAGCTTTTATTTAAATAGATATATTATTATATTTTAAGCCCAGCAATATCTATCATATTCATATGTTATGCTTGATGTAAAGGCATAAAAATAATCATTGAATATGAGATTTAGAATTTCATTTCTATAAAAATATCGCATTTTCATGTTTATGGGATATTTTTTTAAGTCTTGAAATAGTCGAATATTATATTTATCTAATTGAAAGCAAGCGATTGCTTTTTTTGGATAAAATATGCAAACTTTGATAATATTTAAAATGATAATAATAATTTAAAAATCACATTTTTAAATTTTAATGTTTTACAAATATTTTTAAAGAATTGCTGGGTATATTTTAAGCGTTTTTCGATTGGTTTAAAATAACATATTTTTATAATTTAAGATGCATTACAATATTATATAATTATAATTGTTATAATTAGGTGCTAGATAAAAGTGTAAATATGTAACTTGGATTTCATTCTAAAATCTATTTTCACAATGTAGAATTTTATTTTAATATTGGCTTAACGGAAAATTAATTATTTTTGGTAATTTTTAGTAAATAACTACTAAGGAAATCAAATTATGTTAAATTTAAAATAGAGTGTGCACCATATTATTATCTAATCGTATAACTAAATTGATAACTGTATGGTTTTATAATTGATAAATAATTAAAGACATGTTATAACATACATAATATCCCAACAGAAAATGACAGTAAAAAATCGTTTAAAAAATCGTAATCTTATACGAAGATTCATTTAACAGCTTTTAATTGTGTGTTTTTCTTTTATTTAAAGTGTATATACCGTCCACACACTTATGAATTACCATACAGTTATAAATTTTGTTATGTTAGACGGTACATTTCGTATAAATGCACTAACTCACCAATAATAACTTAAGTACCTACATAGATACGCAGTGTTGCACCGCTTTAATAGTTTTGTTTTTGTGGCACCCTATTTATTTTCTTAACTTGTAATGTAGCTAAAGTAATGCATAATAAAGTGGTTTAAATTACAAAACTCGTTTTATTTCTCAAATATATGTATGGAATTTAAAGATATTTATTGTTTACTTATGTTAAACTATTGTTTATTCTGTGGTTAACAGTACTATTGTTACTATAAGACTACGAGCGAAAAAAATCTAATCCTATTTTTACACGTATTGACAAATTATCAGCGATCATCAAGATGATAATAACTATTAAATGTGTAGATAAAAGTTCATACTGACATATTGAAAAACAAAATAAACTAAACTTATTATGCAGTCAAAATTTATTACTATCCTCATACTAGCGTATGCGCAGGTGAAATTACGATGAACGAGTAGCGGCATCTATCAGAAAACGTGTGTAACTTCACATGAACGTCGTTTGCCACTCTTGCAAGTAAGTAACTTGCCGCGCAAAAGATGGCGTGTCATTTGATTGTTTACAAGGAGTAGATTCGTATTTTCGTTCTGTTGTTGTTTGTTAACAAAGGAAATTGTATGCGGTAAATAATAGTAGTACAAAAATTGTGAAGACGTGTCAAGTGTTCACATGAAATTGAAATGAATCTGTGCTAAAGATATCTTCGGTCTATAGAGCATTCAAGTTATTGTATATTTAAGTGATGTGTTTGCATTTTTGTGCCTGAGCGTTTGGAGCTGCGTTCGCGCAATATCTTTCGCCATAAAGCGAGACAGATAACGCAGCAGATGGCAATGTTACGCAAAGAATGAAAGCGAGGTAAGATACGTATGTTTTTTTAGCATAGATAGTATAGATACAGATAATATGAACGAACTCCTTTACCGTTTTGTTTATCAGTAAAGTATCTTGACCTGTAATTCCTAACAAAGTCAGGCGACTCGCGGTTAATTTACTTAACACATTTTATTCAATTTGTTAATAAGGACCAATTTGCAAATACGCCTGCAATATTACGGTATTCCTTTATGACGCCAGTAATCAGTATGACTAAAGCCTACCCACAGATTAGTCACTTTATCAGTTTATCATTCGATTCGTTGCTGGCTGGCGTATCGCAGTTTTTTATTGAATTTAATTATAAATATTTATGAACCAGCTGTCATTAATTTAATTTCGCTTCAGTTTTATCTGTGCACGAATTTACCGCGTTTTCTAATTAAATTGCAGATAAAAAATAACAAATAACAAGTGTTAAATTCTATAAGTGCTATTATTATTATCTATAGTGTATATTTAATTTTCAATAGAATTGTTTTATTGCCAGAATGGCGGTGGATAGAACGATATGCAAAATAATATTGGACATAATAGTACTAGCTTGTGGTAAGTAAAAGTTTTGAGTTTTTATTCCAATGTTACGTACATAAACTTAATAACGGTGTTGTAACCGTGTTTCGTATATCTATGTCCATATGGAAAGGTTTTCTAATAAAATTGATAGAATCCGTGCAGTAATTTTACGAATGCTTGACTTTGAGTTATTTGAGCCATATTATTATTAGTATTCTATACTAATATTATAAAGAGGAAAACTTTGTTTGTTTGTTTGATTGTAATGAATAGGCTCAAAAACTACTGGACCGATTTTAAAAATTCTTTCACCATTCGAAAGTTACATTATCCACGAGTAACATAGGCTATATTTTATATGAAATATATTTGATTTATAGATTTTGAGGCGGTACTAAGTTTGCCTGGACAGCTAGTTTATAATATAGGTAGCAAACGAGCATGCAGTCCACCTGATGGTAAGTGGCTATTGCCGCTCATGATCATCTGTAATCAACCCCTGATAAGATTAAAGTCCTACTTGAGGGCGGTCAAAATGTGTCACATTTTGACATTTTCCACAAGGGTGGAACGCATTGGTAAAGTATATCTTCCTTCCCACAGCCTTCCTACCAAAACACAGCACTTACCACTGCTGTAATTAAGCAGAAATTAGTGTAACGGTGGTGCCGCCGAAGTTGAACCACAACGAATGTTCCAATCTTTGAAATATTATGATTATATCTTACTGAATTACTTACTTACGTGTTGCCTGTACCTACATAGCTAGATACCTAGACCTAGATTTATTTACGCCACACATAGATTAGTAAAGATTAGTCACTAACCTAACAAGAAAATGTAACCAGTTTTGATAATTGAAATTGTCACTGTCATCTATTTTCGTGTTTGAAAAATATTAAAAAAATGTAGTTTTTAGATCATTCACGAATGAAACGATATTTCTCCGCACTTTTTCTTCGATTTCGTGTTTTTGCACCACTTAACTGTGCATGTCGGGATTGTTCCGTTTAAGCTATTTAATGGCTTCCTTCAATTACAAGGCGGTGAGATATCTATCTTATCTATGACGTCACTGAACGGTGTAATGTTACGTCGGGTCACTAATTAAAATTGACCTAATTAGACTTATTAACTACACACCTAGGATATTTTGTTACACGTGGGAAATTTGCTTTACTAACTTTTAATAACGAATGAAAAGAAAACAATTCTCTTAGTAGGTACATCCAATCTTGAAACTCAGCTCTTAGAACTAATCGGGTTACGGTAGATTATATTATTGATATATAGGCACACACTAAATAATAAATAGGTATTAATGGAAATAACAGCGGTATAAATGAATGTGGTAGAACCGTTTGTGGTCCGACTCAGGTGGCACCACCGCCACATCTATTTCTGCCTAATAACAGCAGTGTTAGACGCTGCTGTGTTCCATTTTGAAGAATGTGGTAAGGGAGACATACTTTTTCGCGGCGTTCCAGTTTAGTCCTCAGGGGTAGTGGCACATCTTTGGCCGATCTCAGGTAGGAATATCTAATCCTATCTGGGGTTGATTACAGATGTCCATGGGCGGCAGTAGCCACTTACCATCAGGTGGACTGCATGCTCGTCTGCTACTCCTATATTATAAAAAAAAAAACATCAACTACGGTTATTAGAATGGCTTGTTTTTTATTCTAATTTATTTAATAACTTTTTCTAAAACGTAAACCGTTAACACAGACCTTGTCAAATAACTCTTAAGTGCATACGTAATTACACTAAGGAAAGAACCGATATTATACAACTAGTTATTGCTATTGGCTTTCCGTGTGTCGAGTAGGCACTTCGTCAGTTCGCCACACTCAATTTGATTCATAGCATTTAGATATCGATTCTGTGATATCACTGAGTGATTTACACATGGATAGGGTGAAACTGCAACACAATAATAATTTCTCGTATAAATAATAGCGTTGTTTTTAGCTTTATTAATAAGATAAAGATTGATTGTATTCCTTGTTTCCGTCGAGATAATATGATATTCTGGCTGAATCCATATTCATATTTGAAGGCTTCTATGTCGGCTGAGACCGATTCAAAAACTTTTTTGTTGTCTACATTTAGCCCTTTACTTATGATTCCTTGTAAATTTATTTTTGTACCATGGATTTACGCCAATAAGAGTATTCAAACACCTTGAAGAATAATGTAGATTTATATTTTAGATATCTGCCTGCCTGGAATCTATCATAATGTCCCTTGAAATATTTGGTTATACATATTTGTAGGCTAAAGTGATCACTAAAGCCCCTGGGAATTCTTTAGAAAAGTTTACTTAATGTAATATCTATCTACCTAAATAAATAATTGAACAAATTACAATCCTGAGTAAATGATTAACTTAGTTTGTGGTACGACCTCGCCAGTCTCTCCGAGCGTAACATTTGACCTTGTCCTGACTTAAATTCTAGATGACGAACAGTTACTAGGATTACTTATTAACAAGTACAAAACGAAATAGCAAACGAGCATGCATCACCTGATGGTAAACCACTGCTGCTCATGAACATCCCTAATAAACCTTAGAAAGGATTGGAGACTTGGAGTTCTACCTTATGTTGACGATATGTTGACCTCGAGGACTAAACTGAAATGCTTTGTACCTATATGTCTTCTGTCCTTTACACACCCTCCAAACACAGAGCGTTTACAACTGTTGTTAAGCATCAATAGATAGGACAGTGGTGCCTACAGAGTTGAATTTATAAGAACTAAAAAGATACCTCACCTTAATAAATGTACAGCAGCGCCACAAAATTGCATATAAATAATTGTGGAGCCGAAATCTAGATGTCCGAATATTGTAATAATTAGTAAACGGATTCTTGATAGGTATATTGCAATTGTAATCAAATTTGATTGAAGGCTAAACGCGTAGGAAGTGATCAGGAACAACCAGTCAGTAAACTGTTTTCTTGCCAATCAGAAAAAAAAATTACAATTATTTAGTCAACGTAAGATAAAGTGAATAAAGAAAAAAATACATTTTAGAGCATCGACCTCATTATCATTCATATTTTTTCATCATCATCAACTCGTTATAGGTTCACTGATAGGCACGAGTCTCTTATCAATGCGGATCGGTGGACATTAAGAAAATAATGAAATTTAATATGTTTCATTATTTTCTTATCACTTATCAGTTGCTATATAGGGGAAGGAAAACATCATGAGGATACCTACATAAAAATAAGGAAAGAAAAAAGTTATTTTAGGTGCGTGAAGTTTACTTATTCACATTTGCTCAACGCAGTAGACTATGGCCTTATATTTTTTATTCTAAGGGGAAATCAATACGTAAATGTGATAAAGCAGGGGATTGATGATGATGACATTTAAGTCGCAAAATCATAAAAACGTTGTTAACGTTTAGAATAATCGAAGGAATTTTAATATCATACGAAATTAGTGTTATCGTATTCATGTCCTATCTCTACACCTACTATAACTCACTATACTGGAAATCAATTAATAGTTTTCTATCGACCCTGACGTGTTAAGATACGTGAACACTGTGATAGCGTGATAACGTTGATCAATAAACTGCTATAGCTGTAATAACTACTTAGTATTTTATTTTTATTTTATTACAAAACATGGTCATGGTCTGTCCTGCTCCAGGAGCGCTGGCCGTTTATATAGACACGGCACCTTAAATGATTTAATCCGTAGGGCTCTTGTCACCGTCTCTGTACCAGCCTCACTAGAGCCAAATGGTTTGTGCAGAGACGACGGCAAGAGACCTGATGGTGCAACTCTGGTGCCGTGGAAATTAGGTCGTGCCCTGGTGTGGGACGTTACATGTGTGGACACACTAGCCCCAACCTACATACATGACACCTGTAGTAGTGCTGGGGCTGCAGCCGACCGCGCTCAGTTTCTCAAGCGCCGCAAATATTCTTCAATTATAAATGATTATGAATTTGCGGCGCTTGCAACTGAGACGTTGGGTCCGTGGTCGGCTGATATGAAAAAATTTGTAAAAGATATGTCCCACAGACTTATCCTTGCTTCGGGTGACCAGAGGGCTGGCAGCTATTTCGCACAAAAAATTAGCCTCGCTATACAGCGAGGAAACGCTGCCAGTGTTCTGGGCACTATGCCACAAGAAAGGGTTTTGGACGACATTTTTATTTTATAAGTGTAATTTTGTTATTATTTATATTTTAATTTAAACTGGTTATGTTTAGGTAATTTAATTATTTGTATATAGTTTAATTTATTTTAATTAGTATTTAATATAGTCTAAATGTGATAACGAAGTAAAATAAATATATTTTATTACCCGACTGCCAAGGAAGGGTTATGTTTTTCGCGCGTATCTTGTATGTTTGTCTTTCTTTATTTGATCGGATCTAATAAACGGCTGGATGAATTTCAACAGTTAAGGTGTCATTATATTTGTCCCAATGACCCGAGTGTCCTTAAATAGGTGTAAGTAAAAAAAAATCAAAATGGCGGATTTTTGGCGCGAAATAGTAACACATTTAAAAAAAAAAGTTAACCGAACCTATCGAGTAGGGTATCAAATGAAAGGAAATTAAACGGAGATTATAAAAACATATTTGTTTATATATAAAACAGCAACTTGACTGATTGACTGACGAACTAAATGACTTTTTCATTTTTCAGAAATCACCGTACAGCCTAAACCAAGGACCTTACAGTTCTGAAATTTTGCACATAGGTTCTCTATATAGCGTGAATAAGTATTAAGAAAGGCCTTTTGGAAATTCTACCCTTAAGATGGTAAAATAGGGGAAAACAGTTTTTTTGAAATCCTTTAATTTTGAAGCAACTACTATAAAATTTTGTATTTGCCTTTCTAGATAGGAACAAAGACGCACATATTTATCCCCTTCCGAAAAATCAACCCCGTAGACGGTAAAATAAGGGTTAAAAGTTCATTTGAACAACCGTCAATTTTGAAGCAAACACTATGAACTTTTGTATCAGGCTTGTTGGATAACAATAATGAAATTCTACCTCTAACGAGGTAAAATAATGACCGAATCAATGAATTACTGAAGTTAAATATTTTATAGACCGTAAATGGTGGAATTTTTTCGCGAAATAGTAACACGTTTTAAAATAAGTTAACCAAAACTATCGAGTAGGATGTCAAAATAAAGGAAATTAAGAGGAGATTACACAAACATTATATAATATACTTATCTTATATAAAAAAATCTCGTGTTTGTTACCGTACTCCTCCGAAACGGCTTCACCGATTTTCACCAAATTTTATATACATATTCAGTAGGTCTGAGAATCGGCCACTATCTATTTTTTATTTACTCCTAAGTGATAAGGGTTGTTCACCCTTAACATTTTTTTATTTATATGGCAACAAAACGTTTGCCGGGTCCGCTAGTACATACATACTCTTATATACACATCGAGACTGTCTGACTAAATGAGTGAGATGCTGTGCCGGAGATCAACGCAAAGGGAAACCGCTGAACTTAAGCGTGCTGGAATGTTACACATAGGTTCTTTATATAGCGTATATGAGCACTACGAGGATAAAATAGGATAATATTGTTTAAAAATCTTTTGTTTTTGAAGCGGACACCTACTATGAAACTTTGTATTTGGCTTTCTGGATAAAAATAATGAAATGCCTATTTCACTGCTTTTGGAAATTCTACTTCAGCCTTTTTGGTGCAGTCGGGTTTTTGATTTTTTTAATTAATTACTTGTTTTATTTTATTTTTATTTGGGAAACATACAATATTCAATACACACAGTAACTTTCACATAGACATAACAAAAATCAGCAAAGTTTACCACTTATATGTAATACATAAAGTTTTGAGAAGGTAATTAACATAATAAAATACAATACAAGTAAATAATAACTAAAAAGGTAAATAATTCAAAAGTAGTAAAGTAGTAGTAGTAAAGATAATTCATAGGAGTGGACTACTTTTTACACGATTGTGAAAGGTAATTCCTTGAAGCGTGCGCATTGATGTATAGTCCGCGCCAAACTGCTAGTCCGCTCTGAAGTTGTTGCGAGCGATTCATTTCTATATTCGGAGCGGCCTAGCAGTTTTACGCGGACTATACCAGTAGTAAAAAACGTAGATAAGTTACTAACAAAACAATCGGCGCTTTTTGAAGGCGCTCATCACGTGAAATGCACACTACGAAGGTGTAAGAGGTGCAAGTAGGATAGCACGTCTAAATGAATGCGCTAAAAAGAGATAAACATAGTCCGCGTGGGACAATTAAGCCGTATTTTATGTGTCACTTTGTATGACCAATCTACGAATGTCTCATTACATCCTACAAAACAAACCTTGGTTACGGGTGTTTAGCTACTTATGAAGGTTTGGGTGTATAGCTATTTTTGAAATTTTAATCTGCTCATCTACTAATGAAGCTGACTGTACCTACTGCATGCTCATTGACTACACCAATTTCGTTTAAAATAAAAATACCTTTGTACATTATAGGATAACCTACGTACTATTCTGTCGTCATTTTCAGTGGCTTTCCCACTCCTCGGGCTACAACTATGGGCAGAGCCCTACCATCGAGGTTACTTTATAACAGATACCTCGTTACGACTGCCTTACAAGAAGCAGACCATATCAGAAACATGTCTGGCTGTCGCCGGTTTCGTGTTCATCATTGCTACGGTAAGGATCTATCATTGTAATTCTATTTCAGAAATTTATTGTGTATTGGTGATTAGGTAAGGGACTTCGAAGATGCTGATGCCTAAGTTTGTATTTAACGCCTATAAGGAAAGAGACTCTGGCTATTAATGGCTAACACAACACAATTTCTACATGATAACCATAACCACCTAATTGTAAATTCAACCCCATCTATAATCAACCCCAGATAGAATTAGATATTCCTACCTGAGGTCGGCCACAGATACGCCGCTACCCCTAAGGACTAAGCTAGAACGCATCGGAAAAGTATGTCTCCCCTGGTTTGAGGGGTGTGGCTCTTCAAACCAGAACACTGATGTTGTTAGGCAGAAATAGTTGTAGTGTTAGTGCCGCCGGAGTCGAATGCCAAAGGTTTTTACCACCTTTAAATAGCAAATGAGCATATTTTCATATACTTATTACGTATTACATATTTGCAGGTACTAATCATAGAGGTGGTCAGAGACAGGCAAGGCAAAGGGATAGGTGAGAAGTTCCTGTTCGGTTCTCTCGTCCCCGGCTGGGTATGGGAGAGCTACAATGCCATAGGAGTGTTTACCTTTGGCGCGGCGAGTCAGCAACTCACGGTCAACTTCGCTAAGTTTGTCATTGGCAGACTTCGGCCTCACTTCTTCGCTGTAAGTAATTCCTTGATTATTGACCACCCGCGTGGCGGAGCGGTCACCATACCGGTCTGACGCGCAGAGGGTCCCGGGTTCGATCCCCGGCCAGACGGATTTCTAAATGATGAATTTAGGTTTCTGTTTCTGGGTCTGGGTGTTTGTGTATTTGTCTCTGTGTGTGTCCATAGCACCCACGACACAGGGAATCCTAGTGTGGAGCTGTGAGTGTAGAAAGCATTATTATTATTTATTTATTTAAAAAGAGCACCTATGCATGCTTATTTAATACTTTTACCTTTTTTTATAATATAAGGGTAGCAGACGAGTATGCAGTCCACATGATAGTAAGTGGCTACTGCCGCCCATGGACATCTGTAATCAACTCCAGATAGGATTAGATATTCCTACCTGAGGTCGGCCACAGATGCGCTGCTACCCCTGAGGACTAAGCTGGAACGGAACAAACCGGAACGTAGCAGCGCCTAACACTGCTGTTATTAGGTGGAAATAGGTGTGGCGGTGGTGCCGCCGGAGTCGAACCACAAAGGGTTCTACCACCTTCTAACTTTTCACTCTCTTTATCAGGTATGCCAGCCAACACCCATAACTGGTGATCCTCTGAACGCGCTGGGCTACATCCAGGCGTACACCTGCAACGAAGCGGACCCGGCTATGGAGAAGGAGATGAGGCTCTCTTTCCCCAGCGCACACTCCAGCTTTGCTATGTATACTGCTGTGTTCTTCATTGTAAGTATATCCTGGATGTCATGTGTTCTTGAGGAGTAGAAAAGTTCAGTAGTAAGTAAGCTTAAATAAGTCGGCCTCTAAATCGTGGATTCTGAGTCCAATTTCAAACACGTCCGCACCTCTGAATCGTTAAATCTCTATGAAATACACATTACATATTAATTATTACTTGGTATACCGATGAAGGAAAACGTACATGCTTGCGAGTTCCTTGAAAAAAATTGTCAAATGTGTATAAAGTACCAATTCGCACTTGGCCAGCGCGTCTATAGCCTAATCCTTTGTATTCTAGGAAAGCTTTCCCCAGCAGTTGGACAGTAATACATTGATGATAATCTTGATGACTTCTTACCAAAAATCACTAACTATTTTATCCATTCGCTAACTGTAAATTTAAAAACCAAACCACAGTCACAAAAATGAATCTTCATAAAAATTCTTCTACAGTTCTACGTGCAAGTGAAGGGCAGATGGCGTGGTTCGAAGCTGCTTCGCCACGGCATACAGTTCGCGGTGCTGATGGCCGCCTGGTACGTCGGCCTGTCCCGGGTGCAGGACCACATGCACCACTGGAGCGACGTGGCCGCCGGGTTCCTTATCGGTGCTGGTTTTGCTGTTATTACCGTGAGTATTCATCATTTATTTATGATTTTGATGTTTATAGACCCAGGTTTCACTGCGTCGAGAGGCTTGGACATCTTGTTTGAAGAAAAATGTTCCTGAGGTACGGTAATCTCTTTTGACACTCCAGTCTCACTCAAGAATTCTCTCTGTCATGGTTGCAATTGACACACACACAGATAAATACAAAAACACCCCTACCCAAAACAGAAATCTAAATACAATATTGAGATCTTTGGCAGGCCGGGAATCGAACCTGACACCATTTGGTACAGTTAGGCTGACCGTTCTGTCACTCGGATCATTAATTTTTTGGTAAGAAATGTTCCCAGTGCTTCATGTAAGTGATATGGCTTAGTTTGAAGCTGGTATACCAGCCTATCCGAAGCTGCCATGGTATCCAGATTGGAAGCAGTCCATTATCACCAATGTGGACATCTGTAACCAACGCCACATAGAACAGGGTGTCCACCAAAGGCCCATCACATTTGTATAGGCACTCCTAAGGCCAAAGATAGTGACGTCATAATAATATGTAAAGCACGTAGCGACCACTCCTTGCCACCCGAATACAAAATCTGCCTCACGTAAAAATAAAAATGATGATAGTACCTTATCGGTTAACCTATACTAGTTCTACAACCTTTGAACTCTACTTCCATTAGAAATATATTCCTAAGCTGCCTTCTACGAAATTATAGGAGTACGTTTTTTGTTTTTTTTTTATTTTTTTATAATTAACCTAACGATAAGGCAGACGGGCTACCTGATGGAAAGCAGTCACCGTCGCCTATGGACATTTGCAACACCAGAGGAGTCGCCAATGCATCGCCGGCTTTGAAGGAGAGCTTTTTTTACACCCCTCTTGAAGAGCCCCATGTCATAGTCCTGAGGGAATACCTCAGGAGGAAGTTCATTCCACATCTTGCACGTACGCAGCAAAAATGACCGTGCAGACCGAACCGTGGAGGACCGCCACGGGTAAAGCTGATGTGGATGGAACCTCATCCTTCGGCGAGTGGTGCGATGAAAGAAGGGTGATGTAGGTTATTCTATTTAAGATTTAATATTCTAATCATTCTAAACAATATCTTTTTCTTTTATTTCAGTTCATTTACGTGCTAAAACCTAAGAAGTACGGTCCACCGGCGTCGTGGGAACAGCCCACTCAGCCAGAGATGCTACCAAGAGCAGTATTAGTGCGATGACAGACTGAGTAGTTAGCGCCTTAGGACAGAGTCACACTGTGGAGCGAATTTAGATTTTATTAATGTACATTTTTAGTTATAAATATTGTAAAAACTAATAATTTAACAAATTCCAGGTTAATATTGGTAATTTTGTTGGACAGTTCTGATAGTAGGTAGATTAAGCGTTGTGCATGCCTTTCAGTTATTTTGTAAAATAAGTATTATGACGTCTAATGAATGTAAATAATCCTATATTTGACGTGAAATTTACAAACAAGAGAGAGTACGAACTACTATGAGTGTGCCACTCATAAGTAAGGACGCATAATCATTTGATTTTCGATAAAAACAAACGAGTACGTTAATCGTAGGCTGTTTACATACCTGTGCTCGCGTCTATTCGTCCGTGCTCGGCGAATATCTAAAAGAATAAAAACTGAATATCATGTAACAGTTTTCAATATCCACTGCTATCTACTTAAAGCCACTCACCTTGTTAATATTTCTAAAAAGTAATGTAATTTAAGTCATGTAAACATATTTTGAAAAATATTTCCATTGGGTTGAATATTTTTTCCATGTTTAATTTTTCCTAAAAACATCATCAGCAACCCATTACCTACTGTCCCACTGCTGGGCACGGGTCTCCTCTCATGATTAGGCCATAGTCCACCGCGCTGGCCAAGTGCGTATTGGTAGACTTCACATAGGCACCTTTGAGATATTTTTTTATAAATCTCTCGGGTATGCAGGTTTCCTCACGGTGTTTTCCTTCACCGTTTTAGCAAGTGATAATTAAGTCTAATACGCACATGATTTCGGAAAATCAGAGGTGTGTTCCTGGGATTTGAACCTCGGACCCCTCGATCGAGAGGCCGAGTTTCTTAACCACTAGGCTATCACTGCTTTTGTCAGTCTAAAAGCATTGTCAGTCTATTTTTAAGGTCAAGACAATTTCAGTTTCAACAGAAAATTTCTATAGTTTTGTTCTCGCTCAAACATGAGAACGAACGAATGGAAGGGAAATGATAATGCAGCTAGTTTTAATACATTCTATATTGACTCATATAAATATATATAACTCAAAGGTGACTGACTGACGTAGTGATCTATCAACGCACAGCTCAAACCACTGGAGGGATCGGGCTGAAATTTGGCATGCAGGTAGATGTTATGACGTAGGCATCCGCTAAGAAAGGATTTTCATCAATTCTACCCCCAAGGGGATAAAATAGAGGATGAAAATATTACTTCGTAACGCGAGCGAAGCCGCGGCCAAAAGCTCGTTGACTCATAAACGTCAGTCACTATTTAGATTCGTTTTCCTTCATTAATATTGTTATCATAGCTTACTATTCCTTTTTTTACAATAATAGACTTACCTAATTAAAAATTATCATCGTATTTAAGATACTGGGGATTTACATCAGAAGATTTGAACTTTAACTTTTGATGATGATGTAGTTGTTTTTTGTTGAATGATTAGTTGCATAAGTTAGGCAATATATAATTCAATGTTATTAATATAAATAAAATAGCTATTAAGATAATGCAAGTAATCTAACATTTCCCATAATTATGTTCATGTTATATACTTTATTGCTTTAACTTATATATTGTGACGATGAAACAAAATTGAAGTAACCTACAGAGAGTATAAATTCACATAGTACTAGAGCCCACGACATTGAAATAGAAATTGTTAGATTTGACTATTTCGAACTCGAAAATACCAATTTCAGACATTTTTCGCGTAGCGTTTGACCGGACTGAATTTTCAAAACTGTCAACTAATTTTACCGAACTGTATCATAGCATCAGTCTGATTTTCTAACTGTAGGTAGTAATAGATCTAAGATACCGAAAATATATTTTTCAAAAGTGTGGCGCGAATCTAAAAAATCACGTAGAAAATTTAAAACTGAGACAAACAAAAATGATAGCAATACGTCTGAAAATGTTCTGTATGGGTAAATTAGGGTTAGTTGATGTGAAATAAAATTATTTTCAGAAGGAAATTTACCGATCGGTATCATAGTAATCTTTCTGAAAATTGTTGAACGTGATGAAATGAATTATCGAGATATAAAAAATATACCTATATATCAGAAATCAGTGTAACATCTTTATCAGACAACGTATCAGATATTGGAATCTTTGTTAGAAGCAATGGGTAAAATGGGACCCTCAAATTGTTAAATGATGATGAAGAGAGAGAGAAAAGAGAGAAATAAATGGCACACAAGGAAACTGGGCTGAATTAGAAAAATAACGGTTTATTTATAAAAGATAAGGTATTTAATCACTATCGGTATTGGTATCATAATCATCGAAATCACTCTCGAGGTCACTTGTGGGATCTTTAATGTCGGCTCCTATAAAATAAATATAATTGGTAAAAATAACGAACTTATTACCGCAGGAGCGTAAGAAGCGCTCAGGCATCGGCCAAGCGACTTCAAAACGTTCTTTTCTCTTTTGGGAGTACATGCGACATCTAAAATTTCTGAAAACAATTTTTTTGTAATCCTGGCAAATATACGAACGGTTAAAAAATATCACCCGGATTGATACTATAATGCAGGTCGGCAAATCTTTTTGACATTTTCAAAAATTAGTTTCAGCTATATACTACGCGCAAAATGTCTGAAAACCAATTTATTCGTCATAAAATTTTAAAATCTATGTACATTTCCGATATCAGACGTATTGCTATCATACCGACTACCCTTTTTTGGACAGCAGAAATAGCCTCCCACGAAATTGCTACACTTTTGACCATTACTCCTCATCTAGTCGGGTTCAGAATAATATAATCTAACAATTTTATACAGTTTCGGCCGTATTGCTATGATACATGGGTTTGACCGTGGGCTCTAGTGCTAGCAAACATAATCCTTACCTTCAATAGTTGAATTTGTCTCATTATGTTTATATTATTTTATTAATATGTATTATTTCAAAAGTATTATATCTAATAAAATAATTTAGCTTAAGTAGTTTAATAAAAGACAATGTATCATAAATTGTGTGTTACCTACTTGACTAAAGATTTTAAAGTTACAGTTTACATGTTTTATTAAAGTTTCTACATCAAAAATATAGTTATTTATTCAGAGTTTTTTCCTAAATAAGTGCTTACTATATATAAAAAATGATCAACCTTATACTAATTAGCTTTAATTAGTATACGGTTGATCATTTTCTATGTAGTAAGTGTCAACATTCGTTCCAAGAGTTACTAGTGGGCACACAACCGCCTGCAAGCTAGATCCGCGTTGAATATCAAATTCGTATTCTTTAAAAGATTGCAGTTCCAGAATTACTAAAAGTCTATAAAAGATGTAGATTGTATTATGAAAAGCTTATGGCTAAGAACACTAAAAAGTTTTTAAACATGATAGCGAAACCGCAAAATACGTAGAACTGTTCTAAACGTCATCTCGCATACTTGACGGTCAAATCCCGAACAGATTCTGCCGAATTGATGAGTGCTTCCGCTGTACCTCACAATATCGTGGTTTTGATTATTTTTGTCAAGAAAGAGCTTTTCTGCGGCCGCAGTGGGTTATACTAACTAACTAAGTCTGCACCGTTAGTTCGTATCATAGGTTCCTAGTAGGGGTGTGCGAATAATTCGAACTTACGAATTATTCGTTCCGAATCGAATATTAATATTCGATTCGAAACTCGAATCGTATAATTCGAAAATTCGAATTATTCGAAAGTTCCCGAATAATTCGAAAATATTCGAATAATTCGAATTTTCGAATAATCCGAAAATTTTTGAATAATTCGAATTTTTTCAGGGTTTCTTATTTTCAATTTTCGAATAAAAATTTAACAGTCAATATACATTTTATTTAAACCATATAGTTACACAAATAGAACAATTAATATAGTTTTTTTTTAAATAATGAAATAATAAAAATTGAAATTTGGGGATGATCCTATTCTTGTAATGTTAATAAATAACTTATAAAAAAATGGATGGTAAAAATATTGATTGCCTTTTTTTACGGCACTTCAAAAAATTACCTGAAATTCATGCTTCTAGACTAGAATACCCCCTTATTCGCGAATTATTCGAAAACTTTCGAATTATTCGAAATTTTTACGAATTATTCGAAATTTTTCGAATTATTCGAAATTTTTCGAATTATTCGAAGAATTTCGAATAATTCGAAAATTCGAATTATTCGATTCGAATTTCGAATCGAATATTGATATTCGATTCGATTCGATTCGAACGATATTCGCACACCCCTAGTTCCTAGCCTAAGATGGAAAAATGCTGAAAACCTGTTTCGACAGATGGCGTTATTATCAAAATATTTAAATGCGGAACAAGCCGCAAGCAGAGCTAGTTAAAAATGAGGTCGGTAAACCAGCAATAAAAATTTAATGTTTACAAAAATATATTTTATCAGTTTAATGTCCGCGAGTTATATAAATACTTAAAAACGTAAAAATATTTTGTCACCGATAGCAACTATAGGTATGAACACACCCATTTGGCCATGATACGATAGATGTTATAATTTTAACACGTGATAGTAATAAATCATAATATATTTATCGCGGATATGTCGTGTATATTAACACGCGTTACTACAATTTTTCGAATTTGAGAAACAGCATGGAGGTAGCATTGCTTGGAAATAAAAGATGTTTTGTGCATCGCACTAAAGATAAATGTAACTTTTTGTAGGTGTACTGATATAATATATGACTTAACACGTTAGCTGCGGAACGCGGCTTAAAACACCTCGTCCATGTCTGGTCGTTATAGCGGTATGAAAAAACTTTAACTTCTCTGTGGTGCGAGAGGCATAACTTCCGTCTGGTTCAGTGTAGGAGAGTGATAACTATATCTTTGTGATGTGCTACTGATTCCTAGTTCTATGGTACACCAACCTAATGTCGGGTTTGTTAGACCTCGTACCGCACTGAACAAATAATAATGCTAACACAGTGCGGAACGAGGTTGGGAACGCCACGTTTCCCCACGCACCTCATACCGCACCCCACGCTAGCTTCACGTGGTTAGTGTTGTGCAACGCAGTCGAGGCTGCGTAGCGACGAAGTAGGACCGCTGTCTTTATGTTGAAAATTATCATGTCGAAACGTTGCCGAAAAAAGTTGATCATGGAGGAAGATGAAGAAAAACCGGTTGAAAAATCTGAGCCAGAATCAGAATACAGGAAGATATTTCAAAAACAGGTAAGTCACAAATATACTCTGTCTAGGTGAAAGTCCAGTAGTGAGACTTGGCAGGCTAGGCGTATATCCGTATAGTAAGAAATTACATTATAGATAATTACGTTTCCTGTTATGGTTCAAACAAACGTTAAGTAGCTACATTATTGATATAGGAAACGTAGGCAAAATCGTTACCGAGTATTCCGATTACTCTTTACCCTAATCTACTCGCTCCTACTTTTCAGAATCCACTGCAAAGAAAGCACATCATCTCGATAAGGGTCCAAAGAAGAAGAGATGTGTCGGATGCTACGAAAAACTCCGCACATTCTTGACATGTCGTGAGGCAGACAAAAAAACCAAAAAAAAAATCTCACGGAATGCACTGTTTGCAAAAAACCTTATTGTCTGAAATGTTTCAATGAAAAACATCCATAACTTTTCCCCTTTTCGTATTCATTCTGTCCATAACGTTGATAAATAAAAACAATAAAATAAAATCGATATTTATTTTCCCATCACTAAATTATATGGAAACCTGCCATTTTTCAGTGCGGTCCGAGGTGCATTAGACCCACATTTTATTTTACCCATAGAATCTAAAGTAACGAATTTAACCAAGGGCGGCGGCAGTTTTAGGTTAATCAACTCATTGTTAATAATAATCAAGACAAAAGCCGTCGATTTTATCTTATTTGGCGCCAAAAAAAGGATTTTAGTCTCCTTCGGGCGGTGGGATTTAACACGCCTCGTGCCGCCACAATGTCGGATATAGGACGAGGTTTAAAACAACTCGTAACGCAGTAATGGAAAGTACAGAAAAATCTGTGCCGCAGGGAACGTGTTAAAATTCGGGAGGTTCGAAATTTCGAATACAAAATACATATAATACATTAAATATCAATGTAATAAAGTTGCCATCACATTACATGGTAGATGTATTGACGTTCAAAAAGTGTTTTGTAAAGAACCTATTCTGTATAAAAAAAAATATTTGATTTGATATCGACGAGACATGGGAAGGAGAAGCCTCATCAACGAGCATAGATATACTACTATATAATAAAGACGGAGAGTTATTAAATGGGTAGTAAGTTGTTCTGAAATATACCAATAGTCAATCGTCCTATTGGTATATATTATCTACCAAAGATTTGAAAATTTCTGCCTCCTAAAAATTTTCAATCTTTGATAGGCAAAATCGAATAGATTGGTTATTAATAACAGCCGATAATCTCTCTATTCAGTTCCCGTAAGGTCATGTTGACTTTGTTACGTCAAAGTTCTTAATATCAACAAGTGCCTACGTGACGAAGTAATATTGTTTTTATAAGGTGACGTTTGTTAATTTATATCTCGTTTGACGTTTTATTATTAGAATTCGTTCGATATTTGTTCTACTTTGAATTATCATCTTTTTAACTATTCAGCTGTATTTGTAACTATTGCATCGAGATAATATTCCTACTAGGTACTTCTGTTATCCGTGTAGAACTGTAGGGCTCGAACACAAAACTGCGATGCGAATTCGCAACGCAGAAAATTGCGACACGAATTGCTGCGATGCGATATCGTGCGGCATAGCGTCTCCCAGGGTGACCATTCTTTCGACAACCGTCAACCGAACGGAACGTATTTTGAAAATTAGGTCGTGACATGGATCGTAAAAAGAAGTGTGCACTTTTGTTATTGCTTAAGAGATACAGGAAAGAGTAACAAAGAAAATTTTTGGGTTCATCCATTTATCATATATCATTTATTTTATATTTAGTTTCCCAAAGAACAGGGCGCTCCTCAATCAGTAATATAAAAAAGTCAACGACGTACTTTGTCAATTTTTTATATACGTCTTCCCACCCAACAAATACAGGTCTGTACGTCTTTCCCACACGCTGTCTCAGAACGAACTAAAAATGGCGTTAACAAGTGTGACGAAACATCGCAAAAATGTGCGATGCGAATTAATTCGCAAGTTCTTGCGATGCGTCGAGGGAGCTCGCAGATTTTTACGATGCGACGTCGCATCGCAGTTTTGTGTACGAGCCCGTAGTCCGGATACTAGAATAGGGCTAGGGTATCCCCTGGATGTCGTAAAAGGCGACTAATAGGGGGCTTCCAGGGTTTCGGGCGGGAAGAGTGAGTGCTCGAACCTTCCAGCAAGCGACCCCGGGATAGAAGGCAATATGTGTGGTTTCCAGTCGTAAACAGTATTCAAATTATTATATGATGACGTGCTATTTTTATAATACTAAGTTATCACAATATAATTACTAGCTGGTAAGATTTTATCAATTAGTAAAAAATGTGTGTCTTTACTTTTAAGATGTTTTTGGGGCGGAAATAAAAAGTTGTAAGTATGTTAAAGAAAAGGTATATTTATCAATTGCTACACCTTAGAATTAGACTTTGATGCCCTCGACGTGTGTTATTGCCTTACCACCCTCTTAAACACAGCAATAACAAATACAAGTGTTTTATCGTATTTTGAATCGGCCAAATGGAGTTCTAATATTTTTATATATGATTTTTTTCTTTTATAACTATGAAGTAGCTAACGGACATACCGTCCTAATAGTAATTGTCTAATGCCTTATAGTATCTGTCGTAAACCCATTTCTGCACAATTACTGGGCAGTTGAGCACGGGTCTCCTCTCGAAGTGAGAGGTGTAGGCCATAGTCTACCGCGCTAGCCAAGTAAGAATCGGGCTTCATACACATTTAAGTAGACTTCAACACCTTTTTTAAGAATCTGAGGCGTGTAGGTTTCGCCACGATATTTTTCTTCGCGGTTTAAGCAAGTGATACTAATTTTATAATTTCTATTTATTACCACCTTTATAATATTGCATACAATAACAAAAGTGGTACCTATAGTCCACGTAAAACTGCTAGTCCGCTCTGTAGCATTACCATGAGTTGGCATAGAAACGCCACTATAGAAATGGTAAATAGAAAACTATTGTCATTTTGCTAGTGAATAACATAACTACTATCGTTACGGTATTTCTTGACAACGTCTGTCAAATTAATGACTCATGGGACCGAATTTGTATGGCAATAGATCATAATGACATTCGCTAGCGATTTGATTTCGATAGGTTTTTTACGTATCGAATTACGTCACTACGGATTTTAGTTCTACGAGTAACCACCAGAGGCGCTGTACAATTTTTCATACATTTATTTTACGCAGTCGCTAGCGAGTAATACTTTTGTAAACTCATGGTAGTCCTACTGAATATAGAAATGAATCCCATCCATCCAACTTCAGAGCAGACTAGCAGTTTGGTGCGGACTATAACCTATCTCATATTGAACAGTCTTTACAAGTATACTAAACTCTTGTTTTTCATTTTAAACAATCATTGCTCTACATAGCTTGATAATCGTGCTGACGTCATATAAAGACAAAATAATAAAGTATTTACGTATGTATGTAAATAACGTATAGACCACATGAGGCCTATATGGTAGGTATAAATAAGCCATTTAATAAGATAAATAGTTAATTGATAAGCATAAATTGATGCGGCAAACATGGGTGTGTCCATTCCAAAGTCCTCTTATGTAATTACACCTAATACAAACTTAAGATTAAGCCATTGATATTCGATTATATACCTATCTATTTTCTACGTTATTGTATGTATCGAATGTATTTTTTATTTCTTTTTCCTGTTGATATGGACTCCAGTAAAAACAAAGACAACATTTTCGACAAAAAATAATAATGCGACCTCGGGATTGGGCACAATAAGTTTTTAACGTATTCTGCTTTTCAAAACGCTTTTTATTGACAAATTGGCATAAAAAATAAATAAAAAAATGGAGAGAAATTTTGTACACAAATCATTATCAACGGCAATTAGGTTCATACATTTTTACAATAGAGGAAAACCAATAAAAAACAAAGTAAGTAACTTGAAGTAGGTTGAAATTGAAGGAAACCTATTTAATTTTTTACGTTTGCTTTTTTATCAGTTAAAATATTCGAATAATGATAACATATATTCTTTGAAATTTTTAAATCGACTGCATATTATGGTTCTAAACTTAACCCTAAATTAACAAACAGACAGACATACGGACATCCGTAGGAACCGAACACAGTTCCTGTTTATACGAACACAGAAGCGTTATTTCTTATCTTAACTTTAACTATCGATTATGATTATGACGTACTTTAGTTAATTGTCAATAGACCTAAAGATCAAGGTAAACAATGTGACTGTAAATCTGTATTGATATCTAATGTTTTGAAATATATGACTTTGCTTTTAAATAGTTTTAACAAATTTGTAACATATACTTCCTAAAAACCTTATACTTAGGTTATGAGAGCGCAAAAAAATAATTCGTCGGTAACCTTGAGGCATGCGCCATACTATTGCAATTTATAATGACGTCACTACTCACTACACTCATGCTATCATCCGAACCAAACGAAATTTCAGCACACGGTTTAAATTCAGATACAAGATTTTACTCTCACATAGAGTCAACTATAACGAAGTTACAAGTTAAAATTAAATCTTGTAAAGGTACCTTCACATCAGGAAGTGTCAGGTGGAAAACCTATTTTCTATTTATTTTTATTTATTTGTGAATAATGTAACATATATGTAGCTTTTGGATGTCAAAATAATTGTGTACGATCGATTCAGCAGTAGTGGTCATTTACCGTCAGGGAGACTGCACCCTCGTTTGCTAGTTTAAAAAAACTACTTAAAACTAGATTGTATAAAAGTTGAAAGTTATAAACAAATAATGTATGAATGCACGTGCAATCACACGACGACGGCAGACGATTATCACGCCAGCACGCGATGACGGCCGGTCAACGACATATTGTTTACCGATTTATTGAATACCTGGATTGATAATCTGTAGCACTTAACATTTTATTCAGTAACGTGATTAAAGCATGATACAGAAGCATGCAATCGTCACATTTTTGGCCGGATTCGTTCTTGTTTAACTATATAGATCGATCAAGGTCGAGAATGTTATTAAGCTCCGTAACTTTTACCGAATTTATTGGGTATCCACAATAAAAATATATGCAAAAACCCGAACTCGAAACAGGCATTTTATTAATAATCTATCTATCCTATGTTTCCTAACATAGATTGAAATTTGACAATGTCTAGCCTCTGATTAATTCATCTGAGTGTCAAGTATACGGAAATTTACTTAATATAATTTTATTAGGCGAAATGTCGGATAGATTCATTATTAATAACGTGCGATAAAAGTTTCCAACCATTTTGGATAAAGACGGAGGTTAAATGACACATTATTATGAAAAGTATTCTTCCGTATATCCGACGCTGTTCAATTACTTTACTAATAAAAACCTAAGCGTTACCTATTTCTATTTTCTTTTACATCTCCTTATAATGTGACATCCGTAACCGAAATCCGTAACTATCGGATAATCCGAAATTATTCCATATCTGAAACCGACAATGTTTTTGATTAATCCGTATCCAGTAAATTATTGTTAATTTCATAATTTTTCATATCCATACTAATCTATCCATATCCATAACATTGCAAAATCTAAACAGGAAAATAAAAACGAAAACTGTATCTTTAGGCCTCGTTAAAGTTGTTTCAATTGTTTCCAAAAATAATACAGGAGCAGTCACCACACTTCGATCTCCAAGCAGAATATAATAGATAAAATAAAGGGTTTCGAATATTTTTGTGTGGAAACCGGCATAAACCACACTTAATAACTTGCTGTCATTTTAATTATTTTTCAAGGATGCAGTACGTAATGAAAAATTAATAGAGGATTAAAATATATAGCATTAAGGTACTACATTTTATAGTGGTAGAAACATTTGTGGTTCAACAGGGAGAGCTCTAATTTGATCTGAGGTTGATTATAGACGTCCAAGAGCAGTCCAAGAGACGGCAAGAGCATGCTCGTTTGTTACTTTTGTGTTAAAAAATCATAAAACGATATTTAGAGGTATACTTAGAGATAAATGAGAATATTAATGATATTTTTCAACATATCAATTTCGATTTATCATCCTTACTAATATTATAAGTCCGAAAGTAACTCAGTCTGTCTGTCTGTCTGGATGTCTCTTCTTCACGCCCAAATCACTGAACCGATTTTAATGAAATTTTGTACAAAGATAGTTGTTATCCCGGAAATCCCACGGGAACTAAGGATGGCGATCTAAGATCGATTAATCGGAGAATCGATCTTTTGGACCAAAAACATCGATTATTTTAATCGATATTAGTAAGGATTGAATCATAAACTATGCATATGATCAAGTGATGATCTTTAGCAAAGTTGAAGGTACGAATTTTCAGTTTTATGTATCTTAGTATGTTATATTATTTTCTTTTAAACGCGGGTGAAGCCGCGGGCAAAAACTAGTACAAAATACTGAAGTGAAGAGTTGTTTTGCATTAAGAGGCAATAGATAAAAAATTAGGTTACATTACAATTGTTACGTCAGCGTGGCTTTGAACGGTCACGCCTCCGCCATCCACTAATGGCGGCCACGCACGCGCTTCCTCTGTGGCGATTATACATAATCCTTATCAACCTTATCAATTCCTGATTCTGTTTATGCTATTATATCTGTTACTTTGTTGCTAGGGACTTTATTTTTTATTGAGGATAATGTATAATTTTTCCTGTTTTGTTAGGTTTGGGATATGTTCACTTGTTTGATTTTTTGCCAGAGTTATTATGTATTCAAAGTTATCACATACATACATTATCTATGTTAAATGATTATGTTATGCACTACTTTCTATATTGTCGTTAGAAATTAGAATTGTATGACAATAATTTAAAAACTTAACTTATTATTAAATTGGTAAAAGAGAGTAAAAGAGAGAGAAAGAGAGAGAGAGAGAGTAAGAGAGAGTATAAGAGCAAAACTCTGCATAAGTTAAATCTCATATGATTTTTTCAAAAAAGGCATAATGGTAACTAAATTTTATTTGGTATGAAAGTACTTTTTGGATCGACATCCGTATCTAATCAATAAGAAATAAATAAATATTGTGGAATAATTAAAAAAATCTGTTTCTGTTCTTTTTGGGATGATATATTATTATGAATCTAAAACTTGAAGATCACAGTGGAAAGTTATGAGTCATATACTGAATTTTATTCTCAATTAAAAAGTATATTTATATAGACTTCTCGCTTATCAGACTACAGCAACTAGAGCTCACCTAATTACTCTTGATGATAAAAAAGACTACAATTACCTACTATATTATAATAAATTATAACGAGGTATCAATTTTAATTAAAGAGTTGAGATAAATGGCTGTACAAGATTTGCCACCAACGGACTTAGATAACTCCAGCACTCGTGTAAATAATTATCTATATTATTATACATAGATATAATAACTATATATATTATACTATTTGGATTAAATCGAATAATTATGACTTGATCAAGTGACAATAGAGTAGATATACCCAATCGAAGACGCTCGTCACATTTATTTGTATTTTAATAATTTTGCAAAGCGATTAGATGCATATGTAAATTGCCTTCAAAGTTTTTTCTATTTATATTACAAATTATTATGTAACATTCTATAAACAACTACGTCTTAATGTGTGGACAACACTTGTGTATAATTATGCTAACAGGAAAAAATAATCAGTGTTATAAGTATATTGCTATATTTATTAAATTATTCCATTAAGTAAACTGTATACAGTTATAACTGCATATATCCAACGATTGGATATTAAAAAGATTAAAGGTTAATATAACATATAAGATAGTACGCAGGTGTAATATTTGTCTACATTTGGGGCTCGTTTGAGGGGCAGCTGCAACATTCAAGGGAGCTAATTTTGCCCGCCAGGGGCGCAAAGTACCAGTCTCGCCAGAGGAATAAAATTCAAATCTTGCCAGGATCGCAAATCTTGCGAAAGGAGCAAAATGTTGTCAGATAGCCCATTGAAATGTTACATAAGCTTTGCATTTTTTAGAGAGGGCAATTTTATTTTTGGGACGTGTGTGGGGCCAGGGAACAACATGGCGCCAACATGGCGGCCAGGGAACAAAGGTGGCGACTCCACAAACTTGAGGTTAAGCTTCTATTGACTCCTCACACATGTCCCAAAAATAAAATTGCGTTTTCTAAAATCTGCAATATTCGGTCCTTAAATTGTAACGCTTCTTGTTCCATTGTAATAATGGAACAAGAAGCGTTCATGACATTACAGCGTTGCATTTGTCGCTTGAAAACGTTGAAAACTTGATAAAATGTTTACAATTTTTTATTAATGTAGTAATGTACTTTATCAACTTTGTTATTTTTAGTTGGTTCGATGATTTACTTTAGAAATACTACTTATCAAGAATTGTATTAATAGATTTAAAGTCGTGCAAATTACGCGTTCAAACCTTTGACACCATAACGCCCCATACGTCAATGAACCCTTTGACTGTATCTGACTCAATCGTATCAATGTTATTGCAAATGATATATTATATGTTAAGTTTAGGTATGTGTCAGATTTAATCTAGAAAATAATCAGCAGTTTTTCTACGTTGGTGGTCCGAGGTTCAAATCACATGCAATTTATGCTCTTTCCAAAAGTTATTTTTAGCAGTGGTTCTAAAGTCTCATAGATGGAAACATTAAATAGCATTTATAAATGCTTATTAAAAATATTTGTCTAACTGCGACTGTGTGATTATGAATTTTAATAAGCTTTTATTTCTTATTCAAAATCACAACATTTGTGGTCACATTTGTTACAATATTATTTACAATTATTCCTGCTAAGTACTAACTTAAGTACGGGGAAAACTTCACAGTCAGTTAACAACAGCCTTTACGAAAGATAGTGTACGACAAAAATATAAATAAATAAATAGGAAAAAGGTGTAAATAAATCCGATTAAGAAATCCGGAACAGATTGGCATCATCCTTGCGAAGATGACATACGATATATACACAATCCCGTTATCATATCAATTAGGCCGGCAGGCCGTACATAAGAGGGGGCTCGAGTCGGCAGCGACAGACACGACACGACTCAGTCACGGTACACATCGCGCGCACGACATGGCGAAAGAAGCTTCGGTTTTCATCCTACGAAAAGTCGTCATCGACTCCGTGATTATCGTTGCCTGTAAGTTTTTTATTTCGCTTCAAAAGCTTTTTTTTACTATTTTTTTAGATTTATTTATCATTGTTCTATCGTACTATAAGTGTTATAATTTGTATAATTTTTTTTAAATTATATGATGAATATCATTAACTTATTTTAACTTAATAAAAACAATAGTGATTAAATACTAAAAATATATTTACTAATTAGGAATCTAGGATAGATAGATAAAGATAACTTTGTTACAATTCTTGAAATTTGCGCATTAATATGAATTTATTATAATTCAATTATTACTTCATATTCGCTTTTTATTTATATTAATAAAAATCGCATTATTTAAAAACTATTTCGTTTTATAATTAATCTTCGACGCAACAAAGTATCTAAATTACTTAAAAGACAGTGACCTCAAGTGATTATTTTTGTTCAATAACATATTATTTCTAGTGTTTGACCGAACTATACATAATAGCTATAGTATAACAAGTCATTTTATAGAAGTTAATATATTTTTGATTGTTAAACTTTTTTTTCGATTGGCTATTGACAAATTTCACTTTTATCAATAAAAATTTAAAAAGAAAAAAAAACGAGAAATTTTAAAACTAGTCGTTAATTTTACCAACTTCGAAAATGAACGAGCTACAGTAATACAATGCCCTTGTAAGTGCACACTTTACTTAGATAATCGATGTTTTTCGGTATTGGGTTTTTCGTTACATTTTTGGCCCGCATATCTATCGTCAAATCGCATATCACCTAAAACCTATTGTTGACATACTAATCTAACACCCAAGGATTGACAATTAGTTTTACATCACAGTAATCAGTTCATTTCATTGATAAAAGTTGTTGATTTCTTCATGTATTTAACTAACTTATTATATTGCAATTAATTTTTATTTAGTCGATTTTATAAAAACCTTGTATTATTCAATACATTGGTTCCAAATTAACCCCCGTGTAAAAAATAATCCCTAGTAAGCGATATAAAATATCAAAAAATCATCTCTCTCTTTCAAAGTTTCTGGTGCTTGATTTGGTATAAAAGTCATACTATATTTAAATATGCTAAGTAAGCCTTAAGCTTACGATGCGAAAACATAGAAAATCATACATTAAACCTAAGTCTTGAGGGGTGAAAACACAAGTGGCCGACCTTGGGTACGACACTAGTTCAATTTTAGATTAGTTACTGATATCCATGGAAAGCATGCTTACCGCATGCTTAAAATGCTAGCTTACTAATTCAAAATCATAAATTCGCTTCTATGTAAAAGTTGATATTCATTCCTTAGTACTGCTTACATTTTGAAAAATAAGGTTTCCGACACACGGGTTGACACGCTCAAGAAATTACAAATAAGTACGTTACTACTTATACACCTACATATCGTGAGAACTGACACCCAGTGCATTATGTGACACGGAACTGATTAGGCTAATAATAAACAGGAAACCGATCTCATGAGACCTCATAGTGTGTTGTACACATAACGTGATCGTTGCAAGTGTGCGCCGACGTATGAACTAGTAAACGATTAGGATTCATAGAGAGAATATTGAAATTCTATTACTGTCAAAGATTATCTTGATATTTCTCAAGTGGAAAATTACTATTAATATAGTTTTCCTAAGATGATTAGTTTTTAAGGGGCAGTAGGAATGAATATTTTCTTTTTATTTTGCTGCGTCAAATTCTGTTTTAAGTGATTTGTAGTCTATATAAATTTTCTGCTGTAGGAAATATTCTATTTATACGGCTTTTCAAATTAACGGCAGTGAATGTGCCAAGTACAAAAATAGGCTGACAGAGGTGCCGTAAAAACAGTGATAGCCTATTGGTTAAGAAACTCGGCCCCTCGATCGAGGGGTCCGAGGTTCAAATCCTAGGCACGCACCTCTGAGTTTTCGAAATTACGAGTGTATCCGTATTAGAAATTAATTATCACTTGCTAAAACTGTAAAGGAAAACGTCATGAGGAAACCTGCATTCTTGAGAGGTTTATAAAAAAAATATCTCAATGGTATGTGAAGTCTACCAATACGCACTTGGCCAGCGCGATGACCTAACCTAACCTAACCTAATCCTTCTCATTCTGAGAGGAGACCCGTGCCCAGCAGTAGGACAATAATGGGTTGATGATGATGATGAATGAATCATATTTACATTTACGTGTTACATAACGTTTTTTCCTCCTAAAACTCCCAATCATGCACTTTATAATTATAATTTATAAGGAAAACTATATTAAATCACTTTTTTATCAACACATTGACCGTATTAAGTATTTTAAGTCACATTGTTATGTTATGATATTCATCCTCGGGTGTTTTTTGAACATTTAAAATAAGAAGACATTAAAGTATACAAAAAATACCAAATATGTACGAATAAATAACATAAGTTGGTAGCTTTCTGAACCACAGACATAGAGGTCGACCACAGATGCGCCGCTACCCCTGAGGACTAAGCTACAAGGCCTCAGAAAAGTTTGTATCCCTTACCACACCCTTCAAACTAGAACCACACCAGAACACGCTTAAAGCTGCTGTTACGAGGCAGAAATAGGTATAGCGGTAGTGCCGCCGGAGTCGAACCACAAAGGGTTCTACCACCTTCAAAGTTAATGATGAATAAGCTTTTTATCGTCTTATTTATTATTTTATTCATATTTCAGTGGTACTCCTGATCTACGTAACAGATGCTACATGGTTGCAGTTTAAACGAGGCTTCTTCTGTGGAGATGAGAGTCTCATGTTTCCGTACCGAGACGACACCGTCACGACGCCGATGCTACGAATCGTTGGGCTCGGCCTTAATATTTACGCTGTAAGAGTGTTTTTCAAACTTTTATTTAACTCCCCTTTGTTTGTCTGTACGTAAGGGTTAAATCATGGAACTCCATTGTAAGCCAGTAGGTGACCTCAACTGATTGAGCTGTATTTTTTGTACAAATTTAGTTTGGATGACTATGTGTGATTAGCTTAGACGTCAATTCAATATGGCGGATGTCCCAGTAATGTGGGGATATGGTTCAATAAAAATGTATGCCATTTTACATAAGACATTTTGGACACTTAATTTTATATTTAAATGTTATAACTTTTGTATCGCTATTTTCTACGTTTTTCATAAAATATTAAATTTGATTCCATAAATATTTTAGTAACAGGTCACGCTCTTTGCTCACTTTACTAAAATTATATACAAACCATGAAAATAAGAGTTAAGTAAGTAAATGTATTACTTATCTTTATATCTCTCATTACAGTTCCTAATTTGCGAATGGGTACTCCTCCGGAAAGAGCAGGGCAGCATCTCGTGCAAGTTTTTCTCGATACCATTGTGGCTAAGGAGCTTCTACTGCACACTGGTGTCTTTTGGTTTGGGCACGTGTTTCTTGGAACTTACCACCAACGTCGCCAAGAAAGTCATCGGCAGACCTCGACCTCATTTCTTTGATGTAAGTTGTAAATTTACGTAGGCGCAGGAAAAATGTTAGGTTTAAATAATCTGAGGGCTCAAACGTTGCGAGAATCCGTTGTTGCATGAATCCGCTGGCGCCAACGCCACACCTATTTATACTTAATAATAGTAGTGTTAAGCGTTGCTGTGTTCTGGTTTGAAGTGTATGGTAATGGAGACTATCTGAGGCGTTGAAACTTAGTCCGCAGGAATAGCAACGTATCTGTGGACCTCGGCTAGGATTAGGAGCTAACTAGGCTTATCAAGGATTGATTTCACATGTCCATCTGAAGTTCCAGCCACTAACAATCAGGGGAAATGCTCGTTCTGATATATGATGATACTTTGATTGATGATGATACTTCAATGTTATAAAAAAAATATGCGCGCAGTTGCGGCTTTTATTGCAAGCAGTCATAACTTGAACTGTGCGTATTAAGTTAAACTGTTACCTAATCGTAAACTGCGCAGTTCCTATACAGCTTCTCTGAGCATTGCAAACAAGACGTGTAGTAATAATAAGTAATTTCAATTGTTTATGTTTTCAAAGTGTTTTAGTACAACATGGTTGACTGTACTTTTCCAGTTGTGCAAGCCCTCAGTGGACTGTTTAGCACCAGAATGGCAGCACAGGTACATCCAGGGCGAGGACTACACCTGCCTGGGACAGACCCTCGACAACCAGGACAAGTTCAACGACATGCACATGTCCTTCCTCAGCGGCCACTCCGCGTGGTCTGCGTTCACTATGATGTACTTGGCTGTGAGTATTAAGAACTTTGTCATAAATAAATGTGTGTGATGTTGTTAACTATTTTCAGTGGAAACAGCCATGCTTCTGCTCATCGTGATCTATCAAGTTACATAACCAAAGATGCTGTGAGGAGATTTATAACTATGTTTTTATTATAACAGGGTTTTTACTCTTAAGGACTGACATGGTCTCCTCATATAAATCAGTCGGAATTAAGAAACCTTTGTGATTCGACTCCGGCGGCACCACCGCCACACCTATTTCTGCCTCATAACAGCAGTATTAAGCGCTGCTGTGATCTCGTTTGAAGGGTGTGTTAAGGGAGAGATACTTTTACCAGGCATTCCAGCCTAGTCCTAAGGTAGAAATATAATCATGTCTGGGGTTAATTATCGATATCCATGGGCGGCAGTAGCCACTTACTAACAGTTGGACAACATGCTCGTCTGCTACTCCTACATTATGTAAAAAAGCTTTCTTAGACAATGATTTTTTTTATTTCAGCTATATCTGGAGAAGAGGGTGGTATGGCGTGGAACTCGGGTGCTCCGCCACTCGCTGCAGTTCGGCGCCGTCATGCTGAGCTGGTTCACGGCGCTCTCCCGCGTCTCCGACTACAAGCACCACTGGAGCGATGTGCTCGCTGGCTACTTCTTGGGAATCACGCTGGCTTGTATCATGGTTAGTGGGTTGCAGTGTTTTTAATAATGTTACACGACCCATTTGCATACGTACCATTACATACGTATTACGAATGTACGTATGTATACAGGGTTATTGAAAATTCGATACATTCCCTTGCAGGGGTAAAAATAGAGCTCATTTGCAATCGATTTTGTCATTAAGTACCCTAGACGATAGTGATTTGTTTTTGAGATATTCAAGTTTTTATTTCTAAATACCGATTTCAGGCAAAAAATAAAATGCTCCTAAGTTAATTTCCTATTTTGATCCTATTTTTGGGCATAATTTATACCTAACATCGCAACACTTCTTTCCTACTCTTACCCCTGCAAGGGAAGGTATCGAATTTTCAGTAACCCTGTATATATAAATACAAACGTATTTATATACATACGGACAGCATGCCAAAGAATAAGACATATATATTAATATCTATACAGGATGATTTTTTCATGGCCTAGAAGGCGAAATCCAAAATTTTTGGGATAGCGAAAACTACTGAAAGTAGTTTTAAGGCTGATGTTGACAAAACTGCATCATTAGTATTTTAAACAATATTTTTATCTTATGATATACTCGTATGTATCATGTTTCGTTGAAATCCTCTAAATCTGAGTGAAATGGGCTAATTTTAAGCAATCGGGTTTTTCTTTTAAATTATAATTACTATTTCGAATAGCAACCAAACACCACTTAGTGATAAGTAATCTCATATGATCTAATATATAAAATTCTCGTGTCACAGTTTTCGTTGCCATACTCCTCCGAAACGGCTTGACCGATTTTGATGAAATTTTTTGTGCTTATCCGGTATCTATGAGAATCGGCCAACATCTATTTTTCATCCCCCTAAATGTTAGGGGTAGTACAACCCTAATTTTTTTTTTATTTATATGGCAACACAACGTTTGTCGGGTCAGCTAGTAGTAATATAAGTGAAAGATATCTGTTATCGAATAGGATTTCAGGCCTACGTGAAGTTGGTCACATGCTGTCTTAACGAAATTCGAACACACTAGGTAAACATATACCTATATATTACAGGTATATAAACAAACTTGTAAATTCCCATGTCAACCTTCATCGATTCAAACTTAAACTAAGATTCTTAATACATAAGCACGTATTAATTATTAATCTTATTACAATAGTAGTGTCGTCATTACTTATCATTGGTATCCTCTTAGAGTGGGATTTAAGCCATAGTCCACCGCGCCTAGTGCGATTTGGTAGACTTCGCACACCCTTACAAAACGTTTTTAAAGATTTCTCAGGCGTATAGGTTTCCTGATGACATTTTCCTCTACCGTTTTCAAGTGATAATTGATTTTCATCATAGAAGAGTATTAAACCTACGTCTAAGAGTATCTTAGTGTAGGATAGTGCTATATTTTTGAAAAAAAATCACAAGATATTGCATCTGTTATAAATAAATATCTCTAGTAAAGCAAGATACAACTATTAGCTATTGATAGAGCATCAGGCGCTACCTAGTATTGAAGTTCTTAAATATTATTTTCGTAAATTTTAAGATATGTTTGCATCATGTTTTTTAAATTTATTGTTTCTATTTCAGTGGACTTGGGGGACTACTCTCATAGAACCAACGAAGAAGCACTCGCCTGTACCACAAGAAGAAAACATAGTTCTACCAACCCACCAACAGATAGAGCTACCTGCGTGATATTAACCACCGATCTTTTGGTTTTATTAGACTGTATAGAAAATTGTGGACCACAGAGTACATACATGATGGAAAAAGCTTTAAAATGCAATGAGAATAGACGCTTAGATGTATAGGATAGGAAAATTTAGGATTATTTTTGTAGACTTAAGTCCGCGCGTAGAGTTAGCCCAAAGCCTGTTTGCAAGCTGTTTACAAACGCAAACAAACAAGTAAGGAGGCTAGTAGTAGTAGGGTCTCCTCCGATGCTTCAATGTGAATTCTCGAAGATGCAGGTCAGCAACCAATAGACTAATAGTTAACTAGCTCTTGTGTTTGCTCATGTGATGCGACCATTTTAGTCATTAGAAGTACCGCATCTGTGATCGTTGTCAGTACCCTTACCAGGAGTTTTTACGTTTCGACAAATATGACTGTTTTGGTATTTGTTTACGTATTGGCCCATACGATTTCCTAGTTCTGACACAATCGACTAGGGCCGCTGATTGGAATTTGTATGGGCAAATACGTAAGCAAATACCAAAACAGTCATATTTGTCGAAACGTAAAAACTCCTGGTAAGGGTACAGATAGAACGCCTTGTATGTAGAGCTAATTAAAGATGTTATGGGCGACAATGTTAGATGTTATAGTTAGATGGACTGCATGCTCGTTTTCTACTTCAATCAGATTAAAAATAAAAAGACAATAATCAGATTATATATAGAAATATAAATAAAAAAATTAAAAGTAGTAGGTAGGTGCACAGTTATTTTTAAATACTCAAATTAAAAGTTAATGGTTATTATAGTAGGCTACAGATTCTTGTTTATTAATATTTTTGCTAATAGGAAAAACAGGGTAACTTGTACACACTTAGGAAGTTAAGAAAACATTATTTTTGTATTTTTATCTTACCTATATTAGGTTGCCAAAGTGATATTTTATATGGACGTTGTAAGTAGATATATTATATTTTACTACAATAAGTTAATTATGATTTAGTAGATTGTAATTATACTAATGTACAATACACATATACGATATATTTATATAACAAATAATATGTGTTTTAGTTAAGTTTATTATACAATAAGCATGAGTAAATGGCGCGTTTATTTATTGAAATAAATATTTATTAAAATAAAATAAATATTTTATCACAAGTTTCTATTTATTTCACAATTATTATTTACGTATGCTCGCATTTGTTTATTTTCTAATGAGTCTAAAATTTGTATACATTTGACGACTCATAAATTATACATATAATCTATTATTCCTATTTTATTTATAACAATTTAAATAAAATAAAGGAAACCAGACATGTGGTGATAAATCAGGTGTTTAAGTGATGTCACTTGACACTTTCAGAGGAAATGAAACGGAAGGAAAAACACGCCTATTTCCTTAACGCGCGAGACGTCTTACTCACACTGTTTTTTCTACATATGTTTAGAGTTAACTTTCATACCTTGTATTTTATTAGTCATAATCTAATTTAAACAATATACACTACTTATGACTTATTTATTCATGTGACTTACAAAATTTCAAAATTGTCTCTCACGAGTCTCTCGTTGAAGTCTTTAATATGGTATGGTATTCAACACGCTTTTTGTTTTTTGTTTTTATGAAAATTTAGTTACAAAATAGAATAGGAAAATAGAAGAAAATGGGATTTCCATACAAAAAGCAAAGTTTGAGAGTAAAGGAGATAACACACGAGCGATATTGAGCTAATACATAAGCAACGGTGGTCAGCGGCGGTCGCTGGCGCGGTGGCGAACCCGATAGTCGACAGTTGCCGGGTGTCGCTGCTTGTCGTCGGCGACCATGTTCAGTCGGTAGCTGAAGGCAGGCCAGGAGACAGTGGCTGGCGATTTGTTGACTGTCGCCGCCTGTCGCGTCGCTGTTTCTTTTCAATTCATTCAAGTTCTTTTTAATTCAAAGAAATTCATCTTCCATATGTGTGTCCACAAAACGAAACGATCAATATGTTGTATTCTATTACATGTAAAATCGTTCATTATATCCCGAGATTCCCATTCATGATTTTTTCACTTCCTTGATGATTAATAGATAGCGAATCTCGCCTAGGATTAGTTAGTAAGTAATTACATATGTAACTACATGTGTAGTTAATACAGCGTACACAAAACACACGTTTGTAGCGTGTAGCTTACAATTTCACAGATGCCACTCACCTATGCTGCTGACCGTAGCCACAAAACATGGAATTATGAGGCATATTATCTTAATTATAAGGGATATAATCCGTTGTTAGTGCACGGAGGAGCTCACATAGGTAGAGTTTACTTTCTCCAGCGGGCGATTTAGTTCGGAATGCCCGATGTACTGTCCGCGCCGCTTCTTCCACCACCGGTTGGCAAAGACTAAACAAGAGGTCGTTTAGTCAATTAGATATAATATGATTCTTAAAAAAATAATATCGAACGTTAAAAAAATATTTGGTAGAGTGCTTGTATGAGTGTTTTTAACATTTTATTATATTAATACATAAAAAAGATTAAAATAAAATAGTTAAGTGAAAAAGTATATATCTTATCTCCAAGACTTTGCTAGTAGGGTAGGGAAAGTTCAAACGTATACCAATGTAGAGTTGCTTAGTTAGAGAATCTAATCCATACAGGCAGGAACACTTCTCTGAGCAAACGAGCACATAGGACTCTAAGGGTGTTGCAGGGAGCTGCTATATGGAGGGAGAAGGGCTAAGGCTCTGCCACCGATGTAGCTATAAGTAGAGCAGAGTTGTAAGTTTGTCGCGTTACCTTCATATCAATATGTTTATGGAAAATGGATTCATAACTTAACTTAAAACTCGCTTACTGCTGCTACTCGTAGCAACCTCGCACATTACATACAAAATAACTCGTACATTACTTAATACGTAATGTCACAGGCGTTATGAAATTCCAAACTATTCAATTAAACGAAGATACGAACACGATACTATATGACCTAATATACTATATGACGTTCAAAATCAGTCAGTAATTCCCAAGCAGTCAATATCACATAACCAGTAAAAGCCTCTCAGCGACTTCAAAAAGCACTCCATTAACACAAGCAATACAACCTGTTTCCACGAGCGGTTCTTTGTCGAGTTGACGCGGGACCGGCCGTAAACAATCGCGGGCAGTGCTCGGCCGGCCCCCGCGGACGCCGCTCGTGTGGCGCCAATCACCTGACACCTGTCAAAAAACCATAGACAAGATTCGTTCGTGCTTGTTTTTTTAAGTGTACCGTTTTACGTTTGCCGTTACGCGTGTGCCAGTGTTGTGCTGTGATCGGTTGTGATGGCGGTTCACCATCTTGATTAACACGTAACTATTTAGATCAAATGTGATGCTAAGTTTGTTGGACTATGTAGACAGTAAATCTCATATTTAAACGGGCAGAGATAAATATATAAACAAATATAATGTACGTAGAAACTTTTTGTTTCAACCTGCAAAACTAGTTTTATCAAAGTTGCAAATTACGAGGCGAAAAAACAAAGAAGCTAAAACTTATCTTTATCAACCGTCTACAGAATTTAGACCCGCATTGCACATAAAAAAGACGCAGCCATTGTATAATAAACCTAAACTTGTTAAAAATACATTTTAAATTTTCAGAAGGCTTAAGTACACATGTAACCTTCGATTTAAGGTTGTGTTGATAAGCTGAAACATTCATGCACTGAATAACATTTAAGTAAGTTCTCAAGAGAACATTCTAAATTTAACCTTTTGTAACAATCAATACTATTTGAATAAAAGAAACAATCCACTACATACAATTTCGATTATACTATTCATTACTGTGAATATTTAAACAAAATATGTAAAAAGCGTTAAGCAGATAAATTTACGTTTTCTATCTATACGTAGTCAATACCATATCCAAAATCAATATTTTAAATTACATTCTAAAATCACAACCGTTATATTAATTGTATAATCTGCGTATAAAGTGAAACTGTTAATTTAAAAGAAATAGTTCCAGTAAATCTTGAACACCAATTTCCTACGCCATTGTATTTTGGTGGACAACCGCAAAAATCCATTAAGTACTCGAGTAGGTACAACCAAACAATAAATGAAAAAATGGATAGTTCTTAAAGTTTTGCGATAATGAAATTATCACATAATCTTGAAAATAATTAAATATATAAAAAGGACAGAATAAAAAAATAAAACTTAGAACATATTAAAAATATTATAGCAAAATGTCATGCCAATGTAACTATATTCGATTGATAACATCATAAAAGGCGTCAATCAATGAAACATTTAAAAAGAAAAAGTTTTCTCAACGTAACAGGAAAAGGATGTCATATCTTTCACAGATTATAAATAGGCAATATAACTCTCGTATCACATATCACAGATTATAAATAATAACTCAAGATGCAGTTACACTACAGCAGGTTACGTGAACCGGAATGCAAGCTGGATGTCGACGGTTTTTCCATTACTTTCCCTTGGGAACAAACATGGCTTTTTCTTTCAATTTAATTCCATTCAGCATCGTTGTACAACGGTTTATAGATGAATAAGGAATATTAATTGGTTAAAATATTCGCCGTGGACAATTGGTCGTATAAACAAGGTCATATTGGTCAGGTTTTATTGTCAACGAGATTATATTTAGAAGCCGAAAAGTCAAAGATTGATCAGTTGTCAATATGAGTTTTTGGCGATATGTTCCAATAAAGATTATCTTTGTGTATGACCATTTATTTTTTAATTTCAGTCAAACTGTCAGAAATTTTTACAAGAAGTGCACACAACTCAAAAGTCTTTAGGAATAGGAATTAGGATAGGAAGAAGATTTTGATGAATTTATAATTCGTCTAAAATTATTGGATTGTTCGAAAAGTATTTACTCGTACTTACTTATTGATATCTAATAGATCGCTGCCTAGATTGTAAGTTAGTAAATTGTTAGATCTGTAATCAACTCTAGACAGGAATTAAGTCCTTTCTGCAGTTGGCCAATTTGAATTGAACCAGTTGAAATTTAAATCGTATAAATGTGTCCATACCATACTCAGCAGCTCTTAATTCTACTGTTCCTGTTAAACAAAAGTACGGCGGTAGTACCCCAGAGTCGAACCATGACTTCTCTCCGTTAGCTCTAGAAGAGGAAACATAACAAAATAATATATCCAAAACCTAGTTTACCTTCGCAATAAGGTATGTGGGCAAACGGCATACCATTACACAATAATTGACATGACCAGATGTATGCGAAATGAGATCGTTAGTTATGGCGACGATTTTCCGCAAGCCTTACTTTGCGTTGCAAATGTTCCGGCATAAGTACGTATTTATATTACGAAATGACTAATAGCTGGGTGGTTTGTCTGTCCTCACACTTGGGGTTTGTTCCAATTCCTGTGCTTAATCGAAATAGCTCCTGTTTTAACGGGGAAAGAAATGTATCAAGGAATCCTACAGGCCTAAGAACTTTGTAAAAATAGGTCTACCAATTCTTTACTTGCCAGTGTGGCGTTCATTCTTCTCATTCTATTCAACACCACTGTGATAACTTATTCTGCGCTAGCAACGCAAAGCAGTTTTGATCTAAATTGAAGGGTATGGCAGGACCTCTTTCTTGCGTCCCTCTCAACGTTCAAGAGTCTCTACTCTTTCACAAAGCGTCTCTACTGAAAACTGAAAACTATTCAGAAATAGCAATGCACCTATCACCGATTTTAAAGTATTAAACTTTTATTTTAACACTAGCTGACCCGGCAAACTTTGTACCGCCTCAAAATCTGTTTATCAAATATATTTCATACAAAATATAGCAAATATATTTCATATATAATATGTTACTCGTGGATAATGTAGCATTCGAATGGTGAAAGAATTTTTAAAATCGGTCCTTTATTTTTCGAGCCTATTCATTACAACCAAACAAACAAACAAAGTTTTTCTTTTTATAATATTAGTGTAGTACATGTGTCCATAAGCGTCAGAAAACACTATCTTTAACTCATTTGAATTTTTGGCACTAAAAAACGAAGATTTAAAAACGGTAATATAAATAAAATACGCTTCATTTCTTTCACTTTCCCTTTACAACACCCTTATTACACAACAATAAGCAAATACGCAACTCATACTCAAATCACTTTTCGGCACTTTAGTATTTAGAGAAAGCCGCATACTTTTTCTTTGTTAGTGATATAAATAGAAGTGTAATTTTATAACCGTTTCCACTTACATAGCATACATTAAAATGATTTCTTCAATTTTTACTTCTGTACCATTTTGATGTTCGAAAAATGTAGAGTCACTTCAATAATATATTTCGCAAGTTGCTTTAAGGAATTAAGGAAGGAATAGTTTCCATGATTAATTTATTCTCGGGAGCCTAATTCGAATAGGTCTACGGTTGACATACTCGTGACTGAAAAGTCATCGGAGTTCTCGATTTAACTATTGCAAAAAAGTAGGGTTTTGACCGACCCAATAAATATGCAACGAGATTAAATTATTCATTGTCGGTATCCGGATAGCTAGTGCGATGACTGCACGAAGGTCGCTTGTCTCCTCGATGAAGTAAGGAAATAGACTCCTAATTTTAATTATTTGGTTCAGTCAGTCAACTGGGACGTTATACCCTCCGGGACTCATATGCTAAGGCAATGTTAACATAAGGGCGGTGGGCATGGAATTTCGGGTCTCGAGGCTATCGAGGATTCTCAGGTGGTAAATACCCCCCGGATTTTTGACATTTATTCATACTAATATAATGTTATTTAAAACATTATAGAATAATGAGAAATTACAAAAAATATATCATCTCACTGTTGAGTGGGTGATTCGGTATTTATGCGTCCTTACCGAGCGGACGGTCGGCCGCCTGATGGTCAGAGGTTATTTGGTTGTACCTGTCAAATAGTAATAATTATTCAACATTTATTTTCTCAAGTAACTTTTACTATGACTAAAACTTATTATTCTTTCATTATATCATGGACATTGCCAATCAAAATGCAATCAGATAATCAGTGTGATCAATTCGAAAAAACGGAAAATTAAGTCTTATTTATTTTTGGGCCCAAAAATGTGTCCTAATAAAATCAGGTCGAGAATTGGTCCATAAAGGGAATAATGCACAAAAATTAAAACTCGGTTTTTGATATTTTTAACAGTAAACATAAATTTATCAAGAAGGTTTCAGAAAAGGACAATTTTAAGTTTTACTAAGATGTTTGAACAATATTTTTATTTATAGATTAGGAGTCTGTATAGTGACTTAATCCATGTCTCTCATGAAAAGTTGAAGTGTCACCACAAAGCTTATCTAATATCTGAATTCGGTTCTGAAATAATTATACTTACCTCTTTTATTTAATTTTCTGTAGAATTTATTCTAAATTGTTATTCTAATAAAATATCATGAATATTTTAATAAAATATTGGTATTTCATCCACAATTTTTAGATTTTTAGTGTTTAGGTGAATTTATTACACGTAGACGATAAATACCAACTGTAAAGCTAATTAAATTGATTATAATACGGAATTTAGACATATTTATGTCGAAATAACTACAAAAATGATTACACATAAATAATGATTTCGTACATCATAAAACGGCGTAAATATATAACACGCAGTAACGCATAGATATACTACTAATAAAGATGGTGGTACCTATATCCATTAAGTAACGCGTCAAAAATAATTTGGTACAAATCCACATTATCTATTCACCTCAAATGAATATCAAAATACCACAAACAACAAAAACCTTAGCTATAGCCTTTTGTCACGTCCAAGAAACTCGTTTATCTAAAAATCGTAAAACAGCGTTACGAGGTAATAACTGCGGTAATAAATCCACCTGTTGCCAATACAAAGACGAAACGGTTCCATTGAGTAATACGAAGTAAAAGTAGTTTTTAAAGTTCAGCCCGTCGAACCCACGCGAAGCCCACGCGGACATAATCTATGGCCCATTGACCAATGCTGGCCAAAATCCTCACCTACTGATGAATTTCTTCAGATTCTAATACTGAATTTTGGATCGTCGTCAAACTATTACTGTCTCACTGCTTGGTAATCGTCGCCGATCATGGTCACGATATTGGAAAGATCTTTTGTGATTTTAAAAAGATCTTCCAGCACTCTTACATCAAATTTATACTTCTTTTTGAAAATCAGATCAGAGTGTATATATTCGTGTGAGGCGGATTTGCAGTGGTGAAGTAAAACATAATGTATTTATAGAATTTCATATTAGCTATTTGCTCAATTTTTTTGAATGCATAATAAAATATTACACCAGAGAAGTACATACGTACACACATATTTTCGTATTATATTGCCTCCAAATAATTTAATATTATGCAAAACTGATTTAATTGGCTACTGACTTCTAATTTAAATAACGCACCAAGACATTATCTGCGTAATTTGCATTCAATGCAATCGTATGTATCGGTCGACAACGTTTGAAATTCAATTGTCTAATATCTGAAATTGTCGTGCTCGTAACATTCCATTTACTATTCATCTGATATATTTGTTTAAACAATTGATATATTCATTTTTAATTCAACGACACACAGTATAATTGCAAGAAACAAAATAATCTAAATATATATAACTCAAAGGTGACTGAGTGACATAGTGATCTATCAACGCACAGCCCAAACCACTGGACAGATCGGGCTAAAATTTGGCATGCAGGTTATGACCTAGGCATCCGCTAAGAAAGGATTTTGATCAATTCTACCCTCAAGGGGATAAAATAGGGGATGAAAGTTTGTATAAATCTTCTTAGTTAATAATATTACTTCGTAACGCGAGCGAAGCCGCGGGCAAAAGCTCGTCTGATATATTTGTTTAAACAATTGATATATTCATTTTTAATTCAACGACACACAGTATAATTGCAAGAAACAATATAATATATAAACTTAAAACGGACTACAGCGTTCATTTAGGTATTGTTAAAGTTCATTTAAATAACTTTTCTCGCGTCCTTTTCTTCATTGTGACGACACGACACCGGCACGGAAACGATAACGACATACAAGTCCTTGTATCAACGGCCTAGCACGATATATAAGCTTCCAAGCGTAAATCTATTAATAACCATTTACTTAATTTTTCACTACAGAAATAGAAAATTCAAAACCCTGTTAAGTAGGTCATGTTATGTTAGTTTCGATAAAAAATAATAAATTGCTGCACGTGAGGTGCTATTAGGCTTGTGTCGTGCCGGTAACATGTTGTGTCGTCCCAGTGAAGAAATTTGGTATTTATTGCGGTTGTCAATTTTTATCACAAATGATGTCATCCGAAGCTTCGCTAATAAAAATACAGTTAGACAATCAAGACGTGATAGTACATAATTGAAAGTCTTGATTCCCATTATGTATCTAAAAGTTGATTCTTTTATTACTTTTTAAAATGATTATGGACAAAATGATATCATCATTTTAATATGTAGGCCGCATTAGCATAGCAATGTTGCGTTTATTCGTGAGATTTTAAGAACAAAAGCTAGAAAGACTGGCAAGGCGGTCACTGTATAAATATGTGATGCAGAGGATTCCGGATTCGAATCACGGCTATACAGCTATCAGTATTAAAGATAAATTTACATTTGAAGGTGGTAGAACCCTTTGTGGTTTGACTCCGGCGACACCACCGCCACACCTATTTCTACCTAATAACAGCAGTGTTCGGCGCTGCTGTGTTCTGTTCTGTGTTGAAGGGTGTGTCTATCGTTGTCTGCGACACCTTTAGTGTCCCAACGTTGGGCAAGGATCTCTATCCCTCGAGGAATATTGTACCTACAACATACCTACAATAGTAAAAGCCTACCTACAAAAAACTTACTACAAGTAAAACTTAAGTACTAAATAGTACTTATATTAATGAAGCCTTCAAATAATTAACCAAATATAACATTTCACCACCTTCATCTTATTTCCTGTGCATGCTTTGTTCACAGCGAAAGTATTTAAATTTCTTCAGCAATAAAAAAAATAAATGCCAAATACCTCAATAACAAACAAATAGCAAACTTTCTAGACGTTTCCTCAACGGCTAATGACTATCTGTTCGTTGCATATGATCATAAATATTTTATTTTCGCTCTACTTAATAAATGCATTTCGAATTACATTTACATGCTAATTTTGTGTCGGAAATTAAAAATAAATCGTCTGTGTTAAATTTTTTAAAACTGTGCTTTATAGTGCTTTTTAGTGTTTTAATATATATTTCCATGAAAAAATTGTATTACGAACCATATTTTTTATTTAAATTTAATCCGAATATGGATCTACTTTGTTAACCAAACAAGACTTCTCTATTAAGGATACTCCAAGTATTATAGATTAGTTTTCTCTCCTTGTAAAGAATCATCGAATTTGCGATTGCCTTCAAAGAGTATTCTTATTATCTATTTTTTATATTAAAAAATAGTAGGAAGTGAGCATGTAATCCACCTGATGGTGCTTAAGTGATCACTGCCGCCTACAGACATACATAATCACAAATAAAATAAATTAGAAGGCATATATGTCGTTCAAATTCACTTAGAAAAATTTCGTTCAATAAAAATTAAACAATTATATTTGGTGGATTTGAAACACACACATGCCTGTTGGAAAAGTACCCTAAGGCTGGCCACAGTTATGTCACTGCGTATAACCATACATAAGTATGAACCATTAGTATTATTCGCTTAAAACCACACCCTCACTAAAGATTTAAGCAACAATGGTTGGCGTATCAAAACTAATAAATTTTTGCAACAGTTACAGTTGATTGCAAATCCCAGGTCTTGACCAATACTAATGGTATCAGTTGGTCGAGATGGCGTGAGTGGGTCACATTATAATATATATTGCACGTTATGAAATGTTAGACCGTTTGCATAATCCCATGCTTTTTAAGCTTTTCCGCTATGTTATAATTATTATTTATGGGTTACAAATTTGAATAACCTTTTCTAAATTGTTATCCCTCCTTAAGGTAGAACATAGAGTGGACCAGGTCACACGTCCTGCCACAAAAAATATGTTTTTAGAAGTATGCCAAGGTCCAAAATATCCAAAAAATGTATTCAAACTTAATGCTGGAACAAACTATCACTTTTACTTAATTTCATTAAAATCGGACATGGTTCCGTAGACTAACGTGTAAAAACACATACACGTTAGTCACACGTGAGTTATCCTTACTAATATTATAAATCCGAAAGTAACTCTGTGTGTCTGTCTGTCTGTCTGGTTGTCTCTTCTTCACGGTGAAACCACTGAACCGATTTTAATGAAATTTTGTACAAAGATAGTCTGAGACCCGAGAAAGGACATAGGATAGTTTTTATCCCGGAAATCCCACGGGAACTAGGTATGGCGATATAAAATCGATCAATCGGAGAATCGATCTTTTTGACCTAAAACATCGATTATTTTAATTGATATTAGTAAGGATTGAATCGTAAACTATTCATTTTCAAAGTTGAAGGTACGAATCTTCAGTTTTATATACGTTAGTATGTTATTTTATTTTCCGGGCAAAAACTAGTATTTAATAAAATTATATTTACTAAGTTTGAAGGTGATAGATCCGTTTGCGTTATGACTCTGGAGGCACCACTGCTTCACTTAATTTTACCTAATGACAGCCGTCTTAAGCGCTACTGTTTTCCCTTTCAAAGGGTGTGCTAAGGGAGACATATTTATTCGAGCCGTTCCAGCTTAGTCCAAATCAAAAAAACTTAGTGATAAAAATGAGGCTAACAATTAAGATAACAAACAAAAATATAAAAGCTTCTCACATGTTCCTACAAGCTTTTAATGCTTTATGAGTTTGCTGTAATGATAATTTTATTCTTATTATCTAAAAGATGCTTTTTAATATTAACTAAATCAGCACCATAAATTTTATGTTTAAAAATAAATAACGTTTTATATAGAGATAAAAGGATTTATACAAACAAATAAATAAAATTTTGACCTCAAAATGCCAGTTTATGTATTCATGTAAAATTTTATATGCATCGCGCTTTTTACTCCACCGCAGAGGGTAATGTTTTTCGACTATATGTATGTATGTACGTATGTGTCCTTCTTTGGAGACATCTATAGCCCAAGCAGCTAAACGGATTTTGTGTACCATAATTATTATGAGGTGTCGTCTAACCTAACCTAACCTGTGGGAATGATATAGGCAATATTATAGACATCATCATCAACCCATTACTGTCCCACTGCTGGGCACGGGTCTCCTCTCAAAATGAGAAGGATTAGGCAATAGTCCACCGCGCTGGCCAAGTGCGTATTGGTATACTTCACATAGGTTTGAATTTCTTTTTAAGATTTTTTTTTTCTATTCAGGTTTCCTAACGATGTTTTCCTTCACCGTTTAAGCAAGTGATAAATAACTTCTAATATCTGGGATTTCAACCTCAGACCCCTCGATCAGCAGGCCGAGTTTCTTAACCATTAGGCTATCGCTGTGTTATTGTGTTAGATATGGGCAACATTATAGACAAAATGTAATATTATTAGACAGTCGATTTTTTTATTTTTATAATAATGACCTGACATATCGATAACAATACGCCAAATCTGTAATGCCACAAGCGATTATAAAGAAAGTCATTGATTCCAAATTAAATAAAAGCTTTCCCAAATAATTATTGTTAAGGTGTTAATTTATTTACGTGTGAATACGCATACTTCAAAACTGCTGTGCAATCGAGTAATTAGTGTCTGAGGCTATCTTTCATTGTAGTTATTTGCCTCTCTCCGGTTAGCCGCATTCATTGTGTCGGTAAATTCCTTAATTGTCAAGTTATAATCAAACGTGATTGATGATGAGGTTTATTTCTACCTAATAACAGCAGTGTTAAGCGCTGCTGTGTTCCGGTTTGAAGGGTGTGGTAAGGGAGACAGACTTTTCCGAGGCGTTCCAGCTTAGTCCTCAGGGGTAGCGGCGCATCAGTAGCCGACCTCAGGTAGGAATATCTAATCCTATCTGGGGTTGATTACAGATGTCCATGGGCGGCAGTAGCCACTTACCATCAGGTGGACTGCATGCTCGTCTGCTACTCTTATATTATAAAAAAAAAAAAATAACATAATTGTATGGTATGATCTATTGGTATTGCTCTCAAAAGAGTACAGTCTAATGTAATTAATTATGACTATAACATTTTCCAATAAAGTCCTGTTGCTTCTTATACAGGATCCCTCTTGCGTAATAAAAAAGCATTATTAGTCTTCAGGAGTGATCTATTTCTGTTAGAACTCCTATTCTACATAGAGGTGGACAACTGGACATCTATAGGTGACCACTTATCTTCAGATGGACCGCTCATTTACTTGCCTTATTTTTTCTATTTATTTGCCTTTCTTCAGACTTCATTTTATATCGTAACATTCAATAATACAATGCACCTTTTATGAGACACGTAGATCGAACTGTTCTTGTATCTATAAATATAATTCCTACACAAAGTACACGTTTACCATTAAAACAAGTGTTAGGGAACATTAAAATTAGACGGTGTTCCCCTATGGAAGTGGTGTGGAGGAGTAGAAGGGGCGACTTCGATCAATAAGACCGCGTGACCACTAAAGCAGTTTAGAACGGAAGGTTCTTTCACATTATTCTTAAGTAACCGCAACGTGGTAGTTGCTAGCCATAGACAGTAAAACGTTTTCAGACATAAAAATAATAAAAAGATAAAAAGTTTTAGATGAAGGTACTTTAAAGTTCAAATTGTTTTTAAGATTTATAATAAGACACGAGTACCTACTTAGAACGATTTATTACATTATAATTATAACAAATTTACTAGAATAAAATTTAAGGTGGTAGCAGATTTAATAAAACTTAAATAATAAAGTGCAAAGTCCAAACGAAAGATTCTAAAAATCATATTATCGCCTTTTCTCAGTGAAATAAAACAAAAAAATTAAATTGCAAAACAAAAAACAAACGAACGAATCTTGTTCATTCCCAACATTATCGTCCATTAGTTGGTTAAAAAAATCTGTTCCCAGGCGATTCGGCGCGATACAAACGTGAAAGTGCAAAAACAATGGCGAGCTAGTCGGGGACAAGTGAAAAGTGGAGTGTTAAGTGTTGAAATGTGTGTGGTGTAACCATGTACCGGCCGAATTTCTACGAGAGCACCTGCTTTAGGTGCAATGAGATCGTGTACCAGGTGGACCGGGTGGGTCCGCTCAAGGACTTCACGTTCTTCCACAGCGGCTGCTTCAAGTGCGCGGTCTGTGGGACCAAGCTGACGTTGAAGGTATGTTAGTTTTTGTTTCGAAAATTTATTGGTAGAACTCTTTTGACGTTGTTGCAAGAGAGCGTCAAAATACTACCATCATATCAGCCTTTTTGCCTTATGTTCCTCCTGTTGAAGATAGGCCGTCCATGATAAGACTCATAAAGTAGTACACAATACTTCGTAATTCTATGGTTTTGATCATCACACCTATTTCTGCCTTATAGCAGTGTAAGTGTTGTTTTACGAATAGTGTTGAAAAGCTGGTTCCTTTTTTGAGGCTCTATCTTATTCAAAATAAAAATCATATTCCTCAAATAGTATCAATATATTACGGAAATGTTTTTTAACTTGTACGTGTTGATTTCCAATTTAACTCACTAAACACAAAAAAGTGGTAAAAATATAATGTACCCGTGTTAGTTATTTTGACATCGTGACAATTTATAAAAATATTTTTTGACTGAACCAGCAACTCATTCAAAATCCATACGTGTATTAGTACATAGATACATCAATTCGCGATAATCACAAAGTCATTTATTACCGCTAACACGTTACGTAAAGATTGTAAATTCGCTGAGAGGCTGGGCAAGGTCGTCCAAATGCCAGCACTGGAATGTCGCGAAGATACGAAGGCCGACATAACTTGCTCTCGATATCTGCTCATATCCCCTGTCCATCTACCTACGTTGCAATTACCAGTAGGTGGTAGAAGTAGGTGTGATTGCAAATAAAATTCTAAGTAGCCGGTTTTTGATGTTTGCCTTGACTGGGATTTGCGTTTGGCCCAATGTTGGACAAGTGGACATGATTTGTCATCGGGTAACTTATCCAGGCAGGTAAAAGATCAATGTCATCGTAAAATACCGTTCGTAAGCAATCAGCTTTACAATCAGACGACTCCTCGCTTGATTATTTCAACCTTTTGAAGATAGTAGATTTTGGGGTTTGATGGTGGCACTCTCACCACCCATCTTTTTGTTTTATAACTAATAATATATATAATAAAAATTTTAATCGGTTTTTGCTTTAAGATGCTATATTTTTGTAGTTCGATGATGGCACTACCGTCAGGTCCGTTTCAGTTTTTAACAACTGTGTTATTCTAGATTATCTTTAGCGACATAAAAAGGCTCATTTATGTACAAAAGACGTTCCATTACGTCACACGAATCATCTGAGATAAGAAGTATCTGTAGTTTTTTAGCATCCAATACAAACGTACAGTTGACAGAGATCAAGATAAATATTGACCCGTCACTAAATATTTGGTTGGGTTCGATACTGCCCTGTTTAAATAACAAATATTGATTTTGACCTATTTGTATATTTGTTAACGAAGTATACCGTACATGTTTACGGTCGAGTCTATTTCATTCAAATCGAATGTTTTTAAAACACTTTCTATACACATATTCCCATGCTAAGTGACACAAATACACAAATACGAATAGTAGTTTATAAATATGTATTATAAACATCGAAACAAGCAACAGATATTGATAATTTGAATATTTGTATGACCGGGCACCGAACCGGAATCCTCGATCAGGACACCTAAGGTATTCTGTAAGGAACATAACCTCTAATTTTACTTTAAGCAAATATTTCTTGTGCTTACCGATAATACCAGCGTTAAGATCAAAATCGAACTAAAGGCTGACTCGACGTAGAGCTCGACATCGAGCACGACCAATAATCGTAACGTTATTCAATTGCTCTGCTATTTCTATACAAGGGTTGCCATACCTGATAACTAAGATAGTCAACTCATGTATAAGTTAACAAAGGTGACAGAATCCTTTGTGGTTCAACTGTGGCTTCTACCTAATAACAGCAGTATAAATTGCAATCTTAAGGGACACATACTTTTCCGAGGCGTTCCAGCTCAGTCGTCAGGGGTAGCGGCGCATCTGTTGCCTACCTCAGGTACGAATCTAATCTTATCTAGGGTTGATCACAGATGTCCAAGGGTGGCAGTAGCCACTTACCATTTGGTGGACTGCATGCTCAACTACTACTCCTATATTATAAAAAAGAGTTATCCGGCTACCCTTTCATTGAAACGCAGCAGAACTTCACATTAGAAATGAGTGTGACAGTAGTACCTCCTGTTCGAATTCCAAACAATGCTCTCGCATTCACGTTCCAAATACCACGTAAACACCAGTAAATGAAACAGTATTATTAATTAAACAGAGCACAAAAGTAATTCAATCAACGCTATGATTAATACAATGTAAATAATGGAACAGGTAGATCAGATGGTGACTCACTGTCTTTGGTTAATAACCTGAATCACTCCGTTATGTTATTGTAACTGTTGCGAGTTGCTACGTTGTTTTATTGTTCTTGCTGAAACTGTTTTAATTAAAAGTATTGATATTATGTTATGTAAGGAAAAGGGTTCTGACTTATTATGTCAACACAGAGAATTACTTTTTAATTGAAAAAAACATAACTTTTTCGTAGATTTTTTTAAACAGTAAGTCTACTGATATTCTGTAATCAGCTCTATATAGAATAGAATTGAAGTCTCATGTAGTATTTTGTCCTTTAAAGTAGAACACAGATACGGTTGAAATAGTTGCTATAAGTAAAAATAGTTGATAACGGTGTCTGCATAGTCAAAACACGGAAGGTACCACCTTAACAAGTCGATAGCATTCCAAATAATCTTGCTAGATGCAAGAAATATTTACTTATTAACTTTAAGTAACTCTAGGTTTCTAAATTATTGCAAATGTATATAATAATTTTAATCTAGCTATACTTCTAACTATGACCCAAATAAGTACTAAATTACATTACAATTACTCAATAACTACAGCAAAATGTCAGAAAATTGAAAAGTTGATTTATCAGGCACGATATTAACACAGTTATAATCGAGTACCAGAACAGCGGACATAATAGTGCACAAAGTAGTAGTGAATAGCATTTAATATGATTTCATTGTCCAAATCAACTGAGCGTGTCACCGACATTCAGTGTTGTGCCTTTTATAGTTTGACAACTGAGACCCCTATTTTATTAGATTAATATGAAAAACAGTCGTGATTCGATGGCGCGCGGCAGTGGCGTTATTGCCACACCTTTTTTCTTATAAGTAGTACGTATAATTTGTTACAAAATTTGTATTTTATGCCAAATTCTACAATCTATTATTTGCACCCTACCTATCATTCTATACCTTTTCACTTTAACTCCGCACCTAAAGGTTGCCTGGAAGAGATCGCTGCTGAGCGGTAAGGCCGCCTATTGTATTTTTAAAATTATTAATTTTCCATTTGTTTTGATTCTTTTTATGGGTACAATAAAGTATATTATTATAGTGTTATTTCCGATTAAAATACAGTAACGATTAAGTTGCGTATACCGAATTAAACCCTAGTACTTAAAACAAAGTATTTTGATCAAGGGAACTCAGTTGTGATTTATTGGCATTAGGCTTCTTATTCTATTCTTCAGTACCCTTAGTATGATTTTTAACGTTTTTTCAAAAATAACTGTTTTGTTTTTGTTTATGTATACATTTTCAATCAGCGCCCCTTGCGGACTGTATCAGAACTGATTGCAAATGCATGGGAAATACGTATACAAATACAAAAACAGTCATTTTTGTAAAAACGTAAAAAGTCATACTAAGGGTACAGGAATTTGTTATCTATGTATAACAAATTGACAAAAGATAACTAAAAATCAAATGCATTACAATCTATCATTATTTTTACAGACCTGTATTATTTTATACTTTGAATCCTTCAAAATTTTATATTGTCTATTGATTTTGTTATATTTTGTATTTATTTAGGTATTTATAATATAAGTGACAAACAAGCCCGCAACCCACCTGATATTAAGCGGCCTCTCCCCTTTAAGAACATCCGTTCCCGACCCTAGATTGGATGGGATGCCTATATCGATAATAGACGCATTAAATCTCAGGATAAACATGGAATACCACAACCATAGATTAGTAAATACACTGTAGTGTTGTCGCAGGCTCTTGTATATTGACCACAACACTTCGCCGCCTTGAAATTGAATGAAGTCACAAACGGCTTTTTAGTAAGTTCTTTTTTTGAATTCTTGACAAATAAAAACATTTTTAGAGAAAATTTACGAATAAATAACTAATACTGCGTAATTTACTTAATAAATAAATAATTATTTCAAATATTTTAGGGACATTTTAGCACGGAGACGTGGCAAAACTTTTTTACGCAACTATTTCAATTCTCAAAACTGGGTACATTTTCTTGTTAGGAGTGAGTATTCTTTACTAATGTACGACCACAACTTACTAAATATTTTTTAACACTGTTATTAGGTACTCGTAAATAATATTCAGGGAAGCCGACGCAGACAACACGCAAAAAGTTTTACTATCTTAAATATGATGATATGTAAAACGTAACAAATTACATTCAATTTCTTTATTAGATTGTCATTATAATTACTAATGACAGTGTATCTTTTCAGACGTACTACAATAACCAGCACTGGACGGAAGACAAGGAGGTGTACTGCTCAAGCCACGTACCCAAAATTGGACCAGGGCATCTGGACAATTCGTCAGTGGGCATCCGCAGCGCCCTCAATGTGCCTCGGAGCAATAACTACGTGAATGAACAGATACGAGGCCTCGCCAGAAACAGTCATGAGACTGAACGTAAGTTGATGTTCATATTGTCTATTGTCATGAGACTGTGCGCAAGTTGATGTTCATATTGTCAACTGTACTGTTGATGTTTATATTGTCATTTGTTTAAAGGCAAGTTAATGTTCATATTGACAAATGCCATAAGACTAAACACGAATTGGTGTTAATGTTTGTCAGTTGTCATAAATCTGAACGTTACTCGCAGTTTATATTGACAATTTTAAATCTAATCCGAAGCGTACCTTTTAATATACCTGCGAATGTTTTATTTATTTTACTGAATTGTAACTGAGGTAGAGACGAAAGATAATTGAAATTAAAAGTTAACAATTCAGTGCTCCTTATTTATTTATAGATTACTTATTATAATAAGATACGTTACAAATGATGATGCAAATGATTCATTTATTTTAATAATGTATCTGTTTCCGGCAGATAGACATAATCATTTTTTTGTTGCTTAACATCCATTTTTATTTATCATAACCACTTCCGTCATACTATATCTTAATGGGAACGCGATAATACCATAATAGCCAGTATGTGAGAAATTTTGCAACAACATTACAATCGTAAGCCGGTATTATAGTACGCTTTCACATATAAACTAGTATTCGGTCCATGGTTCTTTTAAATAGAGATAATAAAATGTATATGTAGAATGGTTCTTTTGTATAGGCAGTATACAGATAATAAAATATATATTTAGAAGACATCAAAATATTAGGTATTTCATTATAATCATAGGCAAACTGTTAACATGCATGACGACCCGCGTGGCGGAGCGGTCACAATGCCGGTCTGACGCGCAGAGGGTCCCGGGTTCGATCCCCGGCCAGACAGATTTCTAAATGATGAATTTAGATTTCTGTTTCTGGGTCTGGGTGTTTGTGTATTTGTCTCTGTGTATGTCCATAGCACCCACGATACAGGGAATCCTAGTGTGGGGCTGTGAGGGTAGAAAGCGTATATCTACCTACAGGCATCGAACGTGCCAGACACGGGTCGTAGCAGACAAAGTCATATTTTCTATGCAATATTAAGGCATGCACGCCCCGTGTTGGCACAGTTCCTTTTAATACACTTTATGTAGGAGAATACCATTTTGACTGCGACGGCATGCGCCTGAAACGCTCTAAGTCTGTAGATGTACGAGTAAATGAACCATAATGCTGACGTATAACCATGGTCGACTTAAAATGTTCCTTTCTCATGTAATGCAACGCAAATGCGTATGTTATGCATATTTGTCATGCATTCATCAGTATCTCAAATGTTTAATTTCTGAGCTTTTATATAAATATACGACATGTTGAGAAAACTCTGATAGCGTGATTCAGAAACGCGTGGTGCAATCCCTTGATGACGTCGGAAAGTCATCCGTATCAGTAAAAACATCCAATACATAATGCACACAAATTAATTTAAATACAAATATCCTGCGATTTCACTTTTTAAGTACGTTCATTCTTTATTTATAACCACATAATCTTTTGATTATATCATTGCGATTTCCGTATGTTTCTTCGATATGGTCAATTTTATTTATTTACGTAATTTCCTTGTTTTAACACCTCTGTATTGATTAGATAATTTTAGGAGTTACTTCACGTTAAAATTGATAAAACCAGTATTGTTCGACTGAGGACACATGAGATATACTTATTATTAGTGTGGAGACTGTGGAGTATTCATTTCGTTTCGATGGAAAGGCATGGGTGCCGGCGGATCTTAGTACTTAGGAATAGCAAAACCTCTGTGATCGGCATCAAATAGAACCCCTGTCCTGTATATCGTTGGAAACAGCTATCAATGCGTGGTAGGAACTATAATACTTAGCATCATATGAACTGCATGACGTTGGATGCAACTATCCATTGGCGGCAGAAACTACTTACCATCAGTAAACTGCTCATATGCAACTTCAATAAAGACAAATAATATTACATTTCAGCCGTAAACAAACAATCTTTATTGATTACCGTAATTTATATAAACTCAATGCAGTTTCCACAAAAAAGCTCATTATGTAATATAATAGCATCGTTTTCAATCCTCGATGACCTAAGCTTTATTAGGTGCGGTCCGAACAATGGACACGACCTTGCTGTAAGGTTTGGCTTGACTTGCGTCATGAACGAACTAAACCAGATAGACTCTTAATAGATACTAAGATATAAAAACAAAAAAACACTTTATTTTTTATATAATATAAGAGTAGCAGACGGGCATGCAGTCCACCTGATGGTAAGAGGCTACTGCCGCCCATGGACATCTGTAATCAACCCCAGATAGGATTAGATATTCCTACCTGAGGTCGGTCACAGATGCGCCGCTACCCCTGAGGACTAAGCTGGAACGTCTCGGAAAAGTCTGTCTCTTTTACCACACCCTTCAAAACGGAACACAGCAGCGCCTAACACTGCTGTTATTAGATAGAAATAGGTGTTGCGGTGGTGCCGCCGGAGTCGAACCACAAAGGGTTCTACCACCTTCAATCTGCAAATAAAATCTGTTTTAAAATAACAGTCACTTTCTTCCCCGTTCTATGATACTGAACCCAAAAAATACTGTTATTTTGTCTAGACACATATTGATCTTAGAAAGTTAATCAAGTTGGATATGGCTCTCAACTAAAAAAACTAATGGTATTGTATAGTCCATAATTAAGGTCCAAAAATCCGGCGTACCTAATTTAGCCTAGGATTAAAACCTGAATTTCAACATTAGGTCACAATATTCATGCCACTATTATTAAACTCCATGTCAAAAAGTAATTTTATTACGTGTCTATTTGTTTACTTCGTCTATGCTTAGTATACTGTCAATAAACCATGACAAAACAAGCCGACACAATTGTGAATCCTTATAGAGTCTCTACGTGTAGATAATTAGGCATATCAACCATACTTCGGTTAGTTACATATCCGTTTGTCCATGTTTTAAGCGATTTAAGTAGCCAACAAGTTGCAGACCATCTGATAGTAAAGCACTGGCGCCCATCTGTAACCAACCTTATATAATAATATAACACTAGCTGACCCGGCAAACGTGTTGCCATATAAATAAAAAAATGTTAAGTGTGAACAACCCTTATCACTTAGGGGTATGAAAAATAGATAGTAGCCGATTCTCAGACCTACTGTATATGCATATAAAATTTTGTGAAAATCGGTAAAGCCGTATGGAGGAGTACGGTAAGTAACACGACAGTGTAACAGAGTAACAGTGTGACACGAGAATTTTATATATAAGATTTACTACGTAAAGCTGATCACAGATACGTGTACTTAGGTTAGTAACATATCCGATTGTTCATGTTTTAAGAAATCGAAGTAACCAACAACTTGCAGACCATCTGATAGTAAAACACAGCCACCCATGGACATCTGTAACCAACACCATATAGAGCAGGTTTTACGTGAAGCGTAGATGTTGTTACTCCTGTACCCTTGGTATTAGTGTTTACAAAAATTACTGTTTTTGTATTTGTTTACGCATTTCCCATACATTACCAATCAGTTCTGAGACAGTCCGGTAGAGGCGCTGTTTGGAAATGTATGGGCTAATACGTAAACAAATACAAAAACAGTCATTTTTGTAAAAACGTTAAAAGTCATACTAAGGATACTGAAGATTAATACTTACCTGATACGTAAGTCAGCCAGCATACACGCCCTTCCACTGAAACAGAGAACTTGTACGCTAGAAATAGGTGTGATGATAATACCTATCTGGTAAAATCTGGCTCTACCACCTTTCTAATTTAGAATTGTTATAAGTATAGAAGATATTTGAGAAAAAAATGCATGTAAAAAGTATAGTTTTTTTTAAATAAACGATATGTGATAGGATATACCGATATAAATAACATTGCAAGATATAAGTTAGGTTATGTTAGGTTAGAATCGTTCACTAAAATATTGGAAATAGATTTACAAATATTTTTATAATGCCACAATTATCAATAACCTAAGTATGTAGAGTTATTTTCAAAAAACATAAGTATCGTAATTTCACAAACTAACAGATAGTAGATATAAAATTTAAAATTATACAATGTAACATTTATTTGTAGAGACTAACAGATAGTAGATATAAAATTTAAAATTATACAATGTAACATTTATTTGTAGAGACTAGACCTTACTAAACCTTTCTACAGTAGGTACGTATGACCTAGACTTTAGCGTTAATGACCTCTTACTTACCGCAAACTTCCTAATGTAAGACCTAATGAAAGGAAAGTAAGTCTCAACTTCGAATAGATCCAGCCATAATAGGTTTTTAATGTCTTATTATTGTTATATACGAGTACCTATATGGATCCGCTAGATAGCGCTTTTTTATTCTAGTTTATATTATTATAGCGGCAAATTTAACTTAATTGTTTATTTTACAGTTAAAAGGTCTGTATTTTACTAAGAAAATCAATCCAGAAAAGTTTACTTATTCCGATTATCTGTCATGCACACGTGTATTTAAAAATCGGACCATTCTCGTGTCACGTTAACTAAGCGACACTTATAATTTTTCTGTTCTAATGTAGGGAATAACGCTCTCACCCAAACTAGCTAGGCCTGACACAAACATAGCTCGTAATTATCTCTAGCAGTATTTAAAGTGTGCAGGTAAAGCCGTGAAGCAAACTAGTCCTTCATGACATTTCCCAAGCACCAATCAAACTTAGTCATGATTCGATAATAAGTATGAACTTGTATGACGGGTGGTGCCTCAGCGCGGTTAAATTCATTTGGTTTTATTTTCGACACGTAACCGCCGACGCCGGGTCTGTCGTGTCATGTGAGGGACACATGTTGTCATGTACTGAGATTGACCAATTTGTAAATAAATTGATATTTGAACGTAGGTATTGATGGCGTCAAAATAAGCAAAAACGATACTGATGGCTAAAGAAGACTTTTTAAAATTTGTCGTTTTTATGACAACGGATTTCAATATCACAATTAATAAGTGTGATTATAATAATTAGGTACCCATCAATTATCAATTACTGACTGGAAATGTCAACAAAAACGTCGATTCCGTTTTAACGACCCCATGAAAACAAAAAACAAAAGGTTTTACGTTTTCATGTTTCATCACGGATAGACACTTTACTTATTTCATGTATTTGGGTAGATCACGATAACTGTAGGTAATAAAAATATAGTAGCAATTTAAATTAAGTACATCGAACAATAAATAAGTAAATGTAAGAATTTTGCAAAAGTTATCTACCGACAAGGTTTTTAAACGTTCTAGGTCATAATAATAATTATAACCGTTATTTAAGTATAAGTTTCATTTTATTCATAAAAATAGGTGCATATGCGTCGCTTATTTGAATCAAAATCCAAGAACCTACTGTTTTAGGAATAAATAGGTACTTTCTACCTAAAACAGTTAAACAGCTATTGCTTAACTTAACATACATCTACAAGACAATCGTAAAAGTGCCCGAACGCATCATTTTGCAGAAGACCAAATGCTTTCAACTGCAGTATTCGCAGCAGTTAAAATTTTCAAATAAGTCTCTACATTCACTTTAAACTTATCTGTCTCGAGATCGGATATTTGCGAAAATAAAAATTCCAGTCACAAGCAGTGCGTAATAAATCCGTTAAAACAAAACCATCTATCCCAAATCAACAAACCTGTAAGAATCCGGTTGTACTTCCGAAGAAGGTACGTGAGTTGTACGCGCGAAAGCACGAAACTTCACTCGGCAACCTTCGGCAATCTTCGCTAATCTCCGGCAATGGACGATGAAAGGAAAAAGAGGGGTGCGGATCGGCGTAAGAGTGAAAGAGAAAGGGGAACTTGTTGCAAAACAGCGGCCGCATTCCAAAGCAGCAGCCCAGTGACCTAAACCTAAAGCCCAGGTACCGTGGACCCCCCAACCTGCACAAATGTTGAATATTACACAATGATGCTACCCACACACGCTTGTAGGAGTCAATGATGGGCGGTAATATAGGGCGCTACCTATTTTGGATATTTTCAATAAAACCAGGCACCTTTTTACAAATATCTACCCACGTGTACAGGAAACGAGAATTTATATCGTATTTCAAGTTATTTAATACGTAGGCTAAATTTCCGTTCTGTTTACCATTTTGATTAAGTACTTACCGCATTCGTGGAACAACAACAAACATTTAATTATTTACTGATACTTGATTAAATCTTAAATGAAAAGACATACTAGTCATTCTTTTGTAATTTAGTTTTCAGTACCTAACTACTTATAGTCGTCACAATTTAATAGGCCCATTTTGACACATGCCATCGCTAGGCACTAAGCACGTGATATACAAATCGATAACTAAAGAAACAGATTTTTACGACAAATCAATTACAACCCAACATTGTGTTGTATAGATTACTTAATATTTCGTGAACAGAATATACGAGTATATATAATATTTTTCTAAATCATCTAAATATTCAATAAAATGGAGAAAATAAAATAGATTTTTCATGTTTAGTAGATTAAATAAAGCATCGCTCGTAAAGTGTATTTTCATTTCGTTTTATCATTCTAAGAAACAAAGTCCTGATTATTTTAATGTTGTTATGATGAAAAATGGATAAATAATTAATTATTGGTAATTCTAAGTTTCGATTATTTGAATGTTAATCAATTATGGTTTCTTCCGAATGCTTTGAAGCCGCAAGCTCTAGCCGTCACGTGGTCGTAAACTGCCTACTAAAAAGTTAGTTTAAAACATGACTTAAGGATGACATGTGTCAAAATGGGCCTATTAAATTGTAACGACTATAATTCTAAATCTCAACACAAGTTGAGTTCTTAACTTCTTAATTCACGAAATTTTTACGGATAATTAATAGTTATTATCGTAGAAATCTCGCTAAAATGAACATTAATTTATTAGATCGATTATGAAGTTGCATTACGATCATCACGAGTCCAAATGAGATTTCTAATAGGAAAGTTGTACGTAAAAAACTAATTACAAAACATCGCATGATACTGACATATTTTTTGTTATTATTATACGCACGCGGGGATTTAAAATGATTGTTTGTTGTAAAAAATGGAAACTTAAATTCGGCTTTTAGTAGTGCGAGTTTCGTAGGTATATTTTAATTTACTAGACATTAGGCTGATTACATTTTTTTTAAGAAATAGCGACATACTATTTCCAACATTTTATAAAGGAAAATTTTAAACGAAATGTTTAAATTTTGTAACTATTACAAATTATGTTCACGTTTATCTAAGTTATTATAGTAAACGATATTAACATTTTGCATAATACTTGCGTTATTAGAATTCTGGAGTAATCAACTCGTTTTCAATGGATTTTATGTACACATAAACCATATTGTTAATAACAACTAAATTATTAACTAAACTGCTTCATTTACAATGAAAACAGATGTGACAGCACCTAAATACGTGGAATCCAGCCTCGAGTTGGACCGCCGTAGTTGCCATATTTAGTTAGTAGTGCAAAACTGAGGCGCCTTAGATTTTGTAAGATGTCGTTAGAGCCTTATCGGGTCTATGGTACGCATAGAGCACTAGCATGACATTGCAACACTGCCTGCTGATAAAAAAGTTGGCGCGAAATTACGTCCGCCATCATTTAAATCATATTTAGAATGCTTTAAATAAAAAATGAAAAAAATCAAGTCGAATATATTTTGTTTTTAAAAAAAAAATGTTAGATTTATTTTATTTTACATTCCTTAATTTCAATTATAAACATTATATCTTTTGTATCCTCTGTTATAAGCAAGTAATTATTTTATTGCATTATAATTATTAAACGTGTTATTGTATTAATTTCATATGACATTCCCCATAATACCCAAATAATGTTTTATCTGTAGGTACTGGATTGTATAGCGCCACAGATAACTCAAGGTTGTAATTTTGAACTTACAATTCGGCCATTACCCCGTCCAGTAAGTCTAGACATAATAAATTTAGAAAATATTCACAAATAACTTAATTTGTGACGAGACTCATAGGAGACAAGGTATAATCAACCGCGGGTTTACGCTAAATGCGTCAGATTGCCGCCTATTTGCACAACTGTTTAGATAACCCAAAGGTTCTCAAAGTGTCGTGTAAAGCTCACTGATTCTCATTCAAGTATGTATCTTACGCTCTCTATAATTGTCAATTTCCGTTTTTTGGAAATAGCCTAACAAAAAAAAAGTTATCGTGTATCAATCATACGTCTCTGAATTGAATCGATGGCAAAAATATTTATTACATTCATCACCCTCCATTTTTCTCTGTGCTCTTATCTCACTCCTGGAGGCCTCTAATAAAGAGGTTATTTCACACACTTTGAGAAAGACTGAGATAAGCTGCTCAGTACAGAAAAAAATTGTCTACTTTAGACATACCAAAGCTTGAAATGGTAGAGTAACTTACTCTTATGAGCATTACGGTCATCGACACCATTCTTGGTCTTATTTAACCGATTTCCGCCTCTATTATGTACATATGATGACATGTTTTAGTTTACGAAACTTACGATATTAGAACTTAATTTATGAGAATATATATTATGACCTATAAGATTCGATGTTATATTCGAAAAACGTTTCGCTACATTATCATAATTATAGTTAAATGGATTAGTGATAAAATATTGAAGTATTTATATGTTAATTATAGTTCTATAAATATACATTAATACATGAATGTTAAGTCGGTCGTACGGAATTTTAATGGATTGTAAATTGTAAATCAGTATAACATATTTCATATGAAATTATATACTAATAATAGATATAAAATCCAACTTGTTCCATTTTACAACATAAATCGCAATTATTAAATTTCGTTAAAAGACACAGGTTTACTATATTACGGTATTTCAAATTAACTTATCACATTAAGGGCCCGGAACTCAAATCCCAAGCACATACCTCCGATTTTCGACACCATGTGTGTATACAGAAACTACATATGACATGCTGTGCCTGTGAAGAAAACCTATATGCGTAAGAGTTCTCTAAAAATTTCATAAATGTGTGTGAAATCTAATACACTTGGTGAATGTAGTGAACTGCCATATGCTAAACACATCTTAATTCAATTGATCTGGACCAGCAGTAAGCTGGTTTGATGGAGACGTCTATCAATTACAGGGTAATAGCTTCATGATCATTCCTATCTATTAAAACTCTCAGCCTGGTATTACAATGCGAATGAAACCGCGGAACAGAGCCAGTATAATTAAACATTAATAAGACGCATACGAGCCAGCAATCTAACGCATTGTCGGCTAACGGCGGATCCAGGCGGCCGGTTTCACGAGCCAATAGGCGCTAATCACTCGTTATTATGCTACACACCGTTAGAGACTCTCTACTTATATCAGCGAACAATCGGTTTGAACCGGAGAAGCTAATATGCGGATAAAGATTTTTCTTTCTTTCGTTCTTTCTTTAAGGTCTATTTACACGTAACCGCACCACACAGCAGCGATAATTAAATATTTGTTATTTTCACAATCAACAGGCCAAATTATACAAAAATTACGTTGTAACTGTGAGAAACAATTATGATTTTAAAAATTCTAATATTGCTCCAAATATGGGTAAAATAATAGTTAAATAAGTCAGGCGATAGCACTTCAGAAGTTATGTTATATAATAACATCGCGTTATATCGCGAATAGAATCGCGTTGCACGTGTAATACGTGTAGTGTTGTTGCTGTAATAGGTATATATGAGGAGTCCCTTAGCAAACGTATATATTGTCAGTAACGCAAATGGTTAGATACTTACGTTCATTTACTGCTTTAGATATTCTATTTAATTTGATTCTGAACTAACTAAGCAATAACTTCAAATTAATTACGGCGCGCATTTCCACTATCTCTGATTTAACTCACTGGTCCCGGGTTTAAGCAAGTAAGGTAGATAAATAAAAATGTATGTGCCTATGTATTTTTTATTAATTAAGAGATACTCGTCATGTAACAAAAAGTAAATTCAAAAAAAAATAATACGATAGATGAACATAAGAACTTGGAATAAGTAAACACTTCAACTTTAGGAATGTAAAATAACACTAGAATATTATCCTTCAGAAACATAATACGTTAACATATTACCTATTATGCTTCCGTCACCTGAATTTCTAACTATCTATATCGCCATAAATATACCGCTATTTTTAAGATCGATGGTCCTGGATACAATCACAAGCAAATTAATTATGTCCCCGATTCGCGCATCAAAAGGTAGCATAGTGCACGCATCACACGCCCGACTACGGGCGGTTCGACGCCAGCACGTTTCTTTTTTTATTCTCTAATTCTATCTCTCTATCTAATTCTGATCTCTTCCCCAGTGTCCCCAATCCGCGCTACCAACGGCGGTAGCGTGCACGCGTCGCCCACCCGCGAGCTGGCGCGAGACACTTACGACTATCAATACGGGCGATTCGACGCAAACGTGTTACCTATATTCGTATAGAAATCTGATCCCAATCTCTTTTCTATTGTCTCCAATCCGCGAAACAAACGGTGGCAGCGTGCATAAGCTGGCAATCCGAATTGTCGCGCGATGTCAGACTGCACCAATACGGGCGGTATAACATTAGCGCGCCCCAATATTATCTATATGGATACTTTAATTAACTGCAATCGTAATTTAGCGGATTATTTATTTATATTTAAGTTTTATACTACTGTAAACAATAAAGAAAAAAAAAACTTATGATAATTTGTTCCCCGGTGTCCCCAATCCGCGCTATCAACGGCGGCAGCGTTCACGCGTCGCCCGCTCTCAATCTATAGCACCACAAGCCTGACTATTAATACGAGCGGTTAAACGCAGGCGTTCGTTTGCTATTTCTACTTATGTAGATATTTCTACGTTTGCTATTGCAAACGAACATGAACTTAAATAGAAACCTAATTCTGATCTCTTCCCCAGTGTCCCCAATCCGCGCGACAAACGGCGGCAGCGTGCACGCGTCGCCCGCCCGCGAGCTGGCGCGCGACACGCCCGACTATCAATACGGACGGTTCGACGCCAGCGCGCTCCACATCGCACACGCCCTCAAGCAGACGGAGCTGCAGAAGGCCTACCACAGACCGAGAGAGAAGCCGATCGATTGCTACTTGGTGAGTTGTTAGGCTAAGCGCTTGTACCAAAGTTTTTTTTTCTTTTTTATAATTATACCTAAACGATGAGGCAGACGGGCTGACCTGATGGAAAGCAGTCACCGTCGCCTATGGACATTTGCAACACCAGAGGAGTCGCCAATGCATCGCCGGCTTTGAGGAGAAGAAGGAGAGGAAGGAGAGCCGGCTTTTTACACCTTTTTTGAAGAGCCCCATACGAGTTACGCTATTTTTTACTATTGGTAATAGATGCGATAGCCCCCTGTTTTAGCGGTTCGTTCGAATAATGGTAAAATAATACATCTTATCCTTATCTCATACATTATCCGATTGCTTCTATATAATTAGACTAAATACCTAATATAATTTAACTAACATAGTTCTTAAGGTGCCTACTAACATATTCATATGGATTTTAATTTTTTGAATTAAATAATTTTTTATTATTTACCCACGTACTGCATTATGAATTACATCACAAATTGATGAATTAATGGCAGTCTCCATTAGTCAATCCTATTTGGATAAAGAATTTTTGCGCCATGTTTTAAACGAAAACAACAAAAAATATATACCTAAATATTCTTCATATGAATACTTAAAACTGTTCATCATTGTATCAAATAATATACTACATATCAACAAAAGTCTTGCCTTTATCCGAAATAGTTTTAGCCCAAAAATAAAACTATTACCTACATACACACATTACAGAACCGTTATGGTAATTTTTAACAAAATTGACGAAAGTAGTAAAGGGGTAACTTGAGAGTAATCTCTAATTAGGTACTCTTGTTAGCCACTGCCATCATTACAATCTGTGAACAATCCTAAAATGGTAGAGTGCTACTCAAATCAGACGCAAATTCATTGCTATGAAATTGTACCTTTAAAAATATATATATGTCGAATAGCCTAACCTAACCTAACCTCTCATATTTGGGAAGTCGGTTAATTAGGATTCCCTTAGAATCTACATCGTGTAATCACAACATTTTTTACACAAACAAGCATTTACAACATTTTTTACACAAACACCCATTTACAAATAATGTTCTATTATTATTTCGCTAGATCAGAAACCTTTTGCACAAAGATTGCAGTAGTACTCATAATTACAGGAATTTCATAAACATCAGAGCGAGCACAATTTGCGGTTTGGCCGGTTCCTAGAACAGTGGTTAATACCCACAAGGACCTTGCAAGGTGCTACTGATTATTTCATAAATCTAACTATTGTTAGTTGCGTTAGAGCGATTGCGTGGAACAGGCCGGTTATGCTTGATTACAAGCTTAAATTTATTTATAAGTAATTTACATATCAGAAGAAAGATACCTCGTTTTAATAATGTTGCTACATGTTATATTTTTTGCAATTTTTACGCATAATCCCCAACAATTTTTTTTTCCAAAGTTTACTGTCAATACATGAAAGTCCGAAGCTATAGACAAACAAACAGGAATATTTAATAATAGAGATATGTGCGAAAAGTATATTAGGTATCGATGTTAGGTATATATAAAATATTACTAATTGCAAATAAACATGTACATATATGGTCATAGATTAGTAAAGAAAACTCACTCCTATTAAGAAAATGTAAGCAGTTTTGACAATTGAAATTGTCACTGTCATCTATTTTTGTGTTTGAAAAATAAAAAATGTAGTTTTTAGATCATTTACGAATGAAATGATATTTCTATCACTAAAATACGAAATCGAAGGAAAAGTGTGGTTCCTTCGGTTTCGTGTTTTTGCACCACTTATCTGCACATGTCGGCATCGTTCCGCATAAATTACATTATGACAGCCATTAAATGGCTGACACATTTGTCAGCCGTTTAAGCCATTTAATGGCTTCCTTCAATTACAAGGCGGTGAGATATCTATACTTATCTATAGTCTTTAAAAACAAAACACGTCTCGCATAGCAACACGAGGATACAAGTAACTACACAACTTCCCTTTCAATATAGCTCTATTGAAAAGGACGTCTGAACTGGGTCACTAGTTAATCTGATTCGTAAACTGTTACTGCCGGTTCGAAGCACTATCTGTATAACGCGGTGATCTATAAAGGGTTCCAGGTACAATTCCAGCATAATGTAACATATCTAAAGAATGGATTTAGATTCATGTTATTGTGTCCAGCTATTTATGTGTAACACACATCACGCAGAGGATATTTGTGTGGGAATATGAGTTTTTTTTATAATATTGGACTAGCAGACGAGCATATAGTCTACCTGATGGTAAGTGGCTACTACCGCCCATACACATCTGTAATCAACCCCAGAGAGGATCAGATATTCTTACTTGAGGTCGGCCACAGATGCGCTGCTACCCCTGAGGACTAAAGTTGGAACGCCTCGGAAAAGTATGTCTCCCTTACCACACCCTTCAAACCGGAACACAGCAGCGCCTAACACTGCTGTTATTAGATATAAATAGGTGTGGCGGTAGTGCCGCCGGAGTCGAACCACAAAGGGTTCTTCCACCTTCAAAATGCGTAAAATGTGTTATTTATTTGATTGGAAAACTTGTTGTGCGACTGACTTTATGTCGTATGGACTTAACAGGTATGAGTTCTTGGAGAATTCAAAATGACCCTACGTCAGCTGCAAAACGTACCAAAAACGGTAACAGTATTAGAAATAGAAAACGTAATATGTATTTTTTAATAATTTTGACTAATAAGTCACTTATTACTCAAATGGTTGGCCATTATATCAGAGTATAACAAAAAGTATTTTTTTTTATAATTTGCGAACGTAATATGAGATGAATCAGCGAAGAATTCTTCGCCGTCATTTCCTGTTCCATTCTATTTGCGAACAAAGTTTGAAATTGTTTCACAGATAAAAAATGATATAATGTAATGATACACAGATAACATCGGCGGAGTGCATCGATGCCACAGAACATATAATGTGTAGAAATAGATAAAATATTTATACTGAATTAAATAAAATATTTCTTTTATTTTTTCCTTCTCATATGTTTTAAAAATATATACACTGTTAATAAAAAAGGCCTGTAAATGCAAGTAAAAATATATTTAATATTGTTATCAATATTAATTGGTAAAACTAAATTATATTTGCATAGTAATAGAACAGCTACAAAGAAAACTATTAAAATAAAAAGGATTTAAATGTCAACTCACTTAAAATAATCTACTTATTGATTTTTATACCAACAATAAAAATACTTGTTTAACAAGTTATGCGCATAACAGTATGTCATTATCCAACAAAGAGTTTTACTTATTTAGTGTGATTAATAAATAGGAGTGCACGTATAGTCCACGCCAAACTGCTAGTCCGCTCTGAAGTTGTTGCGAACAGGTGTAGTCGTACATTTTGCTATGGCGACACGATTCATTTCTATATTCAGAGCGGACTAGCAGTTGTACGCGGACTATATGTACCTATCAATGTACACGCAAATGATATAGTTTATGTCAATGATACGCAAAAAAACTGAAACTATTACAAAACAAAAAAAAATACTTAGCCTCCTTTTTCGAACACGATATAAATATGGCATATTGATTTGTTTCACAATATCTCGTATCATATGATATCTACAAACCAATAATAAATTAATTATTGTTAACGTAAAGTAACGTTTCCTTTACAAAAATAATTTCACCAATGCCATTTCCTTCTCAAACCTCGTCTAAAACAGTTTAAGAATCAATAATTAATAACAACCGTTACCATTAAAATAGTTTATTGTATAAACGTTCCGATTTCCTCGGAGAAATTGCGTAAGGCGTGTCTAATTGTTATCTCTGGCCGGTGCAATATTGCATCTCCGCGCATTCTTGCCTCGTGGACTAGAACCGATCGCGTGTGGGCCAGGAATGTGCCGATAGGTGGCGCAAGTGGTAACACTGTAGACACTTCTAGATTATTCCATGTTTAATTGTTTTATAGCTATTTGTAATGGTGTTAAGTGAGACCTCATACGTACATTTTCGTTGCAATACCATTTAAATATTATCAAAATACATTATTTAATTAATTAGTTCCTACAGGTTTGTGTAAATAAATTAACATATTCTACCTAATTTTATTAAATTATTCTTAAAATTTAGCGTACAATACAGAAAAATAAGAATGGAAATACATATTTCTTATATTATGGACAAATTAGACATTCTCACGCAAAGGCTTCATCTTACCGTCGCATTCAGCGGAGGTTATGAATATTCATACAAATTAACTTACTTTATTCTTCAAAACAAGAGCTTAGGTTTTCAACAATCAGAAAATAAGTAATTCTCTTTTCATCTCTATGCAATTTAAAACAAAAAATACATCTAAATATAGAACCTCCTCCTTTTACGAAGCCGGTAAAAGCCTCACTAAAATCCGGAATCTTTATCTTATATGTAAAATTCTCGTATCACAATGTTAGTTACCGTACTCCTCCGGAAAGGCTTTACTAATTGTCACCAAATTTTATATGCATATTCAGTAGGTCCTAGAATCGACTACTATCTATGTTTCATAACCCTAAGTGATAAGGGTTGTTCACCCTTAACATTTTTTTATTTATATGGCAGCAGAACGTTTGCTGGGTCATCTAGTAACGTTTTAATAATGCATGATTTTCATCTATAAACCAATGAAATATAAGTCGCTACTCGTCTACATTTATTCCACGCGCTAAGAGTCTAGAATCGGTAGCTATCATTAAAACTAGCAAGAAACGTCGGCTCACTGATTAGAGGATGATCTATAAACAGATAGCAGCATTCTTCTACGAAATCTTGCTTTCGTCCATTTGTAACTTTATCCGTAGATGGAGTACCAAATAGACACCGAAAGATTATAGCCGTTCTAAAATAGTTATAGTTTAAAAACTAAATTATTCAGTTTGACCTAAGTTTCAAGACGATAGAAACGTCTCTAGATCGATTCCAGAGGTACCACCGTCATAGCTATTTCTCATAATATCAGCCTTAAGCGCTGCTGTGTTATGTGTTTGAAGGGTGTGGTAAGGGACATTTTTATATTTAGGGAAGTAAGTTATCTGGGCGTTTCTGATTATCGTCCTTAGTGATTAATAATTGTCCTTAGTGATAGGCTGATAGCAACACATCTGTGGCCAACATCAAGTATGTATCTAACCTTATCTGAGATTAATTACAGATGTCCATGGGCGGCAGTTGCCACTTACTATGATATGAACTGCATATAAATATGCTATTTCAATATTACAAAATACTTTGTAGTTTCCGAGGACGAATCAATATCAATATAAATATCTATATATTATCGAAGTTTCGATATATCGTCCTATCTCTGCACAAGTACGGTATGGTAACTGCTTTAGTATTTAAACTATATAGAGTAGGTAATGTATACATGACATGCAACGGTGCGTTTTGTAGGGCGAACGTGCTTTCTTGTGTGGTAATGATGCGTTTTCCCCATACTGATTGTGGTTATTATAACTACTGTCCTTCTTGACCTTTATTTGTATTTAGTACAATTTGTGTAAATTACTATCTAATAGAGGTCTTTAACAGCAACCTAGTAAGTACGTAAGTACCTTATTATGATTATTTTCTTGTGTTATAGTTTACTTCTTTTAAATTGATAAGTATAGTATGTATGTTTGATCTTTGAATTTGAATGTAGAGACAATGTAGAGCCAATTACTCTTTGCGATTGAAGTATATCTATAGCATTATTCCATCATGATGAATTTATGACTCTTCCATAAATCTCCCAAAAATAAAACGCAGTAAAGACACAGCTCTCCATCCTGACCACATGCGGATAGGTATGCTTCATCGAATAAAATTTTGAGAAATTATGTGTAGACCTGACTCGTAACACTTCGGCATGTAGGTTTACTGTAATATAATAACATTACGACCTCAAGGTGGGAGCTTACATGTATAACATGCGGGAGTCACACAAGCGAGCCCCATAACTCGGGTCACACAGTAAAACAAATGGTGATTAAATGTGATCGGCCATAGAAGCCCTATAGCGACGAAACTGGATTTTTCTATACTACTACCATTCCAGTGTATAATTATCTCAGATTTATGACTATATCTGTAAAAATAATATGTAATTAAAGGAAGAATATGTTATTAAATCATCATGTGATATAAATCTATTATAACAATTAAAATTTTAGTAATCCTTTTTCTTATATAGTAAAAAATCACCCACACCTCGTAATTTTATTAACATCCGTAAAAACTAAACTAAAATTGTTTAATTCTCAGTCTAGTCATTTATGGCCACTTCCTTTTATAACGGGTTCTACCAAAAGATATTACGACTTATTTAAAGTATTTTTTTATATATATGGTTTCTTCTTATCATAAACTACCCGGCAAAGTTTGTACCGCTTCAAAATCTATTTATTAAATATATTTCATATAAAATATAGCCTATGTTACTCGTAGATAATTTAGCATTCGAATGGTGAAAGAATTTTTAAAATCGGTCCAGTAGTTTTTGAGCCTATTCATTACAACCAAACAAACAAACAAAGTTTTCCTCTTTATAATAATAGTGTAGAAATGCACTTCTCAACTCTTAAGAATTAGGGTGAAAATTAATAACCGACCATTTATTATTAGACTGCAATCTGCATCCTCGTCTCACAATTAATGATGTATTTGAGAGGTTCGAGAATTTATGTGATTCCAGTGCATAGGATAATACAGCCACGGGTGTTTACATTTTACAGTGTAAACTATATTATGTGTGTACAATAGTTTTGTTATGATTGTCATTAACAAAGTTCAAGCTGACTCAGGGGTAGCAATGTATCTACGTGACGTTTTCACGTCAAATAGAATCTCTTATTTAGATTTCAGTGGAAACTGTAATCCAGACAGTAATTACCCCATTGCGTCAACTGGAAGCTCGCCTCCTTCCATAAAATAAAAATAAATGTTTTTGCATTTTAATAAAAATATTTATGAGACGGAAGACAGTCCATAAACCGACCAGTTAATGATAGCTCCATTTTTGTCCTGTTCTCTGGTGAGTCATCCAAAACGACAGAAGAACGCACCAAATAAAGTGTTTTATTGCTTCAACAATTTCTATGAGATTGCTTCAGATACATGTAAGGTGAGGCGTTGAGGTAGTTGCCCCATAAACGGTACCTTGCGTAGTAAGGCGTCATCTATACTATTGTATGTGGGAAGTATTATGTTAGATCAGCTTTTTGCACGCGGCTCTGCCCGTATGTGATTTGTAAGCCCATTCATATAAACAAGAATCAAATATGTATATATTTTACATGTTTATGTGTGCATCTTTAAAATGTTACACACCTATTTCTACCTAATAACAGCAGTGTTAGGCGCTGCTGTGTTCCGGTTTGAAGGGTGTGGTAAGGGAGACAGACTTTTCCGAGGCGTTCCAGCTTAGTCCTCAAGGGTAGCGGCGCATGTGTGGCCGACCTTACACGGAAGTATCGAATCCTATCTGGGGTTGATTGCAGATGTCCATGGGCGGCAGTAGCTACTTACCATCAGGTGGACTGTATGCTCGTCTACTACTCCTATATTATAAAAAAAAAAATGTTTAACCCTCTGTGATTTAACTCCAGAGGTACCACCGCCACATCCTTTTAATGTCTAATAACATTTAAGTGTTTAGCGTTAATCGACTCCAGTTTGTAGGATATGGTCTCTCGACTCATACTTATCCGTGGCATTCCAGCTTCAATCCAGAGGAAAAAAAATCTGGGATTGTTTTGAATGTCCATATCTAGATATCTGCTACTTGTATATTTTAAAATATGCCATGATTCTATACTTTGCAAAACATCTCAATATACCTATATACGAATATATGTACGTGTATACTTTAATTCGGTAAATATACATAGCAACGTTATTAAGGCAAATGGCATGTAAATAACGCCTGAATTGCCCTGTTTTGTAATTATATCATTACAATAATTACATCTAGATCAGTATTTTTATTGAATTCGTAATAAAGATATAGAACCGAAAACTTGTTATTTTAACATAAATTATCCCATAAATTATTCTAAATTCCGCCAATTATAGCACACAATAATGTAGACACATAAAATTAACATATTTATTATATATTTGAATAAATACTTTTGTATACATGCCTATATAATACAGTAGGCGTGAACTCCTTTCATATATGACGTAGTCTGATATGAAAAAGGAAGGCTTTAGCTAAGTCAAGTCTCGGAACTCAAGAAGTATATCTAAATGATGTAATACATTATACTTATTACCTTTTACGATTTGTTAATATTTATATACTAGCTGAAATTACATTTAAAAGGTATTTACAACTATTTAACTTCACATTTATACTTAACATGAATAAATGATTAAAAGTTTAAAATGATTAATATATCTTACAACTGTAGGTACAAAACACATTTATCCCTGTAGTCCCGGGACTAGAATAGGGCTTCCGGGGTTGCGGGCGGCAAGACTGGGAGCTCAAACCGCCCAGCCAGCGGCCCCGAGAAGGACGACGGTATGTGTGGTCGCATACCGTCGTATACACCAGATGGTGTGGCGAGCGCCAAGCTCACCTGGGCGGAGCGCGACGGGGCAACGCGCTAAGAGGACTCCGGTTGCGTTCCTCTGGAAATCCCGGAGCCCTCTACGCAGCGCAGACGACGGCCACCGGGGGGGTTTTAGTGCGGTAAAAATCCCACATAACCCGGCGTCGCTCCCACGTTGTCGGGTACCTTTTGAAGGTCTCCCCCTCAATAAAAAAAAGGTACAAAACACATTAATAACCTTTCCGTTTTTTTGGCAGTTATAAAGGAATTTCATAAAATATATGTTAATTGAACGACATTTATTTTAATTCATATCCTTTATCAAGCATATTTTACTATGTACGAATTCTATAGCCATTCTAGGGAAATCTATCTATCATAGATAGATCTCTATAGTAAGACATCGTATCATTGATTTCTTAATTATTTTTTTCAGTCTTATCTATCTTTTTGAAGGTGGTAGAACCCTTTGTGGTTCGACTCCGGCGGCACCACCGCCACACCTATTTCTACCTAATAACTGCAGTGTTAGGTGCTGCTGTGTTCCGGTTTGAAGGGTGTGGTAAGGGAGACAGACTTTTCCGAGGCGTTCCAGCTTAGTCCTCAGGGGTAGCGGCGCATCTGTGGCCGACCGTGTGGTAGGAATATCTAATCCTATCTGGGGTTGATTACAGATGTCCATGGGCGGCAGTAGCCACTTACCATCAGGTGGATTGCATGCTCGTCTGCTACCTATATATTATAAATATATATATATATATATATATATATATATATATATATATATATATATATATATATCTGGATTTGATTCCCGGCCAGGTTAAATGAATGATGAAGAACAAAAAACTTAGTATGTGGTTGTGAGTAGGAATGTAAGAATCAATATTATTATGTAATTTTTTTCGTACATATTTTCCTGTACCTGACATTTTCAAAATGTTCTACTGGCATTTTAAAAATATTTACGTTTTACTGTGTTAACATTTCAATCGGTATAACTTACATTATATGTAGAATACCTATTATGAATATATTTATTTCAAGAAACTATTGAATATGACCCTCAATTCTCTTTCTGAAAAGTAATGTTTATGTATGATGTATTCACAAAAAAAGACATTTTACATTACTTACAATGCCCAAATAAACAGATGGATGCTCTTTCTCGCAAAATTAGCTTACATAAATACGGACCTAAAAGTAGAATGGAAATAATAGAATTGGCTACCAATATATAGTATGTCCATCATTTGTGCATTTACCCGAATTAATAATAGAAGGCACGAATGAAGTTAATTTCCGGGGAGATTTTAAACATTTTTTAAACAGTACAGAACACTGTGTTATATATGTAGGTACTGTATGAACTTTAGCCACTAACAGTCACCCATCTAACTGTTTGGCCGCGCCCAACCTTCCTTAACTTTGAGAATAATTAATCATTAGCATCACGATTCATATACCACGTCTATAATATAACATGTATAATAGAAATGCAATATGCATTATTTATCTCCCAATATTATAATCATATACAAATATAGACTTTTAATATGTCTGTTATTTCTAAACTTACTGAAGATAAAGTATTAATGCTACGATTAATTATTATTTTATTTTTAAAAAGCTGTATTATGTTACAAAGATTTCAAAAAGTGTTGTCTTTAAAATTTTAAATCCAACATCACATGCAGGCACGGGTCACAACACGATTAATAGGAATAAACAAAAATATCGGAAGGTCTAAATATTACCAGTACTATGGGCACTTGTCAGCGCTGCCAACCGAAACCAGATGCTGAATAAAACATGCGGCGTGCCGTGACAGAGGAAACGAGGGCGCGGTGTCCTCACGTCCCATCCTTTGGCGCAGTGAAATGTCTGTCAACCAATCTTGGGAAAGTTTATAGATATCGCGTGTATCTAGTCCTTCATGACACCTCGTATGCCCAACGTTTAAAAGCGATTGACAGGCCTGTCAATCGGTATGTCGGGAAAGTTGGGGAAATTTATAGGTGTCCTTGTCACCTCGTGATACTCGTATTATAATCCTTACAGACTAATATAAAAGTACACTTGTGAGGAAGTAACTAAATAGAAATGCAAACCGATGCACCTGTGGAACATTGGGTATGTTGGGAAAGTTTAGAGATGTCACTCGTATCCTTGCCATGACACTTCGTGATGTTACAGTAGTGACTAATGCGTAAAACAAGAGATTGACAGGCCTGTCAATCGTTATGTTGGAGAAGTTGGGAAAATTTATAGATATCCTTGTCACCTGGTGATGTGATCCTTACTGATGTATAAAAGTTGACTTATAAGGGAAGAAATACAATAAGATATTGACCGCATCTTGTCGTGTTACTCGTAGTTCCTAAAGTAGTTAACTGTCGACTCATAAGTAAGTAACGAATAGAATAAAGTCAAATATTTCAAAGTAATTAAATAGAATCCTATTAATTATAATTTATACGGATATAAGGGGAAAGTGTAAGCTTTCCTTGTATGGATATATAACATAAGAATTATTCAACCTATGTGCACGAAATCGATGTGTGACATCTTGTTAAACATAATCTGAAAGTATATAAACTTTGGCAAAGCACTTGATGCTAGTATCCGCATCTTTATTGAACGTATTCATGAATCATTAAACTACTACCATAGTAGGATAGGCGCCAAGATAACCCGTGACTTCGCACGAACATAACTCGTGTTGACTTACCAAGTGAAATTCGGTATGGAAAACGTCCGAGTTAAAAGTGCTAAAACCGAGAAAAAGTGTTAAAATGACGCATTGATGTGCCTCCGGAAAACATACAGCATTGCTATCCAGGTTAAGTCTTAGGCAGCGAAGCCGGGAGGCCCTTGGGACACAAATACCGATATTATATGCCGAGAGGGAAAACATACAGCATTGCTATGAAGCCGAGAGACACTTGGGACACAATCCAGGTTAAGTATTAGGCTGCGGAAGCCGGGAGACGCTAGAGACACAAAGACCTAACCTGAATTGTGTCCCAAGCGTCTCCCGGCGTCATAGCAATGCTGTATGTTTTCCCTCTCGGCACATAATATCGGTTTTATTGTTATGTACATCCGTTATATTAATTGTCATTACAGAACAACGAATCTAATACACTTAGGGCCGTATTAATAAACCGATCTCAAGTTTGAGATCTAACTCAAGTGCGATCTTAAGTTCGTTATCGTATTAATAAACAAAACTTAAGTGTCAAACATTAAACGCGCTCTCACTTGAGATCTGTCATTGCATTCGCTAATTAATAAATCAAACTCACTCTCAAGTAGCCTCTTGAGATGCGTTCTGAGATGGTATTAGCTGAGTGTAGTCGGACCTTGACTTGAGACGACGTTTACGTACAGCCGCGAAATGGATTTTGAAAATATTTTCGACGAAATCGATTATTACGATTATCATGAATTATTACGATAATATTTATGATCACTTTAGTTCTCGGTTACGGAAAATTTATTTAAGGGACGCTCAAAATCCTTTTAAATGCCTATAAAAAATTTCAAAAAAGGTATAGATTCTATTTACACTTCTCTTTCACAGTATCACTAATTTTTATATAAATTTATATCTTGGTTCATCTTCATAATTTAACTATTATGATTTAAATTTTTATGTTATATTTTTTTAATTGAATGTAATTTTTATTAATTAATTGTAATGAAATTATTTTATTTTTTATTATTTCCAGGATTGATTGATTTAATTAAGATTGCAATTGTAATTAATATATTTATACTGAGTTCGAATTTCTGTAATGTATTTGTTGTACCTCTTATTATTCAATTGCATGCTACTTTGCACTTATAAGTGAAGTGATATTTACTGCTATTTACATACAAAGTGTAACCAAATGTGTAAGGTAAGGCTGGTATGTGTCAAAAATACTACAAATATAATTTTATAAACAATATATTATACAAAACTATTTCTAGTATTACAATTATAAAATATTAATTCCTTTTCAAAGTAGATTTAAATTTTAAATTACTCAGCTTTACCTGAAAAAGAAAAACCAGAAATGCTTTATAATATAACCTAATTATATAAAATAGGAAACTTATTAAATTCTATTATTCCAAATGTAGCTTTAATTCATAATCCCAAATATAGTTCTAAATAAAAGAAAATGAAATTCCTTATAATATAATCTTTTATATTAAATAGGAGACTTATTATTACTCAAAATGTAACTCTAAATTATAATACCAAATATAGGTTTTAAAATATATACCTATTGTATTTTCTCTATTTTTATTGAATATAATAATAATGTTATAAGTAAATAACAGCTATATAACCTAATAAAATCAAAAGCTTTTCTTTTTTTTTCTAACATTGAGGCAGCAGGCGGATGCAAAGATGGTGAACAGGGTGGAGTGCTAGGCTTGATTATAACTTTCTCCTTTCTTGTGTATCATCAGGTGGGGCGTAACAGTCATTTCTAAAATAAAAAAGAATATTAGTAATGCAGTCTGAAATATTACTAATTATTGTATAACCTTAACTAACGCATAGCTAAATATATTTAGATATGTAGATGTAGTACTTCAAATAGTTAGATATGTAGAGTAACTTTAAAAACATTTAAAATACATACCTGATACAGTGTTGGAATCAATTACATCATCAGCACTAACAAGTAGCCCTGGAGTCAGCTACGATACATCTGTATTCATTTCTGCATCACTGGTAGATGGGCAGCCTCCATTTGACAATGTTTTTCACATTGTTGTTGCTTTAGGTCATCCACAACCGCATAAGTTGTTTACTCGTATCCTACAACATTATCATAAATATAAAATCATGCCACTTTTATCAAATACAAGTCATTTGTATCTATAAGTTTATGTTAATTCTAAATTAATAAGATTATAGTAGCTCTGTAGGGAAGTTAACCTATACTACAGGTTTTTTACCCAATTTAGGCAGCTGACGATACTGAATTAAAATAAACGATTATAATAAAGACTACTCTGAGAAGATTGTAATTGTACTAATGCTTCATGAAATAAAGAATTATTATTATTTGGTTTAAGGTTATTGGTACACATGAAAAATAGATAAGTACTTACTTGACGGGGTATGTGGGAGCTGGCATTATATTTACTAGCAATTTTATACCACGCAGAGTTCTTCTGTTGCAAATAAGGTCCGTCAATTTTTTAACACTCCACTCAACTATTATATGAAAACATTTTTTCCACTTCACTGAATATGTGTTTCTTATTCATTTCCATAATAAAACAGTCCAACTAATGTAAATACAGCTAAATAATTCGCACTTCACAACCAACTCATAACAAATAACAATGGAACAAAAGTAAACAAACTAATGACGCGACGCGTTTTGTTCACAGTAACAGTATCTGAAATCGAAATCGTAATATTTTTTCCGAAAAATATTGCACGTGAAATCTTTTACTTTTTATTTAGTATACGATTTAAAAATGATTTGTTATTTTTATAAATATATTTAATGAGATATTTCACTACAACAAACATTTTATTGCATTAGCAAAGGAGCGGAAACGAAACGCTGCATGACGTGATTGTAATGTTCAACTCTCATTCATTCATAGCTGTCATTTTAAAAAATATTTTTAATCTGTTCTACTGTTTCGAATGAGATGCTTCTCTTGAGACCGGTATCAAATGATACGCACTTGATACTCATTTATTAATTAGCGACGCTCTCAAGTCGCTGATCGCAACTTAAGAGCGACTCAGTTGATACGAACTTAAGATTGATATTGAGATCCATCTATTAATACGGCCCTTAATTGCGATAAAAATAAGTATACCATATTTTAACATATGAGAGTTGTCTAAATTATGTTACCGATAATATTTTTTTTTGTTTATACTTAAGTTATAAATATTCTAATAATAAACGATCAAAACGTCTATTAAGGTTGCGTTTATGAATAACTTCATATTTTTACCCATGATATGTATTACTTATGCCATAGCGAAAAAAAATGATCCGTGTTTTGACTCAAGTTTTAGTCGATCATTTTTCTCATTGGTACCTAGATTTCATATCTTAAAACCGATTATTGAGTCAATGGATATAGTTTTGCTCTTTGATAGTTCCACAATACGTGAACACCTACTTATCGTAAAGCTACATTAAATGTTAATAGATTCAATACGTTGCTATAATTTAAAATGTTGCTAGATAAAGCGCTGATACACTCTGCGTTTGAACGCCAGACCGAGCAGCTCCGCCTGCTCGCGCTCTAGTGTTTCCTAACCCAGAATTTTCTCTGGCCTTTCGGCCGGTTCTCGCCTACTCGATATTATCGATAGCGGTCCGTGCTTTGTTTATTGCCAATTTATTGGGAATAAACAAAACTCACGTCCCGACGCGTTTGAGTTGGTGGATACCTAACGGTGCCAACGAAACCAGCTAGCGTTGACCCGGTGCGCTTCTCAGACCTCTCGGCCTGAGAGAAACCGGCAGACCCGATCCCACTGCACTTGGGCTATCCCAAGGGTGACGGTAGCAGTTACTTTCCCTTAGGGGTAATTGCATTTCCCTCCCCCTCCCCGTTAGCTCCCTGCCTCGGCAGGGAGGCATCCCAGGTTACCATGGCCTACGTGGTAACAGATAGGTTTTTCGAGGCTCTGTCCTCCCTCTTGAGCAAGGAGCTCAATCGCCCATTTGACTCAGTCAAACTCCGCTCCCTTTGCGAGCCCTTAAAATCCGTAACGGATCCCCTGTCCGTTACTGATTCACCCGCATCCCCTGATGCCACCCCGAGACACGAGATGGACTTCGATGCCATCTCGCTCAAACGCCCCGCCTCCTCCGACGAATCGTCGGAGATCTCCGCCGCCTCCTCCGACGACGACCAGGGTTTCACCCCAGTCAAGTCGAAGAAGACGAAAAAACGACCGGTGAAACGCGTCGCTAAGGCGACAAGTGAAACCTCTTCCGAGGCCTCTTTTGAAGCCACCCCAGCCCCAGCGGCCCCCGCTCTGGCCCCCGTGCCAAAAGCCTCCACTCTGGCCCCCGTGCCAAAAACCTCCACCGAGCCCCAGAGCTCAACCCCCGCGGCTAAGCCCGCCAAGCCAGCCACGCGCTGCGAACCGGCACTTGCCAAGTGCAAACCGCCCCCACACATTTTCTTCAGAGATAAGTCGAAATGGTCCGACTTCTCTAAAACCCTAGTGGAAAAACAGATCCACTACACCAAGGCACGTAACCTTCGCGACTCTATTCGCGTTTCATGCCCCACCACCGAGGACTTCAGGAGCCTCATTAGGCTCCTAACTCACCTTCAACTCCCGTACCACACGTACGCTTTAGAAGAGGACCGCAAAATCAAAGCGGTCCTTAGGGGTCTCCCCTACGAGCTTCCCACCGACGAAATCCTAACGGATCTAGTCAACCAAGGGTTCCCCGTGGAAGGTGTACACAAGCTGTACAACCGCAAAGGGGTGAAATACCCTCTAGCCCTGGCCATTCTAGCCAAAACTCCGTCCTCCAAGGACATCTTCAAGGAGAAGGAGCTCACAATCTGTGGCCTTTCTGAGATCAAGGTGGAACCACCTAACAAGCGTGGCTACCCTGCCCAGTGCCACCGCTGCCAGCTTTACGGCCATGCAGCGGCGAACTGCACTGCCCCCCCAAGGTGCGTCAAGTGCCTAGAACCCCATGCCACACGTGAGTGCAAGAGAACTCGTGAAGACGAGTCCCCTCCTGCCTGCGTGCTATGCACCACTTCAGGGCACCCGGCTAACTACCGTGGCTGCCCTAAAGCCCCCCGTCCCGCTCAAAAGAAGGTTGCTAAAAAGCAGCCCTCGAAAGCAGGCCCACCTCCGGTCAATTCGACCAATTTCCCGCGGCTAGGGGCCTCCAAAACCCCAACCGCTCCCATGAGTTGGAGGAAAGTCGCACCCGCGACCGCCCCACCAACCCCGGCCCCTAAGGCCACTCCCACTCCCCGTCCCACCCAAGACGCATCGGTAAGGGAACATATCATGTTCCTTAAGGACTGCGTTAAGGGCGTGAACCTCGACGAGATCATACTCGTCTCGCAAAAGATGCGTAACGCCAGCCAGGCGGAGCGCATCGCAATCTACTCTGAACACCTAGCGTTGTTCAAGTCCATTCAATGAGTAACGTTCATACTCAACCCCTTCATCCCGGTCGTCAAAAACCTAAAGGCGTCTCGCTTATCTCCTTCAATGCACGAGGTCTTAAGCCTTGCATTCCCGAACTCAAAGAGTTCGTCCGCAACAGGGATATCGACCTGTTGCTTGTTCAGGAAACTTTCCTCAAGCCCTCCCTTAAAGGCGTAAGTCTCCCCTCTTACGCGCTTGTACGTAATGACAGAGCCGACGACCGTCGTGGCGGAGGCACTGCCATCTACTACAAGAGATCCTTCCATTGCACCCCTCTGGAAACACCCAAGCTCACCAATATGGAAGCCACCATATGCAAATTAGGCATGACAGGACACCCGTCCCTGATCATAGCCTCAATTTACCTCCCCGCCAATAAAGCCCCTCTCCAAAGCGACTTGGAGGCCCTCCTCTCGCTCGGAGACTCTGTCGTACTATTTGGAGATTTCAATTGCAAACATACCGTTTGGAACAGTCGTCTGACTAACACCAACGGTAAGAAACTCTTAACCATTTCCCGCGCACTGGACTTTGATATCTTCTCTCCAACAGCGCCAACCCACTACCCCGATCGGGAAGACCAAGAACCCGACGTGCTGGATTTCGCCCTCCTTAAAGGCGTCGCGCTCAATACAAGAGCGATCGAAACACTGGACGATCTGGGCTCAGACCATCGTCCAGTCTCTCTACAGTTAGGTCCCTATGATCCAACTCCCCATACCTCCTCGAAAACCTTCACTAATTGGGAAGGGTACGAGAAATCTCTCACCTCAGCCATAGAGGCCCCCGATTCACCGTATACTATTCCCCCAGACTACCTTGTTAGCTCGGAGAAAATAGACAGTACGGTGAACTCACTCACCCAGCTAGTTCAGACTTCGCTTCATGACAACGCGAAGGTGGTAGAGGTCCCGAACCGCAAACTACCTCGCGAGGTCAGGAAACCTTCTCATAAGGCATTCTACAAAATCGCTAGACGATTTCGTACCGAAGCCTTCTCAAGCACTCCCCCTCTCACGCGTCCCGACGGCAGCATAGCCTTCGAAGACGCTGAGAAGGCCGAATGCTTCGCAGATAGCATCGCTGCGCAGTGCTCCCCCAGCACTCAACCGTGCGACCCTATCCACATTCACAAGGTGGAGGAGGAGGTCCTTAAAAAGATCTCTCTCCCTGTCACCTCTGCTCCCATTAAAATCACTACAGACGAGGTCCGGACCGTCATCCGCGGTTTGAAACCTCGTAAAGCCCCAGGTCCGGATGGTATCTCCAACCTGGCGCTCAAACACTTCCCCGAGCAGGCACTGACCCTTCTGGTCATTATCTTCAATGCCTGCCTCGATCTCAGCTTCTTTCCAACAGCCTGGAAGACAGCAACAGTTATCGGTATTCCCAAGCCTGGGAAACCGAAACATATTCCCTCCAACCACCGCCCCATTAGCCTCCTCAATGCAATGGGCAAGGTTTTCGAACGGGTGATCCTCGTTCACATAAGAGGGCACCTCTTCCCAATAGATGCTCCCCCACTCATCATTCCTCACCAATTTGGCTTTCGCCTCCAGCACTCGTGCCCCCAACAAGTCCACCGCATTGTCGAGTACATCACAAGCGGGTTTTATCCAAGACGTAACAAGACACTAGCAGTCTTCTTCGACGTCGCCAAGGCTTTTGACAAAGTCTGGCATGGAGGACTGGTATACAAGCTATACCATTCTGGTCTTCCTGATCGCCTAGTCCGCATCGTGGCTTCCTACCTTCAGGACAGAACCTTCCGCTACAGGCACGAAGGTATCCTCTCTCCCCCACGCCCCGTAACAGCCGGAGTCCCTCAAGGCTCAGTGCTCGCTCCTACATTATTCATATCGTACTCCAACGATATTCCTATCCCCAAAAATGGGGTGCAGCTCTCACTCTTCGCCGATGACACCGCCCTTTACATCCAAGGGCAAAAGGAGTCATCTGTCCTCGCCAAACTCCAACGCTCGGTCAACGAGTTAGGAGATTGGTTTAGGAAATGGCGCATCGAAGTCAATGCGGAGAAAAGCTCCGCAATGCGCTTCGACCACAAACGCAGGCGCTTAAACAACCTGCCCTCCGTCAAATTACTTGGGACCCCCATTCCATGGAGGCCCACAGTAAAATACCTAGGAGTTACCCTTGACCCGGGCCTCACCTTTAGACCCCACGTCTCTAAGGTCACCCATACCGCCCGCTCTTACATGAGCCGCCTCAACGCCATGATTGGCAGACACAGCAAGTTGTCAGCCAGGAATAAGCGAACGCTGTATAAGGTTTGCATTCGACCGGTGTTAACATACGCCTCCCCAGTCTTCGCTCACGCGAATCCCACCATCCTAGACAAACTCCAGGTCATACAAAATCTCTTTTGCCGTCGGGCACTTAATGCCCCCTGGTATGTCAGAAACGCTGACCTCCACCGCGACCTGGAGCTCGCTCCAATACAACAAGTCCTCAGACAATTCTCTGAAGCGTTCTTCGACCGCTCAGAAAACCATTCCAACCCCCTAATCAAGGGTGCAGCGGACTATGCTGCCCCTCTTCCTACTCGTTACAATTGCCGTCGGCCAAGAAATATCTTGACCGACGCTCCTAACAAACTCTCCACCGATGTGGAGAATCTTCTGGCCGCCCACAGGGGCGTACAACTCTCCATAGAGAATCGTCTTCCCGACGATTCTAATCTTATTCATGATACGTTGACACCTTCAGTGTCATCTATCCAGCGGTAGCTCTCTAGGGAGCGCCGCTAGCGCCTCTCGCTCCGCAAACGAGAGGTCGCTATCCGATGTCGGCTGTACGGTCCCCTTGGACGAATGCCTTAAAGGAGTTTTTTAGTGGGATGGTCCTCCCTTCAGGAGGACCTTTCATTCAGCCCCACACGACAAAAAAAAAAAAAAAAAAAAAGCGCTGATAACAAAGTATCAATTTCGACTTCCTACGCGTGTGTGGGTTTAGATCCAAATCGTAAATACGCACTGATTTTTCAGTCAGTTTTTGTTACGAGATCCGTAACTAATATTATTATTATGCAAAGTAATAGATGATAGATAGCTTTGACACACCTTTGACAACTTTTTAGAAACACACGTGTCAATAGCCTGTGTTTAGCCGAAAAGAGAGTCACGTAAGATTTAAGGGTCATTGTTAATGAATATTTTGTATGATCATTAATCTTACTAATCAAGTTATCAGTTATTGCACAATCATTATATTGCACTTAATGCTTGCACGAATTTCTCTTCATAAAATTTTGCCGCTCCTAACGTTGCCGCTTTGAAAGGCACTTAATGCAAGGTATATAATTTGTTGGATTTTGCCGCTCCCTTTACAAGTTTGCCGCCCTAAAACTACCGCCCGAGAAAACAGAAAGCTTCGTTGCGCCTCTGAATAGAGCCATTAAGATTTCCTCGCGATATTTTCCGACTGTAATAACTTGTTTTATTTAATTAAATACGAGATTAATAGTTAAATAGTTTAAGAGATTTAATTAAATCTCCTAGTATACTGTTTACACGCGGTAATATCTTAATTACCTACTTAGTTCTTCAATTTATCAAACACTTTATGTAACATCTTCACGTTTAAAGTAGCCGTAGTATAAATATCCATTTCTGTCGACGATAACGTGTAGTCTACAATTCAAACATTTAATTGTATTCTTGTTTGTCCAACAATCTTTATCTATAGACATGCAATAAGAAATGTGCATGTCTGTACGGATATATTTGCAAAAAAGTAGTCAGGAGAAGTACAATAGTAACAATATATAAGTAATAATAGCATTTGTATCATTTTTAGAATTTTTGTCTGACTGTTTGTGTTTAAATCAAACCAAACCTTTATTTCATTCACATCGATCATCCATATTGATAGTTATTAATTTAAAGCCAAAAGTATTTTTACTAACTTAGCAAAACGCGGAAAAGTGCACTATTGAAGGTGGTAAGCTGTGTTCCGGTTTGAAGGGTGTGGTAAGGGAGACAGACGTTTTCGAGGCGTTCCAGCCTTAGTCTTCAGGGGTAGTGGCGCATCTGTGGTCGACCACAGGTGCGAATATCTAATCCTATCTGGGGTTGATTACACATGTCCATGGACGGCAGTAGCCACTTACCATCAGGTGGACTGTATGCTCGTCTGCTACTCCTATATTATAAAAAAAAACTTTATCGCTATTCATAAGCTTCATGTCATTGTATGTATTGATGTCGTTGTATCATTGTCATTTATTTGAATCCACGCGAACGAAGTCGCTGGTCCAGCTTGCCTTTATTATAATTTAAGTGGCCTTCAAACCGGATTTCATTCATAGACCACACGGCCTATTACTATAAACAGCTACAGAGCTACATGTCATACATATTTATATGAATTCTTTATTCCGAACCATGTAGGTAGTAAAGTTTATGTATAAATACATGTATTTAAACATAACTTGATCATAATACATATTGCTCTTTAGTTATGTAGCTTATGGGCGTTCTAATTTAGTCCTCGGAGATAGGGACGCGTGTAAATTCGCAATTAGAACGGATATTAAAGAGAACTGAAGTCATATTTGATTTTTTATTGCAGTGTCAAATTAGTTATTAAATGCTTGATATAGCTAGTAACAATTGTATTACTATAGTACATTACGATACGCGTGGCCAAAGTAGCCTATTTTTGCACGGCGTGAAGTTAGCGCCCGAGCGCAGCGAGGGTGCTAAACGCCGTGCAGATAATAGGCTACTTTTGTCACAAGTATCGTATACTATTTTATAGCTCGTGTGACATAAACCCGCTTATACTTGTGAAGAAATATGAAAAAATATGATAATTATTTTGAAACTTATAAATGATCGAAACTAAAAATTATGAACTAAAAAAGCAATAAAAATGTGACACAACCAAAACCATTGAAATTTAGAAAATTTAGTAATTATTCTGCACTTGTGATAAAGACAAATCTAACACCACACATACGTCGAAATCTATCAAGCCATTTAGGCTACATACAGGCGTATTAAAGAAACATATGATAAGCAATCACATAATGTACTAATACATAACTAATGCTAGTGACACAGTAGAAAATCGATTATCCGGACCTTAGTTATAAATATTCGCGATGGTTCGGATTGTGAAACGTGAACAAGTAACTTTGTAATAACCCTTACAGATCAGCCACATTTTGTGTGCCTTGTGCATTTAAATTCCGGAAAGTCGCCAAATCGCAACAAAATAGTTACTATAAAAAACAAAAACCCGATTGCTAAAAATATAACCTATGTTGTCGCCACAATTTAGACGAATTCAGCGACACATCATGTATCAAAATTAATGAAGTCGTTTGAGTTTGCTAAAGAATGAAAAATACATACGTAACAAACATATAGTCGAAAAACATCACCTTCCTAAATCGGTTTTAATAGCTTTTCTTCATAAACTCAATTATCCAAATTTTCGATAATCCGAATGCCACAAATACGACAACAAATAGGTCGCTTAGTCGAGATTCTACTGGAGTAGTATTATGGCTAATTTTGATAACGATTCCTAATTTAAATATCTCCTACTATGGTGTGTAGCGAAAATAAAACAAACACAGTCAAAACAAACAATAAAATTCGATAAAGCCCAATAGTTAGTCTTATAGTGATGCTATTGCTTAGTATGTAGACAATGGCAAAAACATTTATAAATACGTCCAAAATAAAATAGTAGCATAATTAAAGCTTTAAATAAAATACTCATTACTCACTTTAAGTTTTAAATTGCATTTAAAAGTATGAAACGTTCATAGCGATGTTAATTTTTTACAAATGTGAGGGTAGTGTACTGACATTAATACAGTGTAAAAATCGGCTACTTTGGACACAGAAATGCGAGGCTAAAATGCGGGTTTAGGTCACAGAGTGCTATAATTAGTACATTACGATACGAGGACGAAAAATTTTTTTCTGACAAGTGTGAGTTTGCAGGCCGAGCCGCAGGCGAGGACTGCAATCACACGAGTCAGAAAAACATTTTTCGTCCGCGTGTTGTATAAAATTTTATATTACGGGGTCGGAAATGGGGGTTTTGCGCACGCGAAGCGTGCGTAAAACGTCCATTTACGCACGCCGTGATATAAAGATATTTATCTACTTATTCCTTTAAAACCCTTTTTAATACGCTTTTATTAGCTTCAGACGTATGTATGTTTGTATGTAACGGAATCTTTGAACATGTTTTTAACCCCCTTCAAAACGTCGGATTAACTTGAAATTTGGCATACTTATTAAGGACCGATGACAATTCAATATTTTAAACATTCTGACCCGTTATCCTTACTAGGATAATCAGGATCAGCGATTTTTGTTTTCCTGAGACCCGGAAGGTCTGCGTTAAGACCAATAAAGGAATCTACCAGGCGCGCCGATCACCTAACCTAACCTGACCTGACCTGACCTGACCTGACCTTGACCTGACCTGACCTGCCTGACCTTGACCTGACCTGACCTGACCTGACCTGACCTGACCTGACCTTGACCTGACCTGACCTGACCTGACCTGACCTGACCTGACCTCAACTTCGACGCGTCATTAATAGCATCATGAAGCGGTGTCTCATCATCCTTATTCATTCAGCACTTCAACATCTGCACCTTCCTTTAACAAGATTTCCACTATTTCATTGTTCCCATTTCTTCCTGCCAAATGTAAAGGCATATATGATTTCAGCTCATCGTCATAGTCACAACTTATATTATTAACTCGAGCTGTAAAATTAATTAAACTACTAACAGTTTTAAAATCTCTGCAGGCAGCAGCAACACAAAGAGAAGAAATTCTAGAATTATTTTTGATATTAACATCATCATGCTGTAATATTAAATCGATGATTGGACGACGTCCTTTTGAAATGGCTAGATGTAAAGCAGTTGACCGTTTTTCTCTTGAGTATTGCCATCAGCGCCTGTTTTTAAAAGATGCTCTATCATCCTTTTTCCGTGATTACTTTTATCCAAGATAGAGGACCTGGGATATGGTATAAATTATGAAAGAAAGCAGTTAGCATTGGCAATTCGGATGTCATTCAACAACTCCTCTGGGATTTTCACGTTAACAATAAAAATAAACACCAATGTAAAACACCACTTCATACAGCTGCGTTAAACAAAGACCCAATATTCATTTTTGCACTGCTAAGCAAAGGTGCTGATGCTGATTCGAAAGATAAACTTGATAATACGCTACGTAATAATCGTTAAAATAATCGCTAAAATAATCACTAAAAAATGAAAAATAATAGAGTGAGCAACTATTTAAACTAAATATAATTTGGTTACACAATTTTCGGTTTTTGGAAAAATCTTGTTTCTATAAAAAAACAGAAGCCTTTAAACCTAGTCCGCTTCCATTAATCCACTCTATACAACTGAGGGAGACAGTTTTACAAAGGAATTCATACATAACGGAAATCTAGCCATCCACTTGTTGGATCAGATTAGACGTTAGATTTTTGATTTCATCAAAAGTGCCTATTTTTTATCAAACACTGAAATTAAATTCTTCTAGATTCTGATTCAGTCTCGTAGGTACTTAAAATAGGTCACTCAGTATGTTCGGGTTTTCCATTGAGTTGACTGCTAAAGTGTGAGAAATATTGTTTAAAAGAAGAAGTTATGTTTACTTACGTTTCTCACAAAAAATATAACAAATAACAAAATGGCTTTTGCTCTGACCTTTAAGTCTATTCTAGTTGGGTTTATCGTAATACAGATTGTTATTCTTAAGTCGAATCATATTTCGCGTGTATTTTTGTATTAATATTTTTTTGTGAAGCAGTGATAGTCTCAATCTCGGGTCCTAGGTTCGAATCCCAGGCACGTAGCTCTGGTTTGTCTAAATTTTATAAATTAATTATTCCTCCCCTTAAAAATATCATGAGGCATGTTCCACCCCTGAGAGCTTAAAAATCAGTTTTCAAAGGCGTGTGAAATCTAACAATCCATACTTAGCCAGTATGGATTTGTAGATTTTTCTGAAGACATCCGCGCCCAATAGTATGAAGGCTTAAAGGGGGAGTTTGACACCGGAATGTGTACTAGTTAGATATATTTAACACCGGAGTACTGTAAAATAAGCTTTCAAATAATCAAAACCCCATACAAATTGGATAAGTAGTTTTAAGAAAATCGCGGGCACACAAATATACATATTATGTACACACATACATAACGGTCGAATACAGAACCTCCTTGTTTGAAGTGGCTTAAAAATAGTACGCACGAGTCTTTATACACTGGAAATACATGACTACTTAAAGACTATAATTTCATCGTGTAAATAAACCAGCTGGAGTCAGGAAAAGCTAAGAATCACGTTCTAAGATCAGATTAGACTCGATCCGAGATGACGTGAGACGTATACGTAAGTGCACTTTATGGCAATCTCAGACTAAATAAAGACAGATAATGCCATAGAATTGCAAACTTGCACTTTGAATGTCATGCTTTATTTCGTGGAAATTACGACTTTTTTGTGAAATCGAATTGTTATGGTTGTTCTTAATGGTATGGTTTTGTATATTATTTACGAAGTGTTTCATATAATACAAAATCAGGCTCAAATCAGATTATTTTTGTACTGAGTAATAAGTATTATGGTAGTATATGTAATTGGTGTACTCTAGGTAAGTAGCCGAATACACAAACCTGTTTTAGTGAAGTCTTAATTTTTGATCTGAGGCGGCGATTGATGACGAAATAAGAAAAACATTTAAGTTACTTGATAGGTCTTTTAGACTTAGATTGCAATACTAAGCAGTAGGTACTGGCAATTACGTAAACTTGATGACTTCATGCACTTGGCATCTTCGTTAAATGTTTTATTTAAATGTAATTTAAAAGTTTATCCGGCGTGCTATTCTTAGGAATTATTTATTTTTGAATTGTAACGACTATATAAGGTAAATAAATAATGTTTTTTTTTTAATTTTGGAGTAATATGATACTTCTTTAAGATTTAATGTATGATCTTTGAATGTGTTTAATATAACTTACCTTTTAGAAATTGGAACTGAAAAGTCACAGACTTTTTTTTAGTACACTTTATTGACCAATAAAAACAAGTGGTACAATAGGCGGACTTCATGCTAAGTAGCATATTTTTAGAATAAAACTAGTAGTCGCTTCTTAATTAATGTCTAGCTATTCCTAATTAAATATCATCGTTTTATTCTTTTGGCCTCATATAAATATTGAAATTATGAAATAGCGTTAACTTTATAAAACACTTTATAAAGCACTTTATAAAACTTTAACGATTATTTACTGAAAAAATGTCAAGTTCCGTTACTTACTCTATTTTCACAATCTAGGCAATTGGCATAATAACAAAATAACTTCATTATTTTATATATCAACGAACAATACTAAAAATGTTAGTATATATGATAAATAACCGTTATTTTGAATATACATAAATTCTAACTTAATGTTACAATTACAAATGTGTGTTTGTTTGTTTGTTTGCTTCACTTTTACACCTTAACTACATAACTGATTTTAATTAAGGATTTAGAAAGATTTTATCCCATAAATACAGTTCTCGAGGAATTAATAATAATCTGTAAATGCGAGCAAAGCCGCGGTTAAAATCTAGGAACAGTATACATAGCAGTTAGTCCTACTATCACGTGTACCAAACCATACCAAATCATATGATATATGAAATATACCAAACCATATGTGTTTACAATAAACACATATGGTTTGCCTACTTAAATAATCGCCTTTTCTTGTATAAACGAAGGTACTCGTCGTTTTTCTTAATCGGCTTTCTATCTCCCTTTAATCGTCCACATTGCAAATGATGCCATTTATAATATTAAAATAAAAACACAAGCTAACGACCAATTAAATATCGATTGCAGATTTCTCTGTAAAAAACGCAGCAAAAGTCCTTAATGGTATGCAAATCTATCTTTAATAATATAAATGTAATTTGTTTGTTTGTTTGAGTATCTCGAAAACGAAACATATTATGACACTTTTTTTATATTTATTGCACTCTCGATCGAAGGGACAATTCGAACTTATGTGCGTTTCTTTATAAATATATATAACTCAAAGGTGACTGACTGACATACTGATCTATCAACGCACAGCCCAAACCACTGGACGGATCGGGCTGAAATTTGGCATGCAGGTAGATGATATGACGTTGGCATCCGCTAAGAAAGGATTTTGATCAATTCTACCCCCAAGGGGATAAAATAGGGGATGAAAATTTGTATAAATCTTCTTAGTTAATAATATTACTTCGTAACGCGAGCGAATCCGCGGGCAAAAGCTCGTTAGAAATAAACTATCACTTGCTTATGCACACCTGCATACCTGAGATCTTTTAAAAAAAGTTTTTGAAGGTATGTGAAGTCTACCAATTCACACTTGGCCAGCGCGGTGGACTACGGCCAAATCCTTCTCATTCTAAGAGGAAACCCGTGCCCAGTGGGACAGTAATGGGTTAACGACAATTCTATGTACAATCTTACGGCCACAGACAAAGTCGCGAGCATAAGCTAGTGCAGTATAAGTAAAGAGAGCAAATTGCTGCAGAGATAAATGTCACTTGGATGATATAATGCATGCAGATCACTCAGTTATGAGCCAGGGCTGGCAATTATTTAAACATTAATGATAAAACTTTCGAAAACATTCAGCTATAAAGTTTAAGGTCTGCAAATAACTATATCATTTATTATATTTATTACATGCGATTTTAAATAGATATCTTGTAGACATGTGTAATAAACAATAAACAGATAAAAATCTGTCTTAAGCGCTGCAGTTTTACGGTTTGAATGAGCACTACCTTAAAGGAAATGCGTTCCAGGTATTCCAAGGCATTCCAATTTAGGCCTCAAGGGTAGTAAGAGCAACGAAACTGTAACCGACCTCAGATTGGTTCCTAATATTTAGTGGGATTGATGATGAAGGGCGGCAGATGCCACTGACTACCAGATGGACTGCATACGAATTTGCTCCTACTACGAGTATATTATGAAAAGGCTCGCCATAATACTCGGTGAAGCTGTAAACTATTACCGTAGCCATTGAAAAAATCAAAATCCAGATTTTTAGCTTTCCTAACAGAAAGTATTGGCTATAAACAAGTTTTTATATTTTCTGACGACTAAGCTGGAACGCCTCGGAAAAGTATGTCTCCCTTACCACACCCTTCAAACCAGAACACAGCAGCGTTTAACACTGCTGTCATGAGGCAGAAATAGGTGTGGCGGTGGTTCCGAAGCGAACCACGAAGAGTTCTATTCTATAAATTCTATAAATTCCTTATTATTTGCAAACAAGTAATTTAAGTTAAAGTTTTACGCATGGGTCTGATAGCCCTGGTCAAGTCAGCCTTGTGGGCGCCGCGGCCTTGCGCCCACGACACTGCGGTGTAACACGATACTGGGGAAGGAGTCGCGTGGCACTGTGGTCAGCAGAGGGTTCCGGATTCAATACCCAGCTAATAAAACATATAAATTGTGGATTTTTATTTTTGGGAGTGTGGGTGTTTTAATGTGTGGTCACCGATATAGGATGCTGGATTCAACCCCGACTTATAAAATATCTAAATTGTGGATTTGTATTTTTGTGGCTCTGGGTGCTTTTGTGCTGTGCACGACACGAAAGATCCAATTAGTATTGAGCCAACGTTTGCCTATACCTTTTCATTGTAAGAGGATCCTCATGCCCACAAATTGGTAGGTTTGAAACTTGTTTTTTAGTGTGATGGTGTCATAGGCTAGTGGTTAGTGGCAAGTACACGAAGAGCCAAAGATCAATTCCTCTTGAAACTCAGATTTTTCAAAGTTAGTTTCAAAATTAATAAATATTGTGAAATATTTATCAAATCGCGAGGAATCCTACAAGCCTAAGAGCTCTTAAACAGTTCTCAAAGGTTGTTTGAACTCTACTACGCGATGGACATTGTCCTAAAGCTCCCTTAGAGACCCATGCTCTACTATGGTATAGTAATGGTTTGACGACGGCGAATCTAGACTATTATAGAAGTTACGTGAAATCTCACTAAATATTCATGTCACTGAAACAAATGTCGATTTCCATTGTTAGTTACCTTTTGATCTGCGGATATATTGGAATAGAAATGGCCCATTAATGTCGCAACACGCGTTGCAGTCTAAAACACTACGTAATGGTTCAATCAAGAATATTGTGCCATAAAGTGGGTCTAAACTAATATAATCGCAGAATTTATACGATTTATAATGTAACGGCTAATTACGGTAACAAAATTTTAAAACATACATCGATCAAATGCTAATTTAAAGGCATTTGAAATTACTGATAAATAAAATTTGGGGAATTAAAAAGTAAAAAAAAAAACAATCTTTTACTTATACCAAAATGAAATATTAATTATATGCAGTTTAAATAAATAAATACTGATTATTATAATAGTGTCTTATGAATAAAATCTTATAAGCTTGAAGTTCGGAGTAAGTTTCTCATTTCAGAATTTATTTGCCGACTTTCTTTTTAACCGATTTTCTCATACAAGCATATATTATTTCGGCACTTAAATGTATATACACTTGTACACAATAAATATTGTATGTATACTTCATTAGAAAAATGAAACATCATTAAGAAATTAAGAAAAATAACCCGTGTAATGTATAACAAGGCGGTAATAAACAAAGGTGGTAGAGAGTAGACAAAACGGTACCCAACCAAAAGGCAGGCAACCTTATGACCTCAAGACTTAACCCACTAACTCTTTGAAAGCGAGATCCGATTCTCACGTGGAATTATACCGTAATGTTATTAAATATGAAATACCAGTGCTGCCCACGCGCATACTTATCATATCATCATAGACGCGCTTTTTGCCCGCGGCTTCGCTCGCGTTACGAAGTAATATTTTCATCCCCTATTTTATCCCCTAGGTGGTAGAATTGATCAAAATCCTTTCTTAGCGGATGCCTACGTCATAACATCTGCATGCTAAATTTCAGCCCGATCCGTCCAGTGGTTTGGGCTGTGCGTTGATAGATCACTATGTCAGTGAGTCACCTTTGAGTTATATATATTTAAATAGATTGTAACTATAAAGGTGAGCGAGGTGCGGTTAAGCGTAGGATGGGTCACCTTTAGTAGTTTTTCAGCACGCTTTCATCCTTTATAGGCAAAGTTAAGACTTCAGTCCCGGTTGTCATTGTGTGGTAAACTTTGTTATTAAAGTTTCCCGGAGGTCTAATTAGCAGTTTGGAATCTACCGATTCGGAATCGAACCAGTCTACATTGGAATAGTGTGTTCAGTGCAAATAACCGTGCCTTTTTTAGTTGGACATATAAAGGGTTGCATCCACACGTCTACATCACAGGCTAATTCTAATTAAAAAAATGAATTACCCCTTTTTATAAAAGTAGGTTCTCAATTAAGTAGCTTTGTGTGTATGAGCATTTGTATTGTTAACGAAGATATCGCTTCGTCGATTACTTTTTTCCTTAAAAAACTACTCTTAAATTCTCAAAATACTTAAGAGATCGCCTGTATCACGCGATGCCATGTTCGATACTGATATACGGAATAAAAACTATCCAACCAACATTCTATTTTAATAATTCATATTTGTTATTGCATATTATTTACATCTAGTTGACCAAGCTTTACTCGAATGTATTCCGGCAATCCATTAATCATATTGTCGTCTAATTGAAATTCCATAATTTAAGTAATTTCTTTCGCTTATTTCGTAATTCATTTTATTTGTTAAATTTTGATATTATTACAGTAGTATCGAGTATGGATTGCATATCTTATGGTAAATGCCCCATGTCCTTCTTTAATCAACCTTAGATAAGTTTAGAGTTCTACCTGTGGTCGCCATAGATGCGTCGCTAACCCTGAGGAATAAGTTAGAGCACTTCGGAAAAGTACTTTAGCACAACTTTCAAACTGGAACACCGCGGCGCTCAAACTTCTGTTGTAAGGCAAAATATTGACTTGATAATTATTTTAGAATTAGATAGATTATCAAACTAGATAGATATTATATAGATAGAACCCTACATTTATCAAACTATTAATCCCACTGTTGGAGTTGGACTAAGTGATATTCATAGACTCGCACGCCTTTGAGAAAATAATTATTAAAACTTATCTTAGGTATGCAGGTTTCTTCACGATTTTCTAGACTGGTTAAATAAGTGTCTATTAATTACTAGTCCACTTTAATTAGAAGTAAATGTTAAATTATATGTAATTAATAGGTATGTAGGTAAACATCGTTATTCACATAAATTAAAAGTTTCGTAAAGTTTTAAAACTGTGTGATATTTTTTAACGTGGCAGTTTATATTAATTTGAGAGTAAATTTCAAAAAAAAGTCATTCAACTCCTTAAATTAAAGAATTTCGCGTGAAAAGTAATGGCCGATGATATATTTATATTATCATTTTAATTAAATTTTACGAAAAATGATTATTATAATTATTGCAACTAATGAAAATTGCAATAAAAGGCAATATTCCAATTACAATACTCAGAGGTTCCACGATCTTTTGAGTCTTCCGTCTAGCCAAGATCTGAGATAAACAAACAACGTATGAACACTCATTGTCTCAATAAATCAGCGGTTTCAGCGCATGTGAAGTGAACAGTTGCCGTGGGAATAGCGGGCCGCAGAACCGTTCAATGATTGCGCCACAGATAAATATAAAATAGAAATGACGTAGATAATAGAAAAAAAAATTAGTATTGAAGTAGGAAATGCTTTCTACACTTAGGTAATCGCGCTAGAGTTGTGTTTGAGTGTGCCATAAACACACAAGCAAAAGTACTAGAGCACTTCTAGGACAGAAATATGAATTCGACAAAATGACTATGTATTTGTCTGACCTGGAATTAAACCCGGTACTCTCTGTGTGGCTGACCCTTGATTTAGTCATTGGGCCATGCAAGTTTTCCTTATTATTATGGTGAAATGATATATATTTACTTAGGCTTACGCAGAAGTACTTAAAAATTAATATTCACAATATTGCTATCGAGTCCACTGAAAAGATTAACCAAGAAACTTCTATCCTTCTCTTGTGGACAAAATTGAAACCCATAAGTATTAAATAAAAAATACATTTCTAGTTATTATTAGGTCTGTAGTTCCCAGGGTGAAGCATAAATCATGCGCGTGCGCTTTCGAAGCAAATAGTTTCGAGTTATTCTAATGTAAGCTGCCGATCACGCGCATAGATAGGTACCTACCTACTGTTGTGAGCTGGGATTTGCATGCACAATCTATTTCATCTTTAGTCTATAATAAGCAATAATGGAACTGTGAGACTTTATTTTTATTTGATTTATTACTGACGGAATTCGAAAATATTCAAACGAATTCGTTTTGAGTACGGATCTTTTACTTTTTGATTGTGATATTAAAAGTGGCTTTTGAGAAAACAGATATACAGATATAGAGTGTATTTCTAGCGTAGAACGAAGTTGGATGTGCTAATGTAAAACACTCACAGGACTCTATCAAATTCTAACGTTCGAACTCTACCATAGATGCTTTTTTCCTTTTAAGATCTGTTTTTGCTACTTTTACTAATTATTTGATTAACAACCCATTACTGTCCCACTGCTGGGCACGGGTCTCCTCTCAGAATGAGAAGGATTAGGCCATAGTCCACCGCGCTGGCCAAGCGCGTATGGGTAGACTTCACATACCTTAATAATATATTTTTTTAGAAATCTCTCAGGTATGCAGGTTTCCTCACGATGTTTTCCATCACCGTTTAGCAAGTGGTCATTAATTTTTAATACGCACATAACTTTGAAAAATTAGAGGTGCGTGCCTGGGATTCAAACCTTGGACCCCTCGATCGAGAGGCCGAATTTCTAAACCACTAGGCTATCACTGCCTTTATTAATTATTTACTTTTCAATAATTCTCGCAGTTAATACAAAATAATATATTCACTTGAAGCTACTGCTTTAAATTTCCGTACGTATCCTTTCTGTTCATCGCCAAAGGACTTTTACGCAAGACTTTAGTTGTTATTTAGCTTAAACAACAATATCTATGTATTAGACATGTGGCAATTAATCCGAAATAAATTTTGAAAACTAACCTTGCTTGGGATTGCAACCCTGGACCCACATATACATCGTTACTTCGAACTTCATATGCATCGTTAAAATAAATGTACTTTTGTTTCAATAAAGATTCTAATCATATTCAAATAATTACATCTATTTAAAAGCACATCCACCACCTTAGACAATGGGCATGATGACAGTAATGAACAATCGAAGAATAAATGATTTACTTAAAAACAATATCTTGAAAGCATTCTCAAAAATAGCCCCGTTTTAATAAAAACTTTAGGATTCATTATATTTTCAATAAAATAAAAGTAGAAAATACTGCAGTCGGCCATCTTGTACAAATCGCTAATCGGGGCGAAATGACGTCATTTTTTTGGCGTGTCACCGTATTGCTTGAACTTTTCTATGGGATACGAAGCGTGACGTCACTCGCGGACGTCATGACACTAATATTTGTAGACATGTACCTACATTATAGAAAGGGAGTTCAAAATTTGTCATCATGCCCGGTATGTAATAAGCTTGCGATTAATCTCAAGATTAGTTGAATTTCAAGTCTCAATCCACGCTCAATCTAAGCAAAGCATACAATATAAGCTTATTTACCGCAATCGTTTGTAACCACAAACCGCGGTGATATCACAAACACGCGTCGCAGAATCAAAGGTCCCGCGAGACTCCCACTGTGCGTCTACGCATCTCCCTAGGGCTGTTACATAAACACGCCACCTTTTTTATAATATTAGCTGACCCGGCAAACGTTGTGTTGCCATATAAATAAAAAAAAATGTTAAGGGTGAACAACCCTTATCACTTACGGGTTTGAAAAACAGATAGAATATTTGAAACTGCGATGGTAGCGAAGTCTGTCGAATCCAATGTGAAACATTCCAAAATCAACAACTACTTACGAATTAAAAATTAATTAAAAAAACCTTTTCCCATGGACTAAATTGTGAATCTAAACCATTCTCAAGTCCCCTTGAACACACACAACAAATTTCATCAAAATCAGTCCAGTCGTTTAGGAGGAGTTCAGTGACATACACACGCACATAAGAAATATATATATATATATATATATATATATCTCCTATCTTTATTATATATATATATATATAATAAAGATAGGAGTATCAGACGAGCATGCACTCCACCTGATGGTAAGTGGCTTCTGCGGCCCTTGATTCTCTGCTTTCAACCCCAGATAGGATAAGATTCCTAGTTGAGGTCCGCCCAGATGCGCCACTAAGTCACTGAACTTCTGTGGACATCTGCGCCTGAAGTCGGCTACAGAAGCGTTTCTATCCTTGAGAAATATATTGGAAAGCCTTGTATATATTACACACCCTTAAAACCAGAACACAAGAGCGCTAAATATTGCTGTTATTAAGCAGAAATAGGTATGCCAACGACATCAGCATCGCCAAAGTAGACTCACATTGGGCTTTACCTTCGAAAAGTCGGTAAATCCGAAAAAGACACCGAGAAACCATTGTATTTAAAATAAAATAGCGGTCTTCAACCAAGTACCGCCAATTACTTTTTTTTTAAACTTTATTATATATTTAAAACATGAAATTAAATACTAATTAAAATAAATTAAACTATATACAAATAATTAAATTACCTAAACATAACCTACAATTTTAAATTAAAATATAAATAATAACAAAATTAAACTTAAAATAAAAAACGTCGTCCAAAGCCCTTTCTTGTGGCATAGTGCCCAGAACAATACTTAATAATATAGCTATTTTATTTTTTCCTGAAATCATAGGCCAGCCCTGTAGGTACGTACAATATATATTTCTTTTCTCATGTTTGTGCTACATAATTGTAAATTACCTAATTCTAAGCGTCCGGCCTACGCGGTTCCCACACATCGCGTGGCTATATTTTGTGTGTGAATATAAAATTGATACATTGTGTTGTGTGTTCGTGAACCGTTGGCCTGATTTCATATAATATAAATCTTAGGCATAGGTAAAATAGTTTTCGAAACCAGATACTTATAAATAAAAGGTCTATAATGCTCAAATGTGGTAATGTGAACTACACATGTGATATCATACGCTCATACACTAGGATCCTTATGTCGTAAATGTTATGAACACAAACAAAGAGGATTGCCCAACACCAGATTAGAACAGATATCAAAGGTAATCCGTCAATGGGTATATTTCGAACCTGAAACTCTCTACAAGTCAGACCGCATCATAAAGTCTCTATGTATTGTGGTCACCATATGTTATACAATGTAAAGTGACGGTTTTCATACTCGGTACTCTTCTAGTTTAAGAAGTTTAAGGCTACAATCCTCTATGCTGGCCACGGCCATTTCGTATGCTCACCACTTTAAATACTTTGTAGAGAATTCTTAATTAAGTAGGATTTTTTCCCGTGATTTACGAAAATTTACATGAATTTCAATTAAATAGAGAGAAATGTGTGTCTAAAATTTTAAATCAGCAGAAACGAATCTCGTACCACCAAGCTATTCAAATATACCGCACACTCCAAAAAATATTACTAGAAGCATCGCCAATAATGAACACTAGTTAACATTTAGTTGGTTAAATTAAGCCAAGAGCAGTTTCCCAATATCTCGCATTACGGCGGTAACTTTGAATACTAATGACCCGTGGGCCGCTATCGAAGGAAACGTTTGAATAGACGTTATCAAGGCTCTCGTAATCTTTGAGTTTAAATCTTGACTTTTATTTCATTTTAATCAGTCTATGGTCTAAATTATAAAAATACTAATATTTTTTTATTCACGGAATACACAGCACACACATGACTAAAAAAACAAGAATCAAAACAAAACATAAACATAAAAAAACAAGTTCTTATAATACTAGAAACATATGTTAATATATATGGAGGGTACCGCGCTGCGACATAATAAACCGTAAAACGGACTACCCTCAGCCCATACCATGATAGTGTAACCAAGGCGCTGATTTTCAGGGAAATATAAGGACAAACGTTTAAAGGTGGTAGAAATCCCAGTGGTTGGGCTCCGGCGGCACCAGCGCCACATTATTTCTGTCTAATAACAGCCGTGACATACTTTTTCAAGACATTCCAGCTTAGTCCTCAGGGATAGCAGCGCATGAACCGTTGTATGGTCGGCCTCGAGTAGTATTCTAATCTTGTTTGAGGTTGATTGCAGATGTCAACGGGCGGCAGAAGCCACATACCCGTCTGCTACTCTATTATTATTATAAAAAAAGTTACCTTATATGTGACTTTGTCAGCGTTTCCTATGAAGGTGGTAGAACGTTTTGTTGGTCGACTCCGGAGGCATCAGCAGCACACTTACTTCTGTCTTATAAGAAAGGTGTGGTTCTATTAAGAGTTAGTGGTAAGGTTTTATCTGAGGTTGACTACAGAAGTCCCTGGGAGCCACTCACCGTCTGATTAACTGCATAGTCGTTTGATGCTTAAAATATGGTTACATAGATATAGGTCCGTACCATTTATGGCCGTTTGTGGTGCTCTAAATTGTAGTGAAAGTTATTCTGCTGTTCTCAATATATTTATTTTTATTCACTTAATTAATAAAGCTGTAAGAATTACTACGATTTATGATGAAATTTTGATTAACATTGTTGAAAAGTAAGCTCAAAGCGTTTGTTTAAATAAGTGTATTTTTTGTTTGTTTAAATAAGTATCTTTTTAAAAAGTGATATTAACCAAACGTATATTCATCGACACGTAGGTGCTTTACTGTCGCACTTTGACGAAATTACGACAAAATACTTCGGACTTTACTCCAACCACACTGTAAAATCCACCGCATTATTCACAGTATACACAGCTGTAACAACAGACAATGCCATGCTATAAATTATGCCTTATTTTACCTCGCGTAAAAGGGATTTGACACACATATTGATAATACGAAAATAAATATATCGTCACTTAAAATTGATAGGACTCCGGTGGCACCGCCACCTCACGTGTTTCAGCCTAATAACAACAGTGTTAAGCGCTGCTGTTTGGTTTAAGAGGAGTAAAGGAGACATACTTATCCGAGGCGTTATACGTTATACGAAATATGTTATTATGCGACGAAATACATTGAGCGCCGACAGAACTAGGCTGCTAAAACGTATTCTGCTTCTATAAAAACACAATAAAGAAGTGTGGTCCTCCAACGACTGATAACGACCACAGAAATATGAGTTAATAATGTATTTAGCCAATCCTACGAGAAAACATCCGCCCTTAATTCAAAGGGTTTTAGTCTCTCGGCTTTACCTAGTGGTTGATTGCAGTGGTTCGTTGACTCGATCGGAGAAAGTTGTTAATTAAGACGCGGTGATCGGCGTCGGATTGTGTAACCGAACGCAATGGGTATCATGCGTTCGGCTGTCGGTGTTGTGGTAGAAAGGAAGGTACGAGAGAAGCAATACGAACTGTTGTTGTCAACCGATTATTGTCTCCCTGCTGGGCGCGGGTCTTTTGTCAGAATGAGAAGTATTAGGTCATAGTTCATCGCGCTGGCCAAGTACGTGTTGGTAGACTTCAAATACCTGTGATATCTTTTTTTAAATATCTATAAGTGTGCAAGTTTCTTCACGATGTTTTCCGTCACCGTAATAATTTATTTCTAATACGCACATCAATTTTAAAAATCAGAAGTGCGTGCCTAGACTTCGAACCTCGGATCCCTCGATTGAGGCTAGGCTATCACTGCTTCTGTTCCGAACTGGTGTTCTAATGTGTATAGTAATAATGATAGTTGAATTTGGTAGAATGCTTCGTGGTACGGCGGCTCTACCGCTACACCCATATCTGCCGGAGAAGGCTGCAGTGGAAAGTGCTGCCGTGTTCTAATTTTAAAGAAGTAGTAAGGTACATTTACATAAAACGTTCAAAATTAACCTTCAGACGTCGCCAACCATCTCCAATTTACCTCTAAGATTCTTATCATATTTGGGTTAACCACGGCCCATGATCGGTGGTAACCATACCATCAGGTGGGCTTGTTTGATACTTCAATAAACTACTAGTGCATATAATAAGAGGTTTCTATTTCTTGTATTACTATATTTCATGAGATTAAATTATTATTTTATTAACGCAGTCGGATCAACTTAGATTAGTCGGATTGTCTTAGAAATATATTTATGATGCATTTATTACGACTAATGTTATAATGGTACATTTAACACAAGAAGAGGCCAAAGGTTATTGTTGCAATGTAAACAAATATCCGTTATTGCCTTCAAAGCTATTAAAACTGGAACAAAAGGCGATATTACATCATTGCAGTAGTTTAAATTCGCATAAATATCAATGTTCTCTTCGTTGAAAATGACATTAAGCGCGCTTCGTAAATGATAAATGGAGTAACCGATATGGAAGAATTACTAGATGCACTGAATGTTTCAATGACCCGGTTGTAAAGGACATTGTTATTATGTGCTGTTTTCATATTAAAGGTAATATTGTTCCGAAATTCCGTTTGAGCAAACACCAACGCCACGTCTTTTCTGCCTCAGCAATGTTAAGCCCAGTTTTGTTTGAAGTGTTGTAAGACAACGTAGTTCTCAAGCTTAGCTGTGTAGTCGAATTTAGGGACTTCTTCTAGATTGCAAAGAAAAGACAATGGTTTTCATATCAGTTATATGGTTTGATCTAGCAAGAACTCCGTCTATTTCTAACGTGAAGCGGTTTTGCGTTTTGGTAGAAGGTTGTGGATACAGGCTGACTTACATTTGAAGCGACCAGGCGAACTAAGGTTCTAATGAGTGGCAACTCATCTGTGATTGGCTGCAGATTTCCATAAGCGGTAATGAGCACTTACTATCAGATGGACTGCAAGCTCGTTTGCTACTCAAATTTTATTAAAAAAAATTAATAACATGTTGTCATATGAAGCCTCCTACTCGTATATGAAATACAAATTAAGATATTTCTAATGTCTACAATGGTTCCATGACAACTCACACAAGTTTTTACAAAATCATCACGTAGAAATTATATTTATCGCAAGGAATCCTTGCAGGACATAATGCGATTAATTTAAATTACAAAATAAGTGTGCGCACTAAGAACAAAATGCATAATTTTCAATGTTAATAAGCCAACACTTGCTTCTAAGGTTAAATATTATACGCTAGCATACTAGGGATGGCGATTCTTCCCGAAAAACATCGATCAAATCCTTTTTAAATCGAATTCAAAAAATCCACCAAATTTATTTTTAAATTTTTGCTTTCTGAAATATTGATCTTTTTCGATTTGTTGTTGTGAAAATATATCCTGGTAAAAAATCACCCATTTTCCGGCCACCCAAATCCTTGGTCGAGGTAACTTGAAAAAAGGAATGTCGATTTTTATTTATAGGTACAAAAATCGATATAATGCTTGAATATATTTTTTTGGTCCCAAACACCGATTTTTTGATTAATCGATCTCGGGTTGCCATCCCTATATTATACCTATTAGTAACTGTCAAATGTCATGGTTATACCTTCCTGGTTGATGTAATTCCGTTTTATTATATTATTTATAATAAGATAATGCGATATTCTCATATTTATATATAAAAGTATTCATAAATGAAATCATTGGACCGATCGATAATCATTCTTATACGATTAGAAACTTAAATTATTTGTGGATGAATAAAATTAGAGAGATGATAAAGTCGTTCGACACTAGTGAACAATAGTTATTTTAAGAAAATACTGGTTTAAATATGCACGGTTTTTTTTAATAATGATTATCAAGTAGGTAAAAAGTTAATAATATTGTAATCAGAAATAATATAAATATGCAACAAAAAATAACTGATTCCTTTCTCAAAAATATCTCCATTGTACATATATCGTGACGTAGTAATTATAATATTTAAAGCCTAGTAAAAACTACAGCTTAACATAATGATAACATGGTTATTAAGGTAATAGCTGCTTAATATAAAAACTATAATAATGTGTCTTATTAGAATAAGCTGCAGTAAGTAAGCAGGCACCGAAATAATATTTGTACACCAGCAATATTTACTGCATATTTAAAAGTACGAATTATTCGCTAATAATTCACCACCAATTGCACCACCAATTTAAACCTGATACCTAATTACAGTACCCATAGAAAACATAAAGGTTAGCCTATATTAATTCATTCGCAAAAGAGTCGCAATAAACCGCATATCAAGTTATTCAAGTTTCGGTATTCTAATATAAATAGTTAATTATTCCGTAATGGGAGACCGCGAAGCCAGTTATCGGTTATGTCAACGCTTGCTCACTACCGCCTGACGTAACAGATTGACTTCTACTTCTAGTTACGCTACGGAACCTTCGCTTATGTTAAGTATGGACCGTTTACCTACTGTTTTTGGAACGAAGTTCCTTATCGCGCGGTACGCTGGGTAAGGGGGCTAAGCGCGCGTCACGAAAAATCCTCACGACACTCTCTCTCTCTCTCTTGACAGGGACAAGCCACGCGACAGGCGTGTCTGCTGTGAATGTGTACATTGTTTTGTTGTGTTCATGTGTATGTAGTGTTTTTTTAATATTTTAAAAAATAAACAATGGTGTTGGGACCAAATGTCCACTTTTGTATAAATATAAAATAAATCAAAATGTCAAGACTGTTTTTACCCAACTGCCAAGGAAGGGTTATGTTTTTCGCGGGTATCTTATTATGTATAGTAGTAACAGACGACCCTAAAGTCCACCCGATGTTAAGTGGCTACTGCCGTCCATGAACATCTGTAATCAATCCCAGATAATACTAGATTCCTAGCTGAAGCTCGAACACCTCGAAAAAGTATGTCTCCGTTCACCTAATAACAGCAGCGCTTAACGCTCAGCACTGCTGTTATTAGGTAGTAATAGGTGTGACGGTGGTGCTGCCGCAGTCGAATCTCAAAGGATTGTACCAATTTCATATCTTTATATATCTACTGCATATGTTATCCTGGGTGAGGTCTTACAATGGTCTTCATTCGAGTATATTACATTTTCGGTCGATTGTGATTACCTAATTTGAGTAAAACGCTAAAATAATAAATTTAAATTACCCTTATAATATTGGATGACAACAAATATGGAAGATACTTATGTAGTACAACTTTATTTGTTTCTTTTTAGGAGAGTAAAGATCCATAAAGCAATCAATCAGCGTATCAATATTTATACGATCCGAGTAACCCAGCGTTCATGGCGATTACTGTATTTCACCCACACCTTCGTAGGGCTGCTTATATTTTCACGTGCTTTATCACCGGCCACGGAGGGCCCGGCCAAAGTCAGGCCACATGTAATAACACTAGGGCTGACAATTATTTCAGAGTGGCGAGCTTGATTAGTAGTTGAATGTAGTGGTCATGATGTAGAGAAATGGCGTGACATCGTGAGGCGACATACATCAGGCCCGTAGGAAATACAGACATGATACCACGACCGCTCTGCCAAGAGTGCAAAGACAAAGAAGAAGTAGTGGTCAGGTCAAATTTGAGCCGCCATACAATACTTTATGTAAAGCAACTCGAAACGCTTATTAGAATTTGATTAATTCTACGTAATAGTTAACAGTTACTCTACATAATATTGCAAAATTGGAATAAAATATAACTATAAACTTAAGTGAGGAACTGAATCAGCGAAAGGAATTGAAACCTACACACGGATCTAAATTAATCCAACTGAAAAAAATGGAATTGAAAATAACCACCAAATTATCAATTGTGACAACCCTTAACCAAAATAATTGAAGTGAAAAAATAACTAATTAAAATTTAAAAAATATATAAATGTGTCAACCCTATTCAAGATGAATGCAAGTTGGCATTTAGGGGGCAATTAAGCCGCGCCCACGGGCAGGGCGCGCATTATTATCGAGTTTACGGCTCCCTGTCAAACACTACCTATAGTCTGATTCATAATTAGGTGTCCAAAATGTAAACAAACAAATGTCACTGTCAAAATTAACAAGAAACAAAAATTTTAACAAACTCGACAAAAAACTAAAACTTTACAATTATTCACAATTTAACAAACGCGCTATGTAAACGACAATACATTTGAGTTCGATTACAATCACGAAAATAAATAACATCAGCTACGAAACTTAAAAATGACGGCACAAGAAATGTTTTGGGTTCCGATTGTGTTACCATTATCACATTTTAATTTTCTACCATAAACCTTGTTTTTTATTATTATTACTGTATGGAACGAAATTGAGGTAATATAAATATTAGAAAATGTTAATTGATCTTAATTTATTTAGATTATTATTTTATTATTGTTGTATTAATTTAATATTGTCAAAAATAAGAAACTACCATTTGAAACGTATTTTCTTGATAGGACAACCCCTTTGTTTACATTTTGGACACCTAATTATGAATCAGACTATAGTGTACTGACGTCACGAGGTATTGATTGGTGCTAATGTACACGAAGATTTATCTCCGAAAGCTCAAACTGTGATGAATAGTTTGCATTTGTAGCTATTGAGTTATGAGTCCGAACATGTGTACCAAGATTTATCGCCTTATAATGAATTTACTATGATAAATAGTTTTGTAGACTTGTACAGACTTATAGAGTTTTAATACTTATATCAAAATCTATAGAGGTACACAAAAAATATTAAAATAAAATGTCACCTTAATAGTGAATAATCCATTAAAATTGTACATTTGGGTTGCAATCGTTGAAGGACGCAATTTTATTTTTCGTAAGTAGGTATGTCAAGGGGCGGTTAGTGTGAACCTAAATCTTTATTTGTGGAATCCCTTTTAACGTGTGATGTCCCTTTTAAGATGAATGGGTAAAAATTCTTTAGGAGGTAGTGATTTACCGTCAGGTGAACTGCTGCACGTTTGCTATTCCAATATTATTAAACAAAAAAAAAACATTCAATCCACATACTCGTACCAACATTCGAAGTGCATAAATGTATACGCATTTTTAAACTATTGTAGCTCATCTCGGCCAACAGCGAAGAAATATGGATTACATTGACAAATCTCTATCAAACTAGTTATTCTATCCGGAATAGTGCTCCACATTACACAACCGTTTTATATGTTTTATGTAACACGGCTACGCCATATTTACTACGCTGCCAGTCAATGATTCGTTATACAGACGTTTGTTTACAATCTCTTGTTAGTTTGTGAAATTATGAAGGGATAGTATAGTCTCTTCCATTTGTAATAGTCTATGTAACGTAATTAGCTTTAGACGCCGTTTACAAAATTCTGAGGCCAACTGTAAAAAACTTTTTTCAGAATTCTTAGATGATGCCTCTATTCATAAAAGATTTACTTATATGACATTTAAATAAATAAAAGATGTGGTGACTTTCAATTATATTCAATGGTCAGTGTTTTTTTATTCCTCATTAATTCAATACTGTCCCACTGCTGGGCACAGGTCTCCTCTCAGAATAAGAAGAAATAAGCCATAGTCCACGCGGTGGCCGAGTGCGAATTTGTAGACTTCGTATACCTTTGAAAACATTTTTAATATGAAAATTATTGATAATTTAAATAGAAATGATTTATTTTTATTATGAAAATGGAAAAAACTGAAACCTAACCTAGCTTTTTTAATACCCAAGTCAATACAGCTACATTATTAAGTACCTATACTTGAAATAAAAATAATGTATTTATAAACCCTCGATTTTATTGACTTCAAACTACAGCTATTGACCTCATTTTAGATTTATTTTATAGGTTATAATCATTATACCTATGTTCTAATCAAGTTCAATTGTACAATTAACACTGATTAAACGATTAAGATTATTTAATCCTTGTCCCTTCGATTAGACTAGTGGGCGGCAAATCCTAGGCCGGTCCTTAATTACACAATTGTGGTAATGGATTAGCGATGTTTACAAGTAGGCACTTCTTATTGCTTAATCCTTAAACCTACTACGATTACACGTTTGTGTAACTTTACTGTGAGTTATTCTAAGATTAGATGTAATCTTAGGTTAAATAGCGTTATTATAAATGACGTTATCTACACTTACAGCTTCACGTTAGGTTCTAGATTCCGTTTTGTGTGTGCCATGCAGTTAATTTACGAAAAGACGAGCTTCGAAAATACGTACCCATAATACAAACCTGTCATCAATAGTGTAAAATTTTGTTTTTACTCTAATAAGTCGCCTGGTATCCAAGATCACAAGCAAACCTAAAGAAAATGCACAAAAGAACTAACCATTGTAAGGATATACTAACTTAGCATTTAGTAAGTTCTTATTTAACTTTGCCTTTACAGCCAAAGTCCATCCTAATTATCTGGCTGTACGACAAGTTCTAACTAAGATGTCCTAATCATCTCTTAACAAATGTTGACTTCACGGCTTTTGCTACATATCAATGATACCTAAATTCGCAAATCAGCCAACTCCACTTTTTGTCAAAATGACTTTTTTATTTATTTTGATTTCGTCCAACGCCATTTACTGTCCAAATAAAAAAAAAAAACATTTTGACATAAAGTGGAGTTGGCTGATTTGCGAATTAAGGTATCGATATGTGAAATGCCAATCAAGCCACGTACGTTACATTTGCGAATATCAGCAACTTCTTGCATAAGACCAATGACCATTTAAAATGTTACATTAATTAAATCACGAGAAAGCAATCAATATCAGATTTAATCATATTTTTACGTCGATGTGAGAAGACATTAACATTTTAAATCAAAATCTAATTAAATAGAAACAAGGAAAGCACGATGCAATTAATACACGCCGATTGTGTAATATTCGATGTTTAATATTATGTTACTTGATCAAGCATACGTAATACTTAGGTATCTTATTAAACTAACAATCTATAGGTAGGTATTGATCTATTGATGGAAGACAATCGTCTGAACTGTCATTTATAGGCATTGTCGATTCATTTCTGTTACTCATTGTCATTGTTGTACGAGTTTTCTCTCTGTTCGAGGAACACTGGGCTTGTTTTAAGTTAAAAGGACTCTTGGAAGATACACCTGGTTGTTTGGGGATTCTTACCGAACTAAACACCCCTCTTCCTATTAGAACTCCTGAACTTCATGCGTCTTTTAACCGACTTCAAAAAGGAGGTGGTTATCAATTCGGCCGGTATCTTTTTTTTTTTTTTTAATATCCACCCTAGCTTAATGCGAGTCGATAAATTTAGAACATAGATCCTGATCTCAGACGTGTAGGATTTTTCGCAATGTTTTTCCTTGACATTAAAAGCAAGGAGGTAATAGTAAAATGTGATTTAGGCAAATAATAAAAAACATTATAGTTTCGAGAGCCTTAAATTTTAGTTACTAGCTATCTCCCATTCAACTCCTTATCGCGTACTTAACTATAGGTATAAATTGATGACGAATACATGCCGCGGGAGTATTTAATATCGCTTGAATCTTCAAACAAGCATACTCATCATTACTTATCAGTGAGATCCTCAGGCATTTGTACCAACGAAAGACAAAATTACTTATCAAAAGCAGACCAGCGGCATACGTTCGGCATATAAATCGGCAATTAACTCTGTTAATGGCCTCTAGATAGGATTTCTTGTAAAGAATTCCAGTTAGAAAAACAGAGATAGAGCGCGGTCACCGTGGCGAGTGGAAAGCGTGAAATGGCGTATGAAACTATGTATGAAGATCGTGTATGATTAATGTGACCATACGTTACGATTTGAGAGGGATAATCTAGCTAATTCAGATTATCTATCTCACTGTTCAAATCACTTACAATGAATAGTCAACGAACATACAGTCCACCTGGCCGATGATGCGTAAGTGGCTGGCCTGGCTGATATTAAGTGGCCACTGCGACTACGTCACAATGCATCAGTAATCAACCTCAGATAGAATCTAATTCTACCTATTTTTGACCACATATGCGTTCATAGTAACATTTAAGGCAGACGCCTTAGGACACTCTTCAAAATGAACACTGCATCACTTAAAAATCCTGTCAAAGTGTCGAAACAGATGTGACAGTGCAATCTCAAAACCACTAAAGATTCCTTCAGTAACTCTATCATTTTTGATAAAGAGTAGTAAAACATCAATAAGATGTATATTTCAGCAAAAGTCCCGCTTTGTGTAAAATAAATGGCCACACTATTCACCGCGTGCCTCGACTTTGTTTACGTCGCCTATCCATCAAGTGTATCAATATCTAACAAAAACACCAATTAATTTGGAATGATCACAGCATCGTGCATCTATTTTCATTTCTAGTTTCTGCACGAGCATGAAAAAGTGTCACAAACTTAAGATATATGACTAATCTGTAGAATGCAATAAATCTAAAATGGTTGTTTTCACAATAATTGCCAATTTTAAACATGATTGGTAACACCAGCGCTTTTTATTTTCTTTTCAGCTGCCAGTACGGCTTAATCTTGGACTGAAGCTATAGCTATAAAGAGATTATATACCCCTACTAACTATACAAACTGTTGTGAGATTTCTGTATTAAACAAAATGCTACTGGCTATTTCCTTATCTCTCTCATTTGAAACCAATATACTTACCCAATAATGAATAACTTCACTAAACTAATCATGCATTGTCATACAAATCAAACGAGTATGCAAAATTTCAGTTCAATCGATTGTAGGTTGTAATTAACTGGATTAAAACTCAATTACAAAATTTGACCCTAGCATACATACGAACTAAAGTGAAAAGTTGAATAAAGGTTAGTAATTTGTATCAATGGAGCGATAACTTTGCCACCATCCTTTTCTATCAACAAAAGGACAGGAAACAATAAAAATCATTCACAACTAATTAAAATACAGTAATTACGTGCAATAATTTCACCTATACGTGAACGTACTACGTAGAGAACATTGCGCAGGTCATTTGCATATTAATATAAGCAACGGATATAGTTTTTATCGCGCCATTGTATTCAACAACTGTTCTCTTGAGCGACGTGATTGATGGAACCATTTTAATTGGCTGTTTTATGCAATCGTTTTAATTGACTAGTGAAGGTCAATTTAGCAAGTACCTACCGACAGTTTTAATTTAAAGTGTCATAACATTTGTTATTATTATTTTTTTATAATATAGCAGATATTATTATTTTTTTATAATGTAGCAGACGAGCATGCAGTCCACCTGATGGTAAGTGGCTATTGCCGCCCATGGACATCTGTAATCAACCCCAGATAGGATTAGATATTCCTACCTAAGGTTGGCCACAGGTACGCCGCTACACCTGAGGACTAAGCTGGAACGCCTCGGAAAAGTCTGTCTCCCTTACCACACCCTTCAAACTGGAACACAGCAGCACCTAACACTGCTGTTATTAGGTAGAAATAGGTGTGGCGGTGGTGCCGCCGGAGTCGAACCACAAAGGGTTCTACCACCTTCACCACCACAAAGGGTTCTGTGATACATAATATAAATTGTGGTAGGCTGCAATAGTAAATATCAAAGCGTGCGGTAGCAGTGTTTAGTTTAATATTTTTAGTACCTACTCTCGGTTAATTTCACAACTTCAGGACATATTTCGGCTTTATCTCCCAGTGAAGAAGCAATTCTTTAATTGATGTCATTTTTGATAGGACATTAGAATGATTAATGATTAAAATTTACATGGAATACTATAAATATATAATTATGTAGAATAATATAGGTCCTAGGTACATAAAGGACGTAAAATAAAAAATCGTATTTCCCTTAGACACGATATATAAGTAGATAATAAATACTACGCAAGTTAAAAAAATATATAAGTAAATATTCAATACAAATAATATTCGTAATTATACTGAATAACGAATACAAATTACGCAATTAATCATCCGAGTTTATTTATTTATGATCATTTGCTTAAGTGTCTATTTACCAATGAAATTATAACAAGGGAATTATTTTATGATTTTTTTTCTCCGTTATAAGGTTTTTATATAATAAATTGATTGATAGTAATAAAATACATGTGATAATTAAACAAAATTAAATATTTTAGTTTTATCAATGCATGCCAAGATAAAATAAACATACTGAAACTTTCAAAAATGTTAAAAAGAAAATCACGACTATAATCTGTACATAATTTTATTTTACTTACAGTAAAAAAATGATTAGCAACAGTCTTATCGGAGATAAAATGTAATCAAAAAACAAATCATGTACATTGTACGTACGGCAACACAATTAACGTGAGATATCAAGTCTTATCATCACATAACATTCCTTATCACAATCAAGTTCTTTACTTAGCTTATCTCACATTACATTCTGAACACACCGAATTTACTGTCTCTGAATGGAGCATTGAGAGCAGCTGATAGACTTAATCCAATCACTTTTCTCGTATTCTTTGGAGCTACAATACCATCGTCCCATAATCTAGCTGTACTGTAATACGGAATACCTTCTCTTTCAAATAGAGCCTCTAGCGGCGCCCTCACTTTTTTCTCGTCCTCATCAGTCCAAGGTTTTCCTTCCCTCTGAGCTTTTTCTTTAGCTATTAAGGACATCACGGTAGCGGCCTGAGGACCACCCATTACCGATATCCGGGAATTTGGCCACATGTATAAGAAGCTTGGGGAATACGCACGCCCACACATTCCATAATTTCCAGCACCAAAGCTACCACCGACGACAACGGTAATTTTTGGTCCCTTAAAGCAGCTGACAGCTGTAACCATCTTAGCACCATTTTTGGCAATACCACCCGCCTCGGCCTCTCTTCCCACCATAAATCCTGTAATGTTCTGTAGAAATAATAATGGGATCTTCCGTGCCGCGCATAGCTGAATGAAATGAGATCCCTTTAATGCAGATTCCGAATGTAATACACCATTATTTCCTATTACACCAACTGCATGTCCATAAACAGATGCAAATCCGCACACTAATGTTTCGCCGTAAAGTTGTTTGAATTCGTGGAATCGACTTCCATCTACAACTCTGGCAATAACTTCTCGAATGTCAAACGGTCTCTGTATATTAGCGCCGACAATTCCATGCAAATCTTCGATATCGTGTACAGGTTCGTCAACATTGGGTGTATAAATTCTAGTTTTCTGGTCGTTATTCCAATTCAAATTAGCTACGACATTCCTAGCTAGATGCAAGGCGTGTTCGTCATCTTGGGCGTAATGATCCGTAACGCCAGACTGCCGGCAATGTAAATCCGCGCCTCCTAAATCTTCCGCCGAGACAGTTTCCCCTGTCGCAGCTTTCACTAAGGGTGGGCCAGCTAAGAATATCGTTCCTTGATTTTTTATTATAATACTTTCATCCGACATACTAGGAATGTAAGCGCCACCAGCAGTGCAGGAACCCATTACGACTGATATTTGTGGAATGCCCTCCGCTGACATATTAGCTTGATTGTAGAAAATCCGTCCAAAGTGTTCTCTATCAGGGAATACTTCCGATTGATCTGGTAAATGTGCACCACCAGAGTCAACGAGATAAATGCAAGGAAGACGACATTCTTGTGCAATCGCTTGAGCTCTCAAATGCTTCTTAATGGTCATGGGAAAGTAGGTTCCTCCTTTGACTGTAGAATCGTTCGCAACAATCATACAGTCTTGACCTTGAACTTTACCGATAGCGGTGACAATACCGGCGCTAGGAACCTGGCCTTTGTACATGTCAGTCGCGGCCAACGTACTCAGTTCCAATACATCACTGCCTTCGTCCACCAACCGGTTAATTCGCTCCCTCACGAGCAATTTACCTTTCGCCGTGTGCCTTTTAACCGCGTCTTCTGTCCCACCTTTGATAGCCTCATTCGTTTTCAAACGAAGCTCCTCCACCAATTCGTCCATTTTGGATTTATTCTCCTGGTAATACGGGTCATTTCGGTTCGGTTCGCTGCCGATAATGGTGGCGGAGGTGTATCGTCGGCACTGGACATTCAATCGCCGCACTCCTCTGACTAGTTTCAACATTTTCGCAATGTAAATTACAGATTTAAACGCGACCGGTCGGCGAGCGCCTGCCTCGCTACTGACGATAATGGGTACCGTTATCTACATATACGATTAAGCGGCAGAAAAACAAATTCGTCGCCGGGTCGACCCTCACATTGATAAAAACGCGTATATTGTATAGAATAATAATGTAGGTACATTGTTGACAACGTTTCTGTGTAATATTAACTATTTATAATTTTATCGGCGTCGAGTCATTCAATTGTATACAATCGTAACGCTTGCATAATTTGTTCACAAAACAATCGATGTTAATACGCTCCGAAGCTTCGGCAGGTATTCTCAATGCACATTCAATGCGTCTATATAGTTGTAACAAGCACGGCCTACTTTGATTGTTTATCGCGTTGTGCGTGTAATTTCATGTTAGCACCCACACAAATATTCGCGATCGTAAACACATTACATAAGCAAATTAAAACATGTTAATGCTTGAAACTGCGACTTGAAAGCCGCGGATACATTCCTTTGCAATAAAACGCGAGTTCTGAATGAAATGAACGCCAGTTAAAGGCGGCGTGTAACAAACGGTCCGAGTTACGTGTCTATCTAATCGGAATCTGCAAGGCGACCGGTTGCGCGCGCGCAGGTGAACGAACCGTTTCACTTTCTTCGACCCGACGCGAGGGGGCGACACTTTTCCGACGACAGGTGTCAAGTTGATGAGTTCATTTATTGTGTCGTTAAATTGATTAACTTCCTCATGCCGCCATGTTTTGCCGTGTTCACGCGTCTACTAATATGGCGATTAAAGAAAATGGCGACAAATAGACGTACGATTATGTTGCTATAACTTTCTACCCACGCGTGCACACAGGTGGTCATGACAAATTGGGATAAACTACTTGTACAGTTATCAATCAGTATTTTAAATTCCAACAATAGGCACAATAATTGAGTAATTTGGTCCATACAATTTTCACACTCCAAAAACTTAATTGTGTAGGTTAGTAGCGGCATATGCGTGCCAAAACATATGAGATGTTTTAGCACGCATATGCCGCATTATTAGGAATACACATTTAAATATTACATTACATTGCATGTAATTACAATTATTGCATGTAATGTAATATTTGAAGTATCTAAATTTAAAGTATCTGTGATAAAAAATAATAAGATACCGTAATAATACATGATTTTTGATTTTTTATGAATATTTACTTATCTAAACTTTAATTTGCAATTTGCAGATACTTTCATATTATAATTTAAGGAAAGTTCTAATTAAGAAAATGGTTATGTTTTATAAAAAAGTTTTTTATTTTTATTTTATAAAAATGAATAATTCATCTTACAGAAGCAATGTATTCGGAAAAAGATATTCAATTGAACCTTTTATTGTTCTCAGGATCGAGATGAACAAACAAAATTGGAGATGAAACATCGACAAGAAGAAGATGACTTGTACAGAAAATTCTCAAAACACCGCGAAGAAGAGAACAGAAGAATACGAGAAGAAATTCAAGTACGTTCTACATTTTATACATACAAATAACATTGAATAAAATCTGTCAAACATGTATTTGGTCACCAGGGAGAGTTCATACATCTTGTTTTTTATGTATGTGTTTTGATAAAAAATTACTGGACAATTTGATGCAATTTGCATATCTTTACAATTCATTGCACTCAGCTGAATCAAAGATTTTAAGTGAGATGCTTAATATCTATGAAATAACAAAGAAGAATTAGAAACAAGAACTCTTAAAAAATTACATTCATTCAACTATTTTCACTTTACGGTACTTTCCTCAGAAATGTACGCTAGCTAGCTACGCTATACGAGTAGATGTGAGTAAAATCCACACCAACATTGCTTGATTTTCATTAAACGACATTTCATTGAATGCTCTCACAAGGCTCGTTATTATTTTTATAGGATGAATGGGAGCGGGAGCTGGAGAGGCTCACGAACAGGTTTCAACAAGAGATGCAAGTGAAGAAGCGGCGGCCTGACGCGGAGATCGGCGCGCTCACCCTCCGCCACCAGCAGGAACGAGCTGACCTGGAGAAGAACATGACCCTCAGGAGAGACAAGAAGAAGGAGAGTCTTACCAGGAAAATGTTGGAACATGAAAGGTTGGTGGAGTAATTAGAGAAAACAGAAATAATATTTTACTAGGAAAATGATAAAGTAGGCTTAGAAAAATGCTTTTAAGATGCATAACAACATGATACAAAACAACTTGCAAATGAATTCACCCTCAGAAGTGAGGTATCATATAAGTGAGCATAGTTTTATTTTATTAAAGAATAAACGAATAAAGGAATGAATTACGAATTAATAAAACAAGAAATTGAATAGCGAATAAGTGAATGAATAAACTAATGTTAAGTAAGTAAGTTGTTGATAAATATATTTGTATGAGATTTCGAGTTGAAAACTAGTATGCAGTCAATCTGATGGTAAGTGTTGATTGCCGTCCATAAACCAATTAACCAACTTCATATACAACTTCTCAAAGCCTTCGTTTCAACTTCTGCCTGATGCTGGTCACAGATACATTGCCACTCCTAATGTCTAAGATGGTTGCCTCATATGTAACGCAGCCGATAGCTACACCATTCCATCAAAACGCAAGAATTTATTCACTCTAGAAACAGGTGTAGCAGTAGTGAAACACTACTGGCTCTACCTTATATAAATTCCTTACCTCACAACCACCAGGGCAGCAACAGCCGCGCTAGTCGAGAAGCAGAGCCACGAGATGATGGAACTGATCCAGGAGCGGCGCTCGGAGTACATGGCGGCGTCATCGCTGTACCTCGACGGGGAGGAGGCGCCGCCGTACCCCGCGCGAGCTCCCGCACCACAGCCGCCCCTCGTCTCCAAGTTCCACATCTACACCGACCCGGCTGAGTTCGCCGATGTTGATAAGATTGCTATTTCGGTTTGTATTTTTTATATAATAATAATATTAGGCGAGCATGCAGTCCACAGGATAGTCAATGGTTACTGCCGCCCATCGACATCCGTAATTTTAGAAGATGAAATTCCTACTTGAGGACTATACTGGAATGCTATACTGGAATGCCTCAGAAAAGTATGTCTGCCTTAATTTTTGTACTGTTGTATTAAGAACAAATTGTATAAGTGACAAGGGAATTGAGTATAAATATCATTTACTTCGTTTAACTGCCCACAATCAGGCCCTTCTGGAAAAATACCCGGCTTGTCTACTATATGACGCCAAATAAAGTAATCCATATAACTCAATCTTCTTGCCATTTTGTCAACTTTTAGACATAAGGACTGTGAGACATAAGTTTTCCAAGGCGTTCCACTTAGCCCAATCTTCCCCAACTAAGCAAAAATTAATGCTGGAATATATGTAACTTCCAGGTAGCGCAAGAAGACCAGAAGACCTTCACGGACCTGGTCCGGCAGTTAGTAGGCAGGTGCGCGACAGACGTGGAGAAGGCGCGCACCATCTTCCGCTGGATCACCGTGAAGAACCTCAATAACATCCAGTTTGATGACAACCTCAGGGGGGATTCGCCCCTCGGGCTCCTTAGAGGCATCAAGCACGGGACTGAAAGTTACCACGTACTGTTTAAGAGATTGTGCAGGTAAATTTACCACACTGTATGTTTATATATATACGTAAGTACAACACCTACAAAAACGGTATTTATTAAAGAAAGCTATTTGTATAAAGTTTCTCCTGAGATAATAAACTACCCATAAACATCTATAGCGTACCACAAATAGGCTTCTAGTCGTACCTGGGTTCGGTAACCGATGTCTTGCTGCACCTGAACACTGAGTGTTAATGCTTCGTATGTCTCTGCGTGTGGTAAAGACTGTTATGTTATCTAGGAGAGACATAATTATGACATTCCAACTTAGTTCTGAGGGATAGTAACACATCTGAAACCAACCTCAGATATACGATGAATCACAAATTAACTTGATAACCTAAGTTAGTTTTGTGTCTAGTTATCGAGCATAATAGTGTATCTGTCGAAATATCTACGTTTATAAGATTTTAAGCACAATTACTATCTCATTATGTAAGAAAAAAATAAGGGCTTTTATAGATTTGGATCTGTAGAACAATCCCAAGAGGTGAACGCTCAAATAATAGCTCAGTTATTTCCCAAGATGGTAGATTTTCTCACACTATTTTGCAACCATATAGAGTCACTTTGCTTGAACTCGGTTTTACTTAATGCTTTCTTGTAGATTATGTATCTTAATAATAGTGACTCGATAAGTACCATTACAATTAAGTTTAAGTAAATGATAAGTATAGTACCTTCCGATTCTTTACATAACACTGACATTTAAAATGATTGCCAATTTTCCCTAAATAATTGCCACTTCACTTTTTTGTTCAAATTACGTGTAGATTTTTCGGAGTTATGTGCGTATTAGAAATGAATTATTTAAAACCTTGACCTTTACGTTTAACGAAAAATTAATTATTCGTAAGAGCTTTATAAAAGTCTACTCGCACTTAGCGTGGTAAACTGTGGCCTAAGCCTTGTTTACTCAGACTCCTTAAAGCATGTCACGGCACACCATCCGAATTAGGCATGGTATAGGTAATATAATGATCAAATAAATGAGAAAAACAAATGTTTCTAACAAACAAACTTTTCTTCTTTCACTTTATTCTGACCAAAAACAATAGACATAAGCATAGACACAAAGAATAAACCACAGAGACATCACAATAAATACTTGTTCCCAGCTACGCAGGGCTGCACTGCGTCGTGATCAAGGGCTACAGCAAGTCCGCGGGCTACCAGCCGGGCGTGCGGTTCGAGGACAACCGCTTCCGCAACTCCTGGAACGCGGTGTACGTGGCCGGCGCGTGGCGCTTCGTGCAGTGCAACTGGGGCGCGAGGCACCTCGTCAACGCCAAGGACGCGCCTAAGCCGGGGAACAGAGGGAAGAGCGACAGCTTGAGGTATGTATTCTTATGGTACTAACGCAAGTTTCAAGCACGCTTATCCAGCAAACAATAATGGGTCAACTACGATTGTGAAGTTAGAAGTTGACGAAAAATTTTCAGACCCACGCTAAAGGTATGCCTAAACCTGAAATAGGGGAACAGTGGTAACTAAAGGTTTGTATATTGAATAGCATCAAAGTCAAAGACCGTTTCCAGGACACAGTAACCGTGATAAGTTCTCTCCTTTATATTAGAGGAGATAATAACTAAAGCGATAATATCTAACAAAGCGGCTCTGTAATATAAGTCAAGAAGCCTCAAACGCTTTCGCTTTAAAACGTTTTCTACACTCACAGCCCCACACTAGGATTCCCTGTATCGTGGGTGCCATGGACACACACATAGACAAATACACAAACACCCAGACCTAGAAACAGAAATCTAAATTCATCATTTAGATATCTGTCTGGCCGGGGATCGAACCCGGGACCCTCTGCGCGTCAGACCGGTATGGTTGCCGCGCGGCCACGCGGGTCGTCAAACATGAATATGTTGTATTATAATTATTCTGTCTACAATATCATTCATCTTACGTCTAGAAACTCTAATGTAGAGAGAGGTCTAAAATAATTAATTTTAAAATGAACGTAACAGGTACGAATACGACGACCACTACTTCCTGACGGACCCGCGCGAGTTCATCTACGAGTTCTACCCGCTGCAGCCGGACTGGCAGCTGCTGAAGACGCCCATCACGCTGCACGACTTCGAGGAGCTGCCCTTCGTGCGCTCGCTGTTCTTCCGCTACGGGCTCTACTTCAGCGACCCGAATACCAAGGCTGTTATGTTTACCGACTCCACTGGTAAGTTATCTGTAATATTACAGTCAAAAATGAGACACTTTCCCTTGGACCTATAATCAACCTAAATATTGAAGCCCTACCTGAGATTGCCCACATATATTTATGCTGCTCCTCTTGAGAACCAAGTTCACATATCTCTCATTTAACCCACTTTACCACAGCAGCGTTTAACGCTATTTATTACCAAGCGATAATACCAATGGATTGGTTCACATTGTACAAAAACATCGTTTGCATTCAATTTGTAACCAAACATCTATAATGTAACTTTCACAATTCTCTGAGGTTTGTACGAACTTCACAATTTGTAAATTGCCGTCGATATTAAACATAATAAATTCTTGGCTTTACCCAGTCCGTCCAAAGAGAAACACTTACCCTTATAGACGTTAATTGGTTAATAATGTGGTTGTTCAGGTGCGGCGACTATGCGCATAGCCATGCCGGCACACATGCAGAGCTCGCTGATCTTCCACTATAACCTCAAGTTCTACGACACCGAGGGAGACGGCTTCGATGGCGTCAGTCTCAAGAGATTCGTCATGCAGGTAAACTTTTATGTCAGGCAGATAAACAGCACATTAAGACCTGATGTTAAATGACACTACCGTTCATAAATTTCCTCATGGATCGTCATTACGTATGTTGTTATTCCCGAAACTAAGGTAGAGCATAATTATATTAACATGAATATTGTGTAACCCCTGTCTTTCAAACCAGAATACATCACTTTGGAATCTCTAATACAAGTCAAATATGTGTAAAATTGGTATCGTCATAATTAAAACAAAAAATAAAGTTTATCGATTGCTTTCTACGGTCCACTCGAATCTAAATCTGAGTGACCATTCACGTAGAATACCTACTACCAATCGGGAGGTTTATCAGTTGATTGGAGCATAGATCCAGTCGAATAAATTCCTAGCCTTAATCTTCAAAGTTCAGATAGTATTTATGTAGTGTTCTTTTCGGCCAGTCCCAAAATTCGGTATCTTTGCGTACTAGCCTAGCTCTAAGCAGTCAGTTTTTTTTTTTTTGGGATTTTTACCGCACTAAAACCCCCCCCGGTGGCCGTCCTCGGCGCTGCGTAGAGGACTCCGGGATCTCCAAAGGAACGCAACCGGAGTCCTCTTAGCGCGTTGCCCCGTTGGGCTCTGCCCAGGTGAGCTTGACGCTCGCCAACCCCAGAAGCCCCCTTTTAGTCGCCTCTTACGACAGGCAGGGGATACCGTAGCCCTATTCTAGTCCCGAAACTACAGGGGCAAGCTCTAAGCAGTCCTAATACCCATTCTAATTAATGTATAGTCCGCGTAAAACTGCTACTCCGCTCTGAATATTCTATATTGAATGATCTGAATTCTGAATATTGTATATAATTCGCATCGCCATAGCAAATTGTATGACTACACCCACTCGCAACAACTTCAGAGCGGACTAGCAGTTTGGCGTGGACCATACATTTGCACGTCGTCATGTCCACAGTCGGTGGTGGGCAACGTGGTGTCGTTCCGCGTGCACGCGCCGTGCAGCGGCGGCTTCCTGCTCGACATCTTCGCCAACGCCGTCACGCCGCGCGAGTACCTCACCGGCGAGCCCATGAAGTTCAAGAGCGTCTGCAAGTTTAAGGTTTTATCCTGTTTTATCTACCCATTTCAGCTTTATTTTTTGGTCACGTTACTGTCTGGCACGATTTGGAAGACTTGAAGCGAAATCCATCATACTACTATAGGATACATCTTGTCCTCGTGCTGTGTTGATTTTTCCACGTGCGATCACGCATCCCACTTAGGACGCGACCGATATTGCTTGACTGTGTACATCGTTTGATCTAGACAAGCAGCGGGGTTATGGGTTTTGCCTCCTAATATTACTAATTTAATGATAGCTCATAATTAAATCTTTTTAAAATAGTTTATCACTCGACATCACAGTTCTTATGGTAGCTAATAAGCTTCGAATTAAAATTGGGGAATTTCGACTTAACGAATGACTTTGATTTTTTTCAGATTTGCTGCGCAGAGCTTCAAACGGTAATGGTCCCGCTACCGGACTGCGCCAGCGGCGAGTGGGGGCCGACGAAGGCAACTCGCCTCTTCGGACTCGTACCTATTACTCATCAGGTACATTCACATTTATCATTAATAATAATGTCATAATAATTCAAGTCTACACGTAACAACATGTATAGTAACGCACATAGAAAAAAAAACATTTTATTTGATTAAATTGAGACCAATCCACGATTTAACTACTGGAACGTCCACTGGAAATCCACGTCGCGTAACAACTCTAGATATCGGATTATAGTCCTATCTAAAACGCTTATTACACAACCCGATATGAAGGGCCCTGCATCCGGGGTGGGCGTGTACCCTAGTTAGGGAGCTAGGCAGATCGGGATGATCCGATCGCCCTAAATAGGGACACTAACTCCCTAAGTCTTATTACACCACTCTTAGTTAGGGTTAGGGTCCCTCAAAATTGGGTGGTCTAATAAGGCCTTAAGCTGTCATTTTTTAATTTTGTGAGTAGTAAACCACATCAGGCCTTGTCACTGTTCAAATCAGAAAACACCAACACTAAATATAATTTTATACGACAAAAATAAGCTCTACTACCAACTCAAATAAATACATATGCCAAATACGCAAAAACGCAGCAATTATTTAAAAATAATCATTCAAACACACAACATACTTACAGGAGGCGCTAGTGTTCGCGGGTCGTGAGCTAGAGATCCAGTTCCGCATGTCGCGCCCTCTAGCGGACTTTATGGCGACACTTCACAAGAACGGCGTCGACGAGAAGCGGCTGTCCAAATACGTGCAACAGAACGTTTCTGATGACATCGTCTCCTTCTATATCACTTTCCCGGAAGAAGGTAAGAGATATTTTTAAGAACTTATAACTCGATTATAACAAGAGACTTACTGGAATGTGTCTTTCTGTCCCCCCTAAACCCCTTTCTGTCACCAGTACTTCATTATCGATATTATCTTTATTACCTTTAATTAAAGAAATTCAATTTTAAAGGTATTTTTATAAAAATAAAGTATAAGTAGAATAAGCATGCAGCCCAACCAATGGTAAGTTGTCAAAGTAGTCCATGGACTTTTGTAGTTGTCGTCAAATATTAGTTCCAGCAAATGCGTTATTAACTCGGGAGACTAGAATTAGTAAGGTAAAGAAATGTGAGAAATACTTACGCAAACATCTCAATGGAGAAAAGGATCTTGCAAGGAACCCTTTCTTAAAACCAGAACAATCTATTACAAGACAGAAATCCCATCTGTTAGAAATATTTTGCCGTAATTACCGCCACCGGCACTTCTTTGATGTATTATTTACCTAACTACCTATACACAAATTCGTAACTTCCAGGTCAATACGGACTAGACATCTACACGCGCGAGCGCGGCGGCGCGGCGGCTACCCACAACGGCGGCGAGAAGGAGAAGCACTTGCTCACACACTGCTGTAAATACCTCATCAACAGCAGCAAACGGAACTAATACTTGGGAATGCATCTAAGTTTGGACAGTTTTGTTTTCCTTGGTTACGCTTGACAAGCAAAACTAGCTCTGTCGAATCGTGTTACATGGACACAATTATTTTTACCTACCTGACATCTGGCGGAAGAAAACGGGAACTAATCCCAAGAAATCAATGTAGTTCTTATTTTCAAAGTGCTCTTTACCATAACTGACGGGCAGTAAAGGAAACTAGTGCAGTTGCAATCTTAGCATGAACGGGAACAACCGTAATACGGGAACCAATATCATGGATTGTCAGTGCTTGGTCAGTTCTTTTAATCTTGGCAACTAATAAAACTTGATATCTAGCCAAATTGGAACTTACAACGCTTACAATGGTTTAGCGCATTTGGACTTGGCTACATTCTGATTATTCTGAGCTCTAATTACGAAGGTTTCTGGTTAGGTAATTTAACATTTTTTGAGGATTACTAAGGATTTCATAAACTAAGACGGAAAATATTTCAGACTATTCACTAATATATGGACATAATTGATAGAGGACATAACGATTATTCTGAGCTCTAATTACGAAGGTTTCTGGTTAGGTAATTTAACATTTTTTGAGGATTACTAAGGATTTCATAAACTAAGACGGAAAATATTTCAGACTATTCACTAATATATGGACATAATTGATAGAGGATTTTAAATGCAAGATTCTTGCTTTAAATCTTAATGCAAGTATTTAGTAATAGTTACTTTTCAATGCAATATAAATATAATTGAGTAAAGCTAATGATATAAAAGGCATTAAATATAGTTAATACGATGTATGTAAACTGGATTTAAGAGCGTATTCTGTATTCTCTAAATAATAATAAGCTCATAGTAAAACCTTATAAATATATCGATTATTTTATGACTTAGTTAAGTGTATCAATTTTATATGAAGAGTTATATCCAAATGTAGATATAAAATATAATTAGCGTAGATTTTAGGTTAAAAAAATCCGTCCGTTACTTTTTAATTCCATTTATTTTTTGCAATTTAATGACATTAATATATTTTAATCTGATTTCTTATTACAATATTAAATCGTTGAATGTTATTTTAAACTATGACATGTATAAATATGTGTGCCTTACATTGTGTGCTATATGGACACTTGCGCACATAATGACAATAAATTTAAAAAATACATTTGTGGGAACAGATAAATATTGTGAATATTTAATGTACATTTATTGACACTAAATGATCTGAAACTGCTGCAATTTTATCAACTTTAGCTCAATTTTGTATATTCTATGGCCTGAAAATTTAACAAGTATTAGAAATATTAGAGAAGAACATATAATATTATATATATTATAGTACTTATCTAATCAAATCCAAGTATTATAGATAACTTCACATTTATATTCTATTCAGATTAAAAGCATATCCATAAAGCATGTCAAAATCAGTAAAAAATTAGAACATCTGTATATAATTCATAACAAACACTGCCACATTCACTATAACTATGTCATCTCAAAAAGTATAATATATCTTCGTAATCTCCATTAGTTATACATTTAAGTATATTAAGTAAGTACTAGAGGTTGTGCTGAAGCAATCTGATTGCTTCGTTTAAGTAGATTTATAAAATTTACATCCAATATTTGTATAGACATTTTTTATTTTAAAATTAAGTTGGAAAAAATGTATTAATTTAGCGAAGGACTGTGATTGAATGGTAAATTGCAGGGAATTCTGAAGTGACTATTCGATTATTTATCAATTCGAAATCGATTGATAGGATAACTGTCTATTTACCATTCAATTACAATTCAAATGTTTATATGATAGTTTCTCGAACGAATCATGCGAGAAAATCGCATGCGATTATTTTATGCATTCCAAACTGTCCCCGTCAGAATTGTTAATGATATTGCAAAATATGTCACCTCCAATCAATAATGGCGCATTCATACGCTTGCCATACCTCCAATAAAAACCACAAATTCCGACGTGTGGATAGTGTTTAAGTTGGTTTGTGTACCAACTTGTACCAAACAAATTAAGCTTTGGTTTGGAGTCTGCGGCAAATGACAAGCGTGTCGAGGCGGCATTAAAATTTGGAACCAACGGTATTTTTGACAAGTGAAAGACTGACACTTGCGTTCGAAAAACTCGTAACTATAGCGTCATAGGCTAAAATTAGATTATAAATTCAATTATAATAAAATCTATGGAATCTAAATATCAAGATACGCTTAACCCACTAGTATAGAATAGATTGCTCTATTTTATTTCAACATTAATGACGTAATAAACTTTTATACATATAAAACGCACAAATGAAATGAAGCAATTTATTAACTATGTAATTAACAGTAAGAGACACATCATTTTTATTATTTATATTATATTTTTTATTTAATATACACGGCAATAATATGTAAATTTTTATAAAATATATGGCATGTTACTTTTCTAAACGTTGTTTTGTATTATTTCTAATCAGATCTTAGAATAAGTCTTATTTTGTACTTTAGCACCTAATAATTGACAAAATAATTAAGTAGAAAGGACAAAAAACATGGCAAAATTTTGCCAAAGTGTGAATATTTTACACATCATTAAAGTAATATAAACTAGGGAAATCATATAGATACACAAAAAAACTAATTTCGGGTTTAATGCCCTAATTCTTTACATTATGAAAATTTCCGTATATAAATTGCTATATTAATTTCGGAATGTTAGTTAAACATCAATGTGTACGCTACAAGTGTGTTACTTACTTGTATGTGTACTATGGTTCTGTTACGTTGTGTCAAGACGTCACCTGTTATGTTTTCAGAATAACGCTATGCACCTAATATGTTCAAAGTAATATCCTCTTTTAATGATTAATAAATTAAATATTCATAGTTTTAAAAAGGTATAGTCCACGTAAAACTGTTAGTCCGCTCTGAATACAGAAATGAATCGCGTCGCCATAGCAAATTGTATGACTGCACCTGCTCGCAACAACTTCAAAGCGGACTAGCGGTTTGGCGCGAACTATAACAGATTACATACTGCAAAACGCCTTAATTTTCTAATCGTAATCATTTGGAATTTAAATATTAAATTTCGTATATCAATTTGTTTCTAAAACCACTAAGCTAATTTTGTGACTATAGTATAAAAATAGTTTTATAAGGCTTTTGAGCATTATATCCTATGGAAATAAAGGTGGACGGCAACTTCTTACCAACACGAATTTTGAGCGCCTACCATCAAAGTGCGAAAAGTGAGTTACTTGATCTTAAGTAAAATAAAACTTTGGCAAAGGGACATCTCCGCCGGGCTAGGTAATCATGCCCGGGGAGCGGCCATGCTCCGACAGTCTCAGTTTAAAGTTTGTATATATGCAAGATGTTGAGAAAACTTCGATAACGTGATTCAGAATACTAGTGGCGCCATCTCTTGACGAGTGGCGGAAAGTCGCCACAAAACAATAATTTAGTTTTAAAATATTTTCACTATCACCAATAAAATATTATATCTTTAATTCCTATAATTTGATTCACTTCACTACTACTTCTTCTACTCACTTCTAACCAGACGACTCAAAATTCCTGCCGATAACTATCATGCCGCGAACGCACGCTTGCCGAACCGCCACAAATTAAACTTGTGGACAGATTGCTTGGGTTTGTGTAAGTTTGTAAGCTTTTGTAGCATAGTTTTTGATGAAGCTAAACCTTTGTAGAGGTATTTTTAATAATATAGGAGTAGCAGACGAGCGTAGATGGTAAATGGCTACTGCCGCCCATGGACATCTGTAATCAACCCCAGACAGGACTAGATTCCTAACTGAGGTCGGCCACAGACGCGCCGCTACTCCTAAGGACTAAGCTGGAACGCCTCGCAAAAGTATGTCTCCCTTACCACACTTCAAACCAGAACACAGCAGCGCTTAACACTGCTTATTAGGTTCGGAGTTTGCATGAAAAGCCTAACGTGCGAACGCGGCATAACAAATTAATTATTAACTTACATACATCTCGTCATATACAAATTAAAGAGTATTATAAAACGTCAATATCTACAAATCAAAAGTTAAAAATCATTATCACTACATACAAAATAATCTCACCAAGTATCAGACCTGAGAAGATCTCTTAATATTACAGAATACAAATATTTAACCACTGGAATGTATTAAAAATATTGTCAATCACAACCAATATTAGAAAAAATTGAGCTTCACATATGTTTGTTTTAAAATCAGTATCTTTTTCGTTTTACTTGTAATAATTATTATTTTTACTAAAATTAGATTATGTCAACTACTATAAATTAATTCAATAATCATGATATGCATTATGAATATTATTTCTATTGTTAAATTATGTTTCTCATGAATTGGATTTATAAGTTTCTTCATGAGTCAATAACTACAATAACTGATTTATCAAATCTTTAAGTTAGAAAAAAATAAAGGAAATGTTACAGTTACAGTCTTTTGTAGAAAATGTTTCTGATTTGTTAATATTTAGTCCATATAAATGAAGGTGAATACAAATTTTATCAACAGCCAGATTGCTAATGTTTTATAATGCCAATGTGGCAGTTTAGGTGGGTAGAATGAAAAATGCAGTGGCACCACTCTAAATAGATAAGCACCCTCTTCATTCTTAATCAATTTACCAACCACTACGGAACACATCTCCATTTAAAATAAATATTTATGATTTCTACTAGAATAAATTAAAAAATTCTATCGCAATTTTAACAGAACTATAATTAACATGCCCAGTATGCAGTATTCATTATCCACAATAATATGTATATGAGACCTCTTAGCAATAAAATGTAGTCTTTATATCTTTTTAAACTAACCCCTTGCTTGCATTCAGCGTCGCTCTCTGCTCAACACCGCGAATGAGAGTGCCTAAGAGACCTTCCATTTCATTCGCCGTCTCTCTAAGTTGGGTGTTGTCGAAACAGGACTCTGAAATATATAAAAACGTTTTTTATTTTTATTATATACGTACATTATAAACCGATAAGATTTTTGACATCAATGAATGGGACATAAAGTCATTTTAAAACTGACACAAATAAGGTCTTTTTTTCAATTTTTCATAAAAGATAGTTTGGCTCTCCCTAAAGCGGCTCCCTAAAACGCGAATTGGATTCAAATCCGAGGCGAACTATATTCGGTGTCGAGGTCAGCGTTGAGCTCGCGCATCTTGTGGTTGCTGCTGCCCCGCAGTATACACCAGTACAGAGCACCCACCGTCCACAGTGAAGTTGTGCGTGAGGATCTGCTGCAGGCGGTCGAGCACGGTGTCGAGGTCGGCGTTGAGCTCGCGCATCTTGTGGTCGCTGCTGCCCCGCAGTATACACCAGTACAGAGCACCCACCGTCCACAGTGAAGTTGTGCGTGAGGATCTGCTGCAGGCGGTCGAGCACGGTGTCGAGGTCGGCGTTGAGCTCGCGCATCTTGTGGTCGCTGCTGCCCCGCAGTATACACCAGTACAGAGCACCCACCGTCCACAGTGAAGTTGTGCGTGAGGATCTGCTGCAGGCGGTCGAGCACGGTGTCGAGGTCGGCGTTGAGCTCGCGCATCTTGTGGTCGCTGCTGCCCCGCAGTATACACCAGTACAGAGCACCCACCGTCCACAGTGAAGTTGTGCGTGAGGATCTGCTGCAGGCGGTCGAGCACGGTGTCGAGGTCGGCGTTGAGCTCGCGCATCTTGTGGTCGCTGCTGCCCCGCAGTATACACCAGTACAGAGCACCCACCGTCCACAGTGAAGTTGTGCGTGAGGATCTGCTGCAGGCGGTCGAGCACGGTGTCGAGGTCGGCGTTGAGCTCGCGCATCTTGTGGTCGCTGCTGCCCCGCAGTATACACCAGTACAGAGCACCCACCGTCCACAGTGAAGTTGTGCGTGAGGATCTGCTGCAGGCGGTCGAGCACGGTGTCGAGGTCGGCGTTGAGCTCGCGCATCTTGTGGTCGCTGCTGCCCCGCAGTATACACCAGTACAGAGCACCCACCGTCCACAGTGAAGTTGTGCGTGAGGATCTGCTGCAGGCGGTCGAGCACGGTGTCGAGGTCGGCGTTGAGCTCGCGCATCTTGTGGTTGCTGCTGGCCACCTCGCGGATGTCCGCTGCGAAGCGCTGCTCCGTGTCCGACAGGCTCGCTGCCGTGCAGTCCGCCTGCTTCGGTAGCAGCGCCTGATGGGATGTAGGTCGTTTGTCCGGTGGTAGGGATTCGGTTTCTGAAATCGAGAATTGTAATGTACATAACAAGTGTTTTAGTTAAACAAGTCATCAAAACTCAATATTAAAGTATTCTCAGTCTATCTAAGAAAGTCTATCTTAATCCTAGAATAAATGAAATGATCCAATGTTAATGGAAACACAACATACAAAATGTGTGTACAACTTTATACCAAAAAAATTTTTGATGAATAAAATTGGAAATTGTATATGGGGCAATAATCCATGAACTTACCATTATACCAACTACTGATGTCATTCATTGAGACAGTAGATATACTATCCGATGCGGCATGCACCACAACTGGCTTTAGGGCATCTCCGGATACCGTCATCAATTTCCTATCCTCCACTTCCTTGGACACCACCGAGAAGTTCCCTGAATCCATGCTCAGAACTCTTGGCTGGTTCTTGAGCTCCTCAGTCACTTTGGACTGTTTGTCATCAACTATGGGTATAGGGCTGAAGAGGTCGAAGGCCTGTGGTCGGTCGTTCTTATCCGATTTCGTCGCTTCCACTGGTAGATTTGTGGAACTTAGTGACAAGTTATCCTGTATAAATATAACATTTTATTAGAATGAAGAGTTTAACTTTGTTATAGCAAAGGCAGTCCACATAAAGCAATACCTATTTTTGTGTTAAAAAATTTACTATGACTACAATCCATTGACTAATTTAGAAATTTTGCTGATAGAAAAACATTTAGAAGGTAATTTTTTAATACAAAACTAAACCTTGTGTACATAAAAATTCAAAACTCACATTTATGAAGTGTATATATGTCAAATGTAAGTGTAGTATATACATTTTAAATGTCAAAGCAAAAAACTAATTGTACAAACCAACCTTCAATATCTTCAGCCTGTTAATCTGTGCCGATATTTGATTGTAATGCGCATCCACTTTACTCTTCAGTTCTTCATCAGAATTCACTGCGTTTTGTAGTTGAGAAGAGAGGTCTTGGAGAGCTCTAAAATTAGTTAAGTATTATTTTTATCATCAATTCTTCACCACTTATTTATCAAGTCATCACATCTACTCAAAATAAGTTTCAACTTAGAAGGAAAATGGTTGGTGGTGATGATGGTGATGGTAAGAAATTTCATGGTCAATTTCATATCAGTTGAATTCAATTTGCATATGTTATATATGTAAGCAGCCTCATCATTTTTTTTCATTAACCTTTATATTTCAATTTTAAGTAAATTAATAAAATACTTAGTGTAAATAATTTTGTAACCAAAAATGCAGTTGTTAACCATGGATACTTCCACTTCCATCTTTCAAATGCAAAATGGTGAGGTACTTACTTATTCTGTGTCTCAAGTTGATGTATTATATCCTGCAATGTATTAGCTGGGTTGCTTGCACCATTCCCCGAAGCTTTACCAACAGTTGATGTATAAATAGCTGGTTTTCCATCCTTCCTACTTTTCACTGCTTGATTTTCACCCTTATTGCTAATCTTTTTAGATCCTTTCTTGCTTGGTTTCTTTTTCTTTGTCTTTGTGCAGAAGAAGAATCTTTTCATACCTTTTATGAAACCAAGGCATTCTGTTGATTTCACCTAAAAATATAATATATTTAATATAACTTACTGAAAAATGTAGCTGTAATGTATTTCTATAAATTCTTAAGCTTAAGTTAAGAACTGTACCCTTAGTATGAGTTTCTACGTTTTTACAAAAAACAGCGTCCCTAGCAGACTGTATCAGAACTGATTGGAAATGTATGGAAAATACATAAACAAATACAAAAGCAGTCATTTTTGTAAAAACTCATACTAAGGTACTGATCAGTGGACATAAGGTTTCAAAATTTGAAATGTTTCTATTTAACATGGAAGTCAATTAGAAGTTTTTGAATTTTTTACTTACTTCCCCATCAATAATCTCCAAAACTAGATGAGTTTTCTTGTGTCCAGTAACTGATGTCAAATCTTTGTCATACAAGTAACAATTTTCACAGAAGTATATGTCATTGCACTTTGAGCATTTAAACTTCAGCACCTGCAATCATTTATGAACTTTTTTAAATTGTACAAATATTCCCAATCTATAACATTCTCTAGATGCTAGAAACTAGGGTCTAGTTTCCAGAGTCTAGAAACTCAGCATTCGATAAAAAATCATATCATTCATCCATCCATCCATTCTTCATTAAAAAGTCGTCGCCCTAATTGTACAATTTTATAAAAGTGTGATCTGGAATTGGATGGGGTGGGCTAGTCTCAAAATTCCAGGTCGCCTTGTTTCAAATAGTATGTCAAGCTATAGATCAATCTTATAATATTTTGTGTGAGGTCTTATGGTCGGTCTTATACAACATACAACACAATCAACCAACATCAACTGATACAACCTTTACCAATTTTCATTTTACAAACATCTGTAATATATTCTAGCTTTTTCTCATTAAGATCTCCGAACTTCCATGCTCAGTATTATGCATAAAAAGAGTAATTCTACATTAGCCCACCTGAGCCAGCGGCTGCGCACACGCAGCGCACACCCCGTCCGGGCCTGCAGGGGCGCCAGCGGCGGGCGCCCGGCTGGCGCTCACGCGACCAGTGGCGGGCAGCCAGGCGGCGCTGGCGCAGCCCTGCGCGCCCCACTCCGCCACCGCGCGCGCGCTCACGCCCAGCATGCCCGCGCTCTGGAAATACACACAAACATTTAAATATTATCCATATCTATGCAATTATTACCAACCAGCGATCAAAATTTAACAATGTTTAGTTTTTTTTTTATAATGTAATAGTAGCAGACGAGCATGCACTCCACCTGATGGTAAGTGGCTACTGCCGCCCATGGACATCTATAATCAACCCCAGATAGGATTAGATATTCCTACCTGAGGTCGGCCACAGATGCGCCGCTACCCCTGAGCACTAAGCTGGAACGCCTCGGAAAAGTCTGTCTCCCTTACCACACCCTTCAAACCGGAACACAGCAGCGCCTAACACTGCTGTTATTTAAGTAGAAATAGGTGTGGCGGTGGTGCCGCCGGAGTCGAACCACATTGGGTTCTACCACCTTCAAAATATGAAGTATGAAGAAATAGTTAAATGTCGATCTTTAGTATGCAACACATTGAATAGATTGATTAATACTAATGTAAACCAATGACTGTGACTGAGGGGAAAAGTAAATTACTTTACCAAAGTAAAATTACATTGCATCCAAAACTATATTCCCAGATCTTAATTCAATTATAAAATTAAGATGACCTTAATAAAATTGTAATGATTGAATTTAAAAATGTATAATAAAATACTTGTGATTATTTTCTTACTTTACATATCATCATAACTTTAAATATATGAAATGTAAAATTAAAATGTATATAAAAAACATACAACAAGTAATTACTAAATGTTTAATGGCTATCATTCAAAGGATTGAGTTGACATGTAAAATAACAAACTTACCTTATCAAAACAAGAATCAATGTCTGCTTGAATCTGATTTACAGAGCTCCCAAGGTACTTCGGCAGAGCTGTTACGTGCACCAAAAGAGCCGCTAAACGCTTAGGCGACACACAACCATTGTGATCAGCACAACAATTTGCTAGGGCAGACCATTTCTCTGCCACTGATTCCTCACTTAGTAAAATGAGCAACGTTTTAGCTGCTAGCACTCTTACTGGGGTTTTTCTGTCCCTGTAAATAATTTAATGAATATGGTATAAGAAATTGATATCAGTAATATCAATTAAACTTTATATATGTACAAGAAGATAAAATAGGCTATTAAAGCTCTGAAAAGTGAAACTTTACTAGATTATAGCTGAACTCATACTAAGAGGTAGATCAGGGCTCAGAAAGAAACCAATAATAGATAGATAATCAATGTAGATCAATTTATACCATAGTAATACAAGTAATTATTGCTACTTTACTACAGCACAGACCCTTTTAAATTTAATAATGTAATGTAAACTTTCTTACTTACTCATCATAAACATTGAGCAACAAATTGATCAACAAATCCACAGCCAAGTCAACATCGCCCGCAAACAGTCCTTCCTTCTCCGCAGCAAAGTATATATCTGCCAACACAGCCTCCAACTCCGCTGTATCAAGAGATAGACTGCTCTCGGAGAGGCTTAGTTGATGTCGGGCAAACACTCCAGAACTTATGCGAAGGGGTGGTACTGGAAAATAATAATTTCTTTATTTTTAAATTACTCTATTTACACACACAACTCACTTCACACATTGATTTAGTGTTACATTTTAAATTATTTTATGTATAGATTACAAATATATTACATTAATTTGCAATATATTAATTTTATTATTTTTATTGATAGTTACAATATACAAACATTCTGCATTCTGATTCAGTTGGCATTTAAGATTTTTTTATAACTATTAATTTTTAATTAATGCTCCTTATTTAATTTTAAAAAAAGTAACTGTTAAAAATATTAACAGTGCTACTGCAAGAAAATTTATAGGAAATAATTAATCTTTATTTACAAACCTTACTTTGTAATATGATACAATGTTAGTGGTTACATAAAGCAACATGATAACGTGAGGAAAAGTACAGTTTATATTGATAAATATTTTGTGCTTTGATTATTAGAGTTGATAAGCATTGGTCAAAAAACAAAGTGCTCATTCCATATAGGTTTTATCTGCAATTATAGACATGCCGGTTCTATATAATATAAATAAGGATTTAAACTTCTCACCTTGGAAATTGCTTTGCAGAGCAAATATTTTGAACGCTATGCGATAAGCACCGTATTTTATCCCGTCATATTCCTTCAATGACTCTATTATCCTTCGAAACTGAGGATGATCATACTCCTGTCTGCCAGTCACTTCTCTAAAAAGTATAAAAAGTTTCGTAATTATAGCGCTAAAACTTTTCTAACAAACTTCGGTGAAAGCTGTGAACTAAACTCACTCAATATAACAGGGATAACCGGCTTCGTTTTCAACTTTCTTCCATCCACTTAAAGCCATTTCTAAGTATTTTAACGTACCATGTTATTTTTCACAAGTAATAAAACTAAGGTGTATTTTAAAAAATAGAACATAAAATGAGATCAATCTGTAGAGTTGAAAACAATCAACCGCCATAAATCTATTTAAAAAAATGAAATTTAAACAGATACAGTACGTCACAATAGTTTTCACTCATTGGCTACATAGAGCTTAAATTGAAATAACTAACCAATAAAAAATAAAGAATTTACTTGTGATTGGTCGAAAATAAAGTGGAATGTTAGTTTCAAAACCAGTTTTTCGTTTGACCTTCTTGCAAATACCATTCTCATAAATTTTTATCCACTTCGACCTGAATGAAATAATTTGAAGCCTTAATTTTGGTGTTTGTAATAAGTTAAGAGACATGAAATTCAGGTTCTTAAAATAATTAAAAACGAGAGAACATCTACTGAATTATTGAAATAAAAATAATTTCCAATCGGAATTATTTCATATGATTTGTTTTATATACCAAAAATAAGAACAACAAAAACCAATTCATTACATAATATTTTTATTGGAAATAAATTGTGCTTTTCTTATGCAGACTAAAATAAAATTTAAATAAAATAAAATAAAATGTCAGACGAATTTATTTAAACTCTGCATAGAACAAAACGTTAAATGTTAAAAATGTTAAAATGTTAGCATGAGTATGTTTTCGTTGTTTGAATGGACCGAAGAACAGACATAACCACCAATGAAATTTGAGATTGGGTTGTTTATACGGTATATTGACCAATGAGAAGCGTCCATATAAAAACCCATTTTGAAACTCATTCCTCTTTGTAAAGAAGACGCCATTTTGCAAGCGTCACTTGGCGGCGTGTCGGGTTTCGGCATTTTTAACAAACTTACTTCAAACCAAACTTTATTATTGTTTTGATTTTATGTAATATGTCGTATCAGTCCAGTGTAGCGCAAGACAGTTTAGCTGCAGCGCAATTAGAGATGGCCGGTAACCCTAATGCTTTGGCCTTGCGTCGGCCATTCGACCCAGTGGCACACGACTTGGAAGCCAGTTTTCGGTTGACACGATTCGCCGATTTGAAAGGAAGAAGCTGCAAAGTACCCCAAGATGTGCTTGTTAAGCTCGTGGAATCCTTACAGCAGGACTATTCTCAGCAGGAACAGGATCAATTTATGCATGTGGCTATCCCGCGCATCGGCATCGGCTTGGATTGCTCGGTGACGCCGCTCAGGCACGGCGGGCTTTGTTTGGTGCAAACGACGGACTTTTTCTATCCCCTCGTAGACGATCCTTACATGATGGGGAAAATAGCTTGTGCAAACGTGTTGAGCGACTTATATGCTATGGGTGTTACTGAGTGCGACAATATGTTGATGCTGCTAGGAGTCTCGACCAAAATGACCGAGAAGGAGCGTGATGTGGTGATTCCGCTGATCATGAGAGGATTCAAGGACTCCGCTCTCGAAGCAGGTACGTCAGTTACAGGTGGACAGACTGTCATCAATCCTTGGTGCACCATTGGAGGGGTAGCTACGACCATTTGTCAGCCGAACGAATACATTGTACCGGATAATGCTGTGATGGGCGACGTGCTGGTGCTAACAAAGCCTCTTGGAACGCAAGTAGCAGTTAATGCTCATCAGTGGCTAGACCAGCCTGAACGCTGGAATAGAATCAAATTAGTAGTTTCTGAGGAAGATGTTCGCAAGGCGTACCATCGTGCGATGGACTCCATGAGTAGACTTAACCGCATTGCAGCAAGATTGATGCATAAATACAATGCCCATGGTTCTACAGACGTAACTGGCTTTGGTCTTCTTGGACATGCCCAAAATTTGGCATCCCATCAGAAAAATGAGGTATCATTTGTTATTCATAACTTGCCAGTGATAGCTAAAATGGCTGCAGTGGCCAAGGCTTGTGGCAATATGTTCCAATTACTCCAAGGTCATGCGCCTGAAACGTCTGGTGGACTTCTAATCTGCCTGCCCCGAGAACAAGCAGCTGCTTATTGTAAGGATATTGAAAAGCAAGAAGGGTACCAAGCCTGGATTATAGGTATTGTTGAAAAAGGGAACCGCACGGCTCGTATCATTGATAAGCCACGAGTTATTGAAGTGCCTGCCAAGGATTAAAACTATATTTCATGGTGATTGAAGTAAAAACATTTGATTTATTTTCTATATATTGTATGACCTGGATTAATTTCCTTAACATTATTTTAAAGCAATCTATTATTATAATTTTAAGTTGGCATATTTTTGTTTCACATCCTTTCATCATGACGGTATGGGTGTGACCGTTAGATGAAATTATGTGAAAATCATATAAAAGCTTCTAGAGATCTAGTGATTTGGTGTTAGTGATAAGTAAGAATTTATCACTATTAAATTACGAAATTAAGACAATTCCATTAGGTACCCATTGACACCTAACAAATGTTTGCAACTGTGGAATAACTTTGCAAATTGTGAGATAAGTATAATTACTAGAATAAAGTTATTTTTCAGTCAAGTGTTGCTGTTTTATTTTCTCAACGTATTTCCTTTCCTATCTTGTAATTGCACTTCAGTAATAATAATATTCAGAAGTAATTATGTAATTTTTTCTTTTCAGTGCCTGGCGAAGACCTTTCTTCACTTTTGATATTTACTTGCTTATCTTGATAAAGAAAAGACGACTGCAAATGTCTCATTGCAGTTTAATTATCATTAAATATTGTAAATAATGTTAATGTAATGAATCCTTGTTACTTTAAATAAATAAATATTATTATCACCTTGCAATGAGCCAATAGACAAATCTATAAATATTTATATCATTCACATTAAATAAATTACAATTTTTACACTTCATAAAAGTTACTACAAAACATCTTCAGGAACTATGGAAGTAAAAACAACAGACTTTATATAATTCATGTATTTATGTGGTCCTGTAATAAGTAACTAAGAATATACTGCAAATAAATGACCTAAAACAAAATTATAAAAGAAGTAACAGTACATTATAAGCCAATTTTCACATTATAGGGTCATTAAAACTTAATACTAAATTTCAAAGTAAATAAAAACCTATATTTGATATTATGTTAAATGAAAAGTATGCTAATATAGACAAAATTAGTTTTTTACTCTACTCTATTGTGTTCCTTCCAACACTGTTGAATTATTTACTGATCTATAAATAAAAAAATTAAAGCACTGTCTTAACAATGCAGGCAATTAAAAATACATTTAGGCTATGTATAAGCAAAAATAACTTGAGTATCATGCAAAATCACTCTAATGAGATTTAACTTTTTGAGTGCAACAAAAAATATTTCACCTTTATAAATGTATCGACCACGCAGAAATAACTTTATAGTATAAAAAGAAACAGGTATTTTCTTATCTGCTCATAAAATGTATGTATTGTACAAAACCATTGTTTAGTTATTATTAGACTATGTATTATAAAAAAGAAATAATGGAGTAATCAATTCTACCTATTTATTACATATTTCACCTCATACAATTTCAATTTTAATAAGTTTCATATTAAAGTTATGACATTTGTGAAATAATAAGTATGTGATGCAGATAATTATAATCAAGTAACATCCGTTATTAAAAATCAATCTATCCAATGTATAGCTATCAAAGATTGAAATTTGACAATTTCTCTGAGCTGAAAAAATAAATAACTAACAGATTGATTATCAATAATGGGCTTTAGACAAAACTAATGTATATTTCACTATTGCAATTAGTTATAATAATGACAGCTTGCAACTTCAATTGACTCAAGAACCTTGAATATTGTTACAGCCTTTTAATATTTAATTACTTGTGCACTCAATGGAATGCAGACATATTAATTAAGCATTTAAACAGTAATTATGCAGCTGTTTTGAATCTTTTGACTTCTATTTGCAAAATGTTACATTACTCTTTATATGAGGTGGCAAATTAATCATTATATTAATAGGCAAAATGTGTCCGATGTATGCTATGACACAAAAAATATTGTCCTATACTATGTGTATTGATATTTTTATCTTAACACAGCAACGCACACATGTCTATCAAAGAATCTACTGTAAAGAACAATATGATTGTGTGCCATGGATCTTGTTTGACACATTCAATGTCTATAAATATAAATGGGGCCTCATTTTCTTACAAATCTAACACTTCACAAGCCTACCATCACCATATGACAAATGATTTGACTTAAAGATTACACAGTACAAAATCATGAGTACAAAATGCATACCGTATATAAGAAAACTTTAATACAGATTATTATAATAGTACTTTTCAAAGGAATCTCTTTGAGCTTTTAAAAAGAATTTCTATGTGCCATTTTTATAACACACTTTAAATTTACTGAACACATTGTTAGTCTATGGTGTATAAAATAATATGAACTAATATATAATTAATTATTTTACTTTACCTAATAAAATATACAACTTGCTGCAAAAATAATTTTGACAAGTGAATTTAATTTCAAAAGCATTTTAATGTGCAAAACTTAGTTATATCATGGAATGAAAGATTCTGTGCATTTCATGAAAAATAATGGGAATATTTTATACAAGAAAAAAATATACATTAGATTTTCTACTAAAATCTCATTCATATAGTATATGGTTTATCATTGGATGTAGATCTCAATCTCTAATCCCTATTTTGGACTGTACCTATTATAATACCATCATTTATTAAATATTTTTTCCTAAAGCCACTGACTGGATTAGACATTTTTCATCAAATACACAGAACTCTTATAACTGGATCTATAATATTGTTTCTTAATATTGTTATCTATACAAGAGATTGTTTCAGATTTTTCAGAAATGGCACTCTGTCCTAAGACTCCCAATAAACATGAAACCAGTGTGTTTCGCGAATCATTGTATAATTTGACCTATATATGTGGAATAGAAATGTTTTTATAAAACTGTCATACACTTTGTAATGTCCATAACTGAAGCACAAAGTAACTAGTACTGCCTTTGAGCTTTTTCAGTTTAACGGAGAGTTTAAACATGGCCTTTTGCGTGGTCGGCTCTCATCACCATTTTGTTCGATACTACTTTGATCACGCTTCTTTGGGGAGGTGTTGTTCTGTAAAAATGTAGTTAAAAGGTTATAAACACAAAATAAACATAAATATAAGATCTAATCTTATCAATAGTCCGCATACTGGTGATAAATGATTGATTACCTTTTTCTCCCATTGCTGATGGAGATATCTTAATAGAATGTTCGTTTTTTCCGTTACGATTACTGAAAAATAAAGAAATCCAATGAGATATTGATCGTTTGGTACCAATAAGTAATCAAACTTTCAAGTTAGAGGCAATACTCAACTTTGCTCAGAAGGGATGTCTTTCGTCGGCAGGTATATTGACGGCCTTTTAGAACAGTTCCTAATGCCGTGGTCCGTATTGAATAATGTGAAGTTGTGTTCATCGTACGACGGCAAATCTTTTAAGAACTCCATTACAGACTGCAACAAGCCACAATTTACTTACAAATGGTAATTACGACGCCAAGCAACCATGCTTGCGATGCCAATTTATCATATTAAAAACAAAAATAAAACTTTACTAACCATTTCTATTTACCTTGATTTAATTGGAACGCACAACAAAACGATCAACACTTTGCTAAAGCAAATAAACAATAAAATAATCGAAAAATAAAACTTCCAACATTCATCCACAGAAGCTACCAGATGAGAATGACAGTTGAGTGAGTGGAGTTGCCTTACGACACAATGCAATTTACCGATTACCGATCATTCGGCCGATTCAATATAACAATTTTATATAAGATGTATTTTGTAATGAATAATTTTAATAAACAAATTCATACATTCGTAGCAAATAATATATTTTTAATAAAAATTCGACGTTGCTCTTCGATATATCTCTTTGAAAAAAAAATCGGAAATTACTTATTTACATAAACATGCCTACTCGGCAAGAAATCAGTGTTACCAGTTCATAATATTATTATAGATCTTTTCTTTATTTGTAAAATAGGGAATATGCATGTGATTTAGATTTGCTTGTTATTTTTTTCCTCGGTACATTACAGTCCTGAAATTACATGTAAACCATTATTTTTTCTTTATTTCTTATTAAATTACTTAAAACTTTAATCAAAAATCGTAAATTATGCGAGCGAAATTCAAATTTGCAAAACGCATTCCCATTGGTCGAATCGAAAAATGACGTCACATAGCGTGTTAAGATGTTTATCGGCGTCGATATTCAAACTATTTGAGAGAATAATTGTGTTTGTCTATATTCCTACAGTGTTATTTATTACCTAGTGCATTTTTTGTACATAGTATTATTAGGAATAATCAAGAAAATGATTGAAAGTAGTTTTGTCAAAGCACAATCGGACTATTTACCTAAAATATGCAAAATGAATAAACTGGTTTTTATGCATAGGTCAATTCAGATATATTTAACTGATCATAACTTATTTTGTTAATATCCTTCTTTTTTTCATTTTTTTTTAATATAGGAGCAGCAGACGAGCATACAGTCCACCTGATGGTAAGTGGCTACTGCCGCCCATGGACATCTGTAATCAACCCCAGATAGGATTAGATATTCCTACCAGAGGTTGGCCACAGATGCGCCGCTACCCCTGAGGACTAAGCTGGAACGCCTCGGAAAAGTGTCTCCCTTACCACACCCTTTAAACCGGAACAGTTATTAGGTATAAATAGGTGTGGCGGTGGTGCCGCCGGAGTCGAACCACAAAGGGTTCTACCACCTTCAACCTATCACCTATCGTCACCTATCTTAATAATATTATAATAGATTATAATATAATGCATTTTGTTTGTTTCAAATAATAGTGTTTGATGTAGAAGTCGATAAGTACCTAACGAAGTAGATGAACAATGCAATATTTTAAAATTATTTACCTAAAATTATTGTTTGCCATAGTAAATCCAAATGTTAATGCGATTTTGGAGATACTTTATCTGTTTCCTATAATCTTGCACCACATTTTTCGTATTTTCGCATATTTTGCAAAAGAAAAAACACTATTTAATGTATTTATAGTAGTGGTTTTGCACAATAACTCTAGGAAATATTTATAAAGTGGTTATTTAGCCTTTCCCATGATGTAAATAGCGATGAAACCTGAAAAAGTTTAATAATACCTTTATGTGTATACAGTTATCATCAATATCAATACAAATCACGCGACGTGACGTAATTCAAAGAGCGCGTAAAATGGCGGCGTTCAAATGTGTCAAATTTTATTGATACTTTAAATAATTTTTAAAAAAATATTTCAAACACTAATAAAATTGTTTATATTTTTTACTATGTCAAAACGATGTGATAAGTGGTTTAAAATAATAAAATAAAAAATGTGCATATTCCCTATTAAGTCAATTAAATATACTTTTACTATATTAATAAAAATCTCATTTTGTATATGACAATATTACGAATAAAATAATGGCGCACTTTTCAAAAATCGAATAACGAACTTTTAAAAAAAATCAGTTTAACGAACCTACGACCTAAAGCAAGTTGGTTAAGTATAGGTATATTTGTATCTAAGGTAGTTGAAACAAATATGTACCACTTAGTAAATGCAAATTTTAGTAGAACTTATAACCCAAATAGTAGACAAAATGCGTTATGTGACATAAAAAGGTTATTAACTTCACGAGATACTGCAGCGCAAAATAAGGCTTGTGGATACCTAATAGAAGTAATTAATAGGTATAAATTGAATTCAAACGAAAGGACTTGCATGATCGAATACTTGCTACAAAACGATATTACGGTTTTCCTCTGTGAAGCTACTTCTAACTTGGATTTTTCACTTTTTCGGTAAGTAGGTAAAATTTCGCAAAGTAGGTCTGCGTCAGCGACTGTGTGAATAGAGTGATTCCTTTTATTATTATTGTTTATATTTCTAAATTTATAAGGTATAGTCAGGGTAAACGGCTAGTCCGCTCTGAATATAGAAATGAATCGCGTCGCCATAGTAAATTGTATGATTACACCCGCTCGCAACAACTTCAGAGCGGATTAGCAGTTTGGCGTGGACTATACTTAACATATTACCTACTCAAAAGTAAGTAATAGTCAGACTAACCTTAAATAATACTCAACAAAACATCCTTTGAGAACTGAAGTAAGCAATGCAATAATTTTATTGTACTAGTACGACATATTATTCCAACATGGTCTTATGGAGCTTTATAACTTTTATATTCTCATTGTTTACCAAATAAATCATAAATAAATGATAAAGAACGGTGCTATCCTGTATCCGCCTGCTATGGCGCTCGCGTGGTTTCTTCGCGGAGGAGCACGCGGCGCACGCGATGGCGGCGGTGGTGCGGACCCTGGCGCACTACTCCGCGACCGGCTCACATGCCGCTGTGGACGCCTGCTTGCATTTTATATGCGATTTACTTAATGGGTAAGTTTGGTTACCTTGGTTACTGATTGGCTACGGGTTGCTCCTAGTTATGTTATGAATTTTATGTTATATATGAAGTAATCTTAGAAAATAACACCTAAACATACCAAAGTATTTTTAGTTTTTTATTCACCAATTAAACAACGCTCAAAAGTTCACAAGGACAGGTTCTTATCATAGTATTACATTAAGTTTAAAGGTGGTAGAACCCTTTGTGGTTCGACTCCGGCGGCACCACCGCCACACCTATTTCTACCTAATAACAGCAGTGTTAGGCGCTGCTGTGTTCCGGTTTGAAGGGTGTGGTAAGGGAGACAGACTTTTCCGAGGCGTTCCAGCTTAGTCCTCAGGGGTAGCGGCGCATCTGTGGCCGACCTCAGGTAGGAATATCTAATCCTATCTGGGGTTGATTACAGATGTCCATGGGCGGCAGTAGCCACTTACCATCAGGTGGACTGCATGCTCGTCTGCTACTCTTATATTATAAAAAAAAAAAAAAAAGTCATAGGTAACGTGTCTGTGACTGCCACAGACCTATATTTAGATATAGGTCTGTGGTGACCGCAGTAGATTAACTTCGTACTGTGCTGCGGGTAGGCGGATGGATTAAATCCTTTACATCCATGGCTAGATATCGAGTGGTACTATTCGTTACACTACTCTTTTAAATAATACGCAAACATCTTATATTTCTTGGGTAGACAAACAACGAACACACCTCCAAAAATATCTAAAGCGATTGACGACAATTATTTCTCATTTTATTCCACAGAATCAGCTTACACCGAACCACATCACCATTATCCTTACAAAGCGCTTACAGCACTGAGCAGTTACTTGCTTGCTTAAACGCTTTAGTCCCTCGAATCAATACAAATCCAAATACAGTACTCCGCAGCGCTCTTGTTCTGAATGCTCTGGTATCCTACCAGCCTCCAAACTTAGCTATTCGAAGCAGTACAGCCAAGTGCTTGATTGAGGTGCTTAAGCAGTGGTTTGAGTTGCTTTTGGCCGCACTTAACCATGTAGTGTTGGTAGGGGATAGTGAACATTTTGGAATGTTCTTGGTTGTAATGTGCCAAATTGGGGTGGATAGTTTAAGGTGCGTTTCACTAATATATCTAATATTCTTACAATATTTTGCCTGAATTTTTTTATTATATTAAGTTTGCTAATTTTGTAATTTTCCTTCTAACATAAATGATGATTGAAAGCCTTTGATGATGTTAAACTGTTGTGTATAAAGGTTGAGAAAACTTCTAAACCATGGAAATCAGCCAGCAGATTTTGTTCAAAGCATTTGTGTTGATATTCAAGAAATCAACTCATTAAAACAATGCGCTTCTGAAATCAGTGATACAATTCAAAGAGTAATGGCTGATCTTATTACATTTGTAAAGGTAAAAACATAAATACACCTCAATGATATTTTAATATACTTACTATAACTAAATGATACCTCACTATTCATATTATTTTAGGACAATCAAAACCAAATAAATTCAGAGGAATATACAATATTTTTGAAACTTCTACTTCATTTTCTTTATGATACCACGCAAACTGAAGCATCTATGAACTTTTGTGATCTATTATTTTCCAAAGGTTACCTCACTATGTTGCCACAAAATCAGATATCAAGGTAAAGAAATAAGAAACAAGAAAAAATACCTATCAAAAACCAATAAATCTAAAATAGTGGAAAATATGTAGATATGTTTTATTTTTATTTTAGAGGTGATGGAATGATACGCAAAGTTAGCACTTTAGTTTTGGGAGAAATGCTTAAGGCTTTAGCGGGAAAATATCTTTTTAGTAACAATGTAAATGACGAAAATAATAAAATATGTACTATCGATAACAAAGTAAGTAAAGCGTACACTTAAAAGTCATTAAATTGTATCCTTTATATTTAAAAAAATAAATATCAAGAATGAATGAAAAATAAATTAAAATAACGTTTTTAATTCCAGCTTGATTTAGTAGAGTTGCAATATGGAATCGAAAAACCTGAAAGTACTGGATTGCTTTTACAGAAAAGTCAGCCTTACAGCTTACTCATATACATTTATTTCTACTGCCAATCTTCGGAGAAGTATCAGCATATTATATTTTTTTATCACTTTTGATTTTATCAGTTTTTTTAAATAAATCAAATCAGGCAAATAGGGTTCCTGATAAAAACGGTTACTTGTCCCCTTTGAGCATTTGCTACTCCAAGGCAGCAATTTATGCAAGGGTTTATAGTGAAAGCATGTTCTCTAGTTTTAACAATATGATTTTTAAAGGCCTTCCAAAGTCACTCCACGTCTTATCTAGTCTACGTGGTGTAAATAAACTTTTGGGAACAACGGGCACTTACCATATCATAAGCCATTATCTAGACAATTTAAAACTCGATACGCTTACAAATATTACTATTCACGGATAAATGAAAGTCACATTAGACAAAAATATATACCTTAAAGTAATTAATGGAAAGAAAAAGACAGATAACATATTAACAATCCTATTTTCACTTACTTCATCTTTTCACAATGTTTTAGTCCTGAAGAAGCCACAGCACCGTTATTACCATTCTTGGTACAACATATCCTGCATCTGCCTAAATTCTTCAAACCGCCTCCTCACATAGTGAAAGCGCTCTGGCTTGTTTTTGCTGTAATAACCTTTTAATATCGTTTACTTACTAACATGCTATTGCATATTTTATTCCATTTTATATTGATATTTAAAGTATTCACTACTATCCCATCAATCCATACTCATCACAATTATGGTTTGATTTTGGCTGCCACATTGCGGTCTTGAACGTAATTAAAATTTAATCTTAAAATACTAAAGATTCCCCGATCAAACAATTATGACAATCAAACAATTATAATTTGTAATCACGAAAATCTACATACTTACTTTCAGTTAAAAATTGGTTCATATCCTTTGATTAATTCAAGCATGACATCTTCTTTCTGGGAAACCGCAAAACCTTTATTAAGTAGTCTTATAAAGTAAAGTCTCATGAAGCCGAGCATAATTTACGTTACTCTTACCATAAACCTTTAACTTTACAAACTTTCATCATTAAATAAATAAAATTTATGAATTTATACAGATGTCAACCATATCTAATGGTTCCATAGAATCGCTAGACGAAAGGGTCTACCTCGAGAAAGCAACGGACCGCCTAGTCACATTGTTACAACCGGACCCTTCTGTGTACTATACGCACAATCCTGCTATTTTATTCTGGGCTTTCACATCGTTGAGGATCCCTAATCATGTTAGAATACAAGTTGTAAGTAGGAATTTAAGGTATCTCTAATAACTACCAATATTCCATTAAGAAATCATTTTAGTCGCTCTTCAACTAGCTGCAACCCTTTTAATATTGCATTACTGAATATCTTACTTACTATAATCTTACCATAACTGGGAGAGACTTGGAGCGTACTCAAACACGCTTCTTGCATACGGGAGGAAAGGTACAGAAGTTGGGTTAGTAGTTAGAAGGTTTAAAGACTGTATTGAACACCTGGTAACTATGGCTTACCTTTGAAAGTATGAAGCCGTCTCGCTAACAGCTTTTATGAAAGAAATGTCATTCTTAGTAGAAGGAAGACTTATTCAGTTTTGTTGGTTTTATTTGCTGCCACTATATTTAAAATCGAATACACTGTTCCTTTTACCCTCAATCTCTATGTTAAAACACGATAATTTAAACTAAAATATGTATTATGTTAGCTATCTCAATGGCTCATGACAGAAGATGCGTTACCAGAAGATCTTATAAAAGAACCATTAGTTTGGGAACTTCTCCTAAATGTCCTAATACAGAATCGTGATGATTCCATTCTAATAAATTGTAGAGAAGCACTCAATATATGTATAGAGGAAGGAGATGACAATGCGAAACAAGACTTCGCATTACTTGTATGGTCGATGTTACCAGAAGTACTGTCGAAAACATTGATAGACTGTGAAAGCGAAATAGGTAATGTTTGTACTATATGATTATTTATACGTAAATAGATAAGTAGTAAGAGTTTTGATCAATCTCGTCTATATAACTGATAAAAGCCGTATAGTAGTGTATAGATCTAAAGTACATGGCTGTGATGTAGTAAAAAAAGAATCTTTTGTTAGGTAGATTCTTTTTTTATATAGATTGAAGTAGTACCTACAAGCATGCAAACCACCTGACTACCAACATTGTGCCTGTGTATAAATACCAGCGATCATGTATTAATTTAGCGTGTGTTTCACGTCAAATAATATGCAATCTTCCAACACTTACGTGACTCTTGTAAAATATTCTTCATATTCTTGTACGTTTCGGGATATGTATGAGCGTTCGTGTTGAATTTATTTAAAACAGAGAAAACATTTTCAATATCGTACTTACCTAAGTCTTAAAATATTTAGTAAGTAAGTGTTTAAAACGCTGATACAATACAATACAATACAATTCGTTATTTTTAATTGAACAAGTTGGTATTTTCCTTACTTGATTAAATCAATTATACCCAAAATCTTAGTGTAAGATTTGTACATACACTCCGGACTCCTTTTCTATCGCGCATTTAGGCCCCAACGAATATTCCACTCCTATTCGAGGCGTTCCAGCTTAGTCCTCAGGAGTAGCAACTTATCCCACATGATCGACATCAGATAGTGCTCCTATTCTATCTTATATTGATTACGAGATGTCCCTCGCCAGTTCCCATTTATCATCAGTTGGACTGCAAGCTCTTTTGGTATATTATAAAAAAAGTAAAGCCCTCTAATGAGTTCGTACTGCATGCAGGTTCCAACATCTGCTACCTATTAGACATGGCAACGATACTGCAACCACAAGAAGTCAACACTTCAACTTGCCTAAAAATAGGTGTCCTCATTACAACAATGTTCTCGAAGAACTCAGAAAGGCCAGGGGATTTGGACACTAAGTACCATTATGAATATGTGTGTCTGAAGTTATGTCTATTGCTTCTCGGTTTGTCTAATAATCAAAACGATCAAAGAGGTAAATTCCAATTTTATTAACACAAACCACTATATCTTCTACTTCTTCTCAAACTTCTATATCTTAGAACTGGCAGTTATTATAAAACAAAACCCGACTGCTAAAATATAGCTTATGGTTAGTCCCTTAATTTCGACGATTCTAAAAGCACCTCATATGTTAAAATTCTTTAAGCCATTTGCGCTGAAGAGCATGCAAAAGAAAGAAACATACATGTTCGGGTCAACATATCACCTATAATAATAAATGACATCATGTTAGAAAGTTATTGTATGAGAGCTTATAACCGTTGAACGCGATTTAACTAGTTCTATTAAACTTTAAATCGTTTAATCAAATTTAAATAAAGCAGTTAGTTTTAATGATTAAAACTTAAAGAAATTAAGTTTCGAATTACACTTGATTGTATTCACAGAATTACATACTAGAAATAACAAATTAAAAATTAACATATATTTACAGTTCTTCTAACATACATAAACCGAGTAGGCTTCCTCCCAAGTGTCCTGACTGCGTCGAACTCTACGGACGATAGAGTCGCGTGCGCGGCGCTGCAGTTACTCTCCTATGTGGTACATTACTTCACTAGGAATAAGTATCAGGTATATTCATTTTATTATACTAACTTTGACAGTACTGCTTGCGTTCCTGAAATTTTGGAACGGACTCCGTGTTTCTTGTTAAATACTTACTAATTACGATGTTTCTTAACTTTGCCTTATAACAGCGCTGTCAAGCACTACTTTGTATTATAGTTTGTAGTCTAATGTTATAGTTAGGAAATACATTCTAGGCATGCTAGATTAATACCAAAGAATTTGAAACATGTTAATTAAATCAATAGAAATATCTTGTAAAAATGTAAAATTTTAAAGGACTTCGGGACGAACTGAAAACTATCCTTATCTTCAATTTATATACCTTATTTATTATTTTATTATTAATAATTTTCCCCAATTCTTTTATACAGTTCCGAACTTTAGTAAACCACGAAAATATGAAATTTTCTTGTAATGCTAAAATTACAATCTTGATAACAAAACTTACTTCGCTTATTAATGTCACGTTATCTTTAAGCTTTATAAATCTCTTTACAGCCAAAAGCAGTACTAGAAATCCAAACAGACTTAGTGATAAAATCTCTCCGTAGAGACAGTACGAACGAGCGCGGATCATCATTACTACAGCTAGTGTACATGACGCTTAACTCTATGAACTCTCCTTTAGTACTGACTCAGAGTACGTCAGTAGCGTCAGATACTCAGCAATCTGACGCTTTGAGAGCGCTGATGTTTAGGATACAGACGATGCTGTGTTGTAGGGTTAGTTGTTTATAAAATGAAGTAATAAAACATACTTGTAATACAATAATAATAAACAAGGAATTTTAGTCAATTCGGTATGGATAAACAAATTAAAAAGATAATAATGAAGGCGATGCTATAGTTACGTGGTTAATGGTAACCATACTGTTCAAAAACGCATAGAGAGTTCCGGGTTCAATCCCTGAACAGGCAATAACTGTCTTTAATATGTATGTTAATAATTACAGGTTTCTGTTTTAGACAGGTTTATTGTAGGACTCGAAGACATTCTAGTATAGGTTTATGATGCTTGCCAGTTTCAAATTTAATAGTGTTATGTAATTACCCTATTTACATTAGGATTCGGAAAACCAATCATCAGCTGGATGGAAGACGCTCAGTTCTATCTTCAAGCACGCCATAGTATCTAAGAATGATCCTAAATTGGTGGCCACCCTCACTTCCCAACCTTGGACATACACACTAATACGGTTCCAACTCACACAAAATATCACACAAGAATTCCTCTCCTTTATACAAAGCTGGCTCACTCTTCTCAAAATAACTATTAAAAAGGGCCAAGAAGGAAATAAATCTTTACTTTCTAAATACAGCCTCATAACAAGAACTTTAGTTATGATAAAGAAGAATTTGGTAATAGGTGAAGAGTTGAAAGAAATGCAGGAGAACGTCCAACAAATTGTTAAGGAGATTTTAGAAGAATTTTGTGTTAAGACCTGAAATGATTATTGTCATCTAACATTTATTTTTATTTTCAATCACTACATTTCTCTATTATTTTATATAATAATATAAATGACAGAAATAACACACAGAAGAATAGTTTTGTTACAATAATAAATTTATTGATTTTAATTAAATCAATTATTGACGATGTTTTATTTAAATATTTAAAGTTCTCTTTAATATACATGTTTAGGTATAGAGAATACAATTAAAATAATAATCAATAAGTGCCTTATTTATTTTCTTAGTTTTTGACGACATCTTTTTCGTTTTTCAGACTTAATAATGTCTATTTCCCATAACACATTTTACACATAAAAACATAAAACATAATTATATCATACACTTTAAAATATGTAGGAATTTAACTATTATATTCGTGCGGATGTAATTACTATTTCCGTTAATTGGATAATTTTGTAGAATGTAATGAAATATGCTTTCCACTTTTCCTGTATTACGACTTTGTGGTTAATGAACTATTAAGAATTACACGTCCAAAGTAATTGAACGAGAGTTACGGAGGATTATTAACTGGCCTCTTTCACTCTTCATTTGTTTTGAGCAATTACATTTTCTATTATATTTACAGTTTAATAAACTTTTCTTATTTTTGACGTAAAATCGACAAGGAAAGTTCCGGTACAGCCAATTTAGCAGCTTTCAAGATTATCGCAGAAATAAATTAATTAAGGTTAAATTTTGTAATACCGTGTAAATAAATATTATATAGCTACTTATGTGAGTTGTATTCTAATGGAAATTCGTGGTTATTTTGAAATAGACACTTCATTTTAATTTACTCTGCACAGTTTTCCACGATTCCACAATATTCCGACAAGGTTCCAATAAAACTTTAGAAGCTGAAGCAACGGTTGCTAACTTTATTTTGATGATGATTCAGTATCAACTGTAAACAATAGCAACCTGGTAAGGCACAAAAATATGCTGCATACTTTATAGAATAACGCATAATATGCAAATGGCACCCAAACAATATGTTACGTAGGTACTGATAATTAACTTTCTATTTTATCGATTGTCCAAAATATTCCGGAACCACTTTCCATACATTTTACATTCTGAAGGACGAGAGAAATTATAGTATCATGCCTACATATATGTGCTCGACGGCTTGAGTTGAATAGAAATGAGCATGAAAGCAAGAACAATAGATAATATTTATCTATGCAACATTCATGGGCTTTTCTTATTCATTGAATATTTGATTTGAAGGGATTGGTAGGTTCCCTCGACTTTTACTACTTTTGATAAGATGTAATGTAAGATGTTTAAGATTCAAGATCCTTAAATAGCTCTACAAGTTACAACTTTATGAAAATTATTCACGAAAGCCTAATAAAACCTAAGTAGGTAAAATCTGTGTGATGCTGTCGCCAGGACCCTTAGGTTTTGTCCAAGGAATTTTAACAAATACTTAAGTCCAAGTGAATATCGTAGGTATGGTTATTTTATTGGTACTTAAAATCCTTTAAATCAATTTGAGAACAGCGATCATTCTAACTAAATAAATGCCAAAACTTTCACTATCACCTCTGAACGCATCTTCAAATACCTACTTGGTGTCCATAAGAAGGAAAATGTTTTTAATTATAATTACGCAACGTACCTAATACGCAGTTTTAATAAATCTTTTATTATAATCACTTTTTTCACTTCCAAATAAAACTGTGCCACATTACTATACACATTTGCATCTCTTTCACCGTTGTGTTAGAATAAGTGAAATTAATGAGTATAAGCATTCTTACGAGTTAGACGGTTTGCACATGAATGTTTGTTCAAAAGCTATAACTGCCGTTTAGTTAACGAACCATTTAACGGTTACCTGCGGTATACGGATTTGCTACCACTATTATGTTGTGGGGATAATTAGGAGTTTAATATAATCAGTCTAAGAATGAATGAACATACGTAGATTGGTACTAGAATGTATTGAAGTGGAGTCAAATCATGGAATACAGTGCGTATTAGCGCGTGAGTAATGAGTATTGTTTATCATTAAAGTCTAGTAGAAGCATTGCTTTAATTGACTCCTAAGTCGGCTTTCATTTTATTTTAAGATAATGCTGATTAGAATGTCTTTTCTAAAAGTATTTTGTAACATTTCCCCTTTAGAAAAAAATGTAGTCGATGCGCAATTGAACGGTTATGACCGGCAGAAATACTGCTGCTAAACTGCAAAGTCTGCCTAAGACATAGACTTCAAGTTAGTAGATACTCAGAACTGGAAAAATGTAAGATAAAATAATGTAATTTCTTGTAAAATGTTAGAAACCAACGTCTAAAATTCTGTATTTATTTAATTTGTCGAACAAAATATTAAAATTATTTACAATCTGAATATTTGGTGAATTTTTCATTAATTAAAAATTCTTTAGCCAACTGATAATCTATACGTTGTCTGACAACTCATCAAAATTGGCTTCATTACACTCTATAAATCAAATAATAGTGGTGGCTGACAGATATAGATCACCACCACTTTTCCGTAACCTCCCCGGCGGCGCGTGCGCAGCGTCAGTCGAGCGCACCGCTCGAGCCAGGCGCCACTCCGCTGCCCAAGTGTTACCAGTGTGTGTCAGTGATGCTGGCGTGTGTACCCACCCTTATACTGTGATCGCCGACATGTCGATTGTTAGAACTGTGGACCGTGTGAAAATGTATCGTAAGTAACTAAGTTATATATTTATTTATGCGTAAAAAACTATGCAGATTTATTTTTATTTAATTAGCGAAACAATATTTGTAAAAAAGTTTAAGTATTAATTCAATCTAGAGTAAGATGAACGCTCCTATGAACTTTGCGTTAAATATCGATTAAATATAACCACAAGAAATATTTCAAAATATAGGTACAATTTACTCATTAATCAAATAATTACAATGGCCAATGAATACCCACATTTTTTAAATAAAATTTAACAGATTATTGATATGAAGTTCATGTTAATAAATAATCCTTGCGACAGCTATGTATAACAATATCGCCTTCCTATTCTGTAAGAATATTAATATTTCTAAGTAATTTTTATTACATTCCATAACATTAAAAGTGTCTTCAACGAGCTTAAGTGAGAAATGTAGGTAAACAGTGCAATTATGATAAAGTCGTCGGTTATGGTACAATTATATGCGGGACCGTTAGCGGGCAGCGGCGCGTTCCGGAGCTCGCAATGGAGCGGAGGATTGGATGCCGCTTTGAGAAAAGTGGGCTTTGAATCCGGATCCTATTATTCATTTCACTTAGTATTCTCGAAAAACACTTCAAGATACTTGCAAGAACCTGTAATCTAATGGTAATCCAGTGATAATAATGGTAGAGACAACACATATGTTGAAAACATAATTAATATTTGTGCTTCAAGTTTTCGAGTTTATTTACGTATTCTACACAACAAAAATACGATAAAACGACGACAAATGGACATAAAGCAATGTTTGTTATATTGATTGTTATACCTTCTATTAGATATATTTTTTTACGATTTAAGACTCTACTAATTTAATAGCTCCGATTGAATGATGATGATCTACAATATCTCATTGCTTAAATTAAGTACATTGTATAGAGTTACGTACTGTACTATATCAGTTCGTAGAAGTTACAGAGTTTTACCACGGCATCTACGATGGGCTGCGGTTTTTCCACTCAATTCCATATCTCCCAATTTCCGTTTTTATGAAATGTACCAAATGAGCATCAAATCCAAGAAAGATAAGAATAAAAAGTTCACACTAAAAATATTTGTTCTACTTTGCAAGTATCTATACTTAGGCTGTCTAACATAGTCAAATTGTCAAAGACCTCAAGATAAACTAGTTTACCCGGACATTTAACCTACATCTTAACATGAGCAAATATTAACGATAAGTTGACCGTGGGAAATGTAGCAGGAAAACGTTAACAGTTTATTTTATATTCTGCCATAATTACCTCGTTATTGCTGAACCTATTTAAATTCATACAATTATCTAACGCGGTCTTATTGTGTATTTTTAGTTCATTCATTATATTTATAACACTACGATATTTAAGCACCATTTTATCTTTAATTTAATAAATCTAAAAAAGTTCCCTCCGTGCTAACTAATCTCATAATAGAAGTCTTTACCGGGCAATGAGCTACGCTTTACGAAATTATTCAGGACATTTGAATAGAAATTGAAATATAAACGACGAACCAATTTACGTGAGAGAGGTCAACATAATTATGGAAAATTCGTGTCATTATTCCAAACTGCATCTTTATGGGTTAAAATAGCCAACTGAACTTAAATAAACAGTTATTCATTGTTTATTCCACAAAAATAGAAAAGAAAGCGTGATAGATTAAAGTTTCACTTTTATTGTTATAAACTTTGTTAGAGTTATAATTTCTCGTTCAGAGTCTAATAAGTATTGTTTGGGCTAGGCAGAGGTACTAGAAAAGTTATGCAATTTTAAATAATTGCCTTCTTCCTATATTAACAAAGCGGTTTATTTATAGTATTCTACAAGATTTTTACATAATAACAATAAATACAAAATTTTAGGGCAACTAACTTAAAATCTTCAGGAGTAGCGAACGACCTGCGGCTCTTTCTCCCTTTGTTAACATTTAAAAGTCATTAAGAGTAATTTATTCTCGAGAATTGTTGAATCAAATCGATTCCCTATCTAAAAGAGGTGTGGTCAGAGGAAAGTTCGACGCACCCATGATTTGAATTCGTTTCAGTCACGGTCAGTTAATTTCGAAATGATAAAGGAACAAAGGGCTTTTAACTTAGTACAGTAGCATAGGTACTCACTTGTTTAAATCTACCATATTACTCGTATTTAAAATCATATTTTCTTCATAATATTTTGATCGGATAGGCCTGTACGAGACTTGATGTATGTATGCACAGATGTAATTGAAGCCTCATTGTGTAGACCAATATTTATATGACAATACTTACTTAGACGAATTATAGCAATTCCAATATAAAAAGGTTGTGTTCTGTTAATCATAAATATTGATACATTTACACTGTTATCGAAGTAATTTATTCCAAGATTATTCTGTTAACGTTTAATAGACAATCATGTCAGTAATGAGTCTTCATAGATACAAGATGTAATAGAGTTAATTGAGGAAATGACTGTGTATCAGTAAGTAGTGTGACAGCATGAGGTTTATCTATGTAATTAGAAAGCAAGACTAAAGCTGCATTCAGCGGAAGTCCACGATGCATGTGGTGTCCGAGGAGGAATCTATAGGTTTACTCTCGGATTCGTTATTACACAGAAAGTAAATAAAAGAAGTCGAATAGTAATCGAATATATGGTTCATCAGATGCATGTTACAATTTTTTTATTTTTTTTATTTTAAGTAGTTCGGAAGATATTTCGGCTTTGGAAAACCAACGGTAGAATGTTCGAAGGATAAAAGTATTTTTAGCTTGCATCAATTATTATTGGTGTATCCCATCGATGCCCAGAAATGACATGGGGATGCCTATAAATAATGATTGTAAAATGTATGTATATCTTTTTTAAATATATTTATCATAAGAAATTGTCGTAATTTCGAGGTACCTATCATCAATTCGTACAAAACTAGATAAAATATCATTACAGTTTACCGGTTGCATTAATTCACAGCAATGAAATGAAACTCATCATTATTATATTTTCTATCAATCAGTCAATAGCCTCTGGGAACAATGTAATCATTTCCTACTATGTAAGATATAATTTTCTATCTAAACGAGATAATGTTTTGCCGTCGTTGTGGTTGTGTGACAGGCCAGTTTTCTTGCCTTCATCATTATAATAATAAGCTGGTTAAAGGCGTAATATTTCTGATATTATGCTAAACTACGCCTGCGGCTATTTTATGGACATGGTTAACGGTACTTGTACTTTATGACGTATTTCAACAATATCGAAAATAATATTGATTGTTACAACAATCGTAAGCAATGAAATAAGTAACTAGTAATTAAATTTTATCACGGAATTTAAGTAATAGACGAGCACGTAGACCAATTGATGGCGAGTTGACGTTTGTGGTCAATCCCAAATTGGTTGTTGAAGACTAAATTGAAACAAATCATGTAAATGCCAATGCTCTACAAGGAAACACAACTTTGACCATCATAATAAAACAGAACAGTACTTTACACTGCAGCTGTAAGGTGCCTATTCGGCGCGGGTTCAGTTGAATTTCCAAAAGTTTCTTCCTTAGGACGTAGGTATTTGACATACGTCGTAAGTACGAGTAGGTACCATTAAAATCGACTCTACTAAGTACTCAATTTATGTTACTATACTAATTACAACTCAAAAATAGTTATTCATTTATAAATCAATGCAAATTAATAGAAATAATTCAAACAGAAAGTAGAGGAATAATGATTTCTACAGAATAAAATATCTAATAAGTAAAATGGTGGTCATAACTGAGCGAATTCTGTGGTTCCACCCGGCTGGTCTCCGTCGCGACGCCCGTACTTTATGAATTTAATAAGCAATTTCTCCTGTTTGCAGATTTTCGGATAGTTAAGAGTAACTTTACAATTTTCCAAATTTTATGAAAAAACGGACAACTTATAAGCTATGATGCAACAAAATTCCTAACAATTTACAAAGTTTAGTGTTGAATGCAATAACTAAATTTAGGCAAATACTTGTCTTATTCTGTATCGTAACTCTAATAATCTACTTAGTTATCTAGGTAATATTTGTACATCCTTCGATCCTTCGTTTTGAAAAGCTTGGATTTCATAACTACTTATATGTAAAAGTCACATATGCGTCCAAAATTAATCGGTAGGAGTAATAGCGTATCTGTGGTTATCTTCCGGCTGAACTCAATACACTTTAGGGTGCCTCACAGTCACAGATGTTTATTACGACCGATTGCAAGATAAAAACAATGAAAGTCGCCATTACTTTGCTACGGTAACTGCCCTAGAACACTGCACACACGATAAACGTTAAACTCAGTATTGTGCGATGTTAATCGGACTAAACAGAGAAACATTTGTACGCTCCGAATTCGGGTACTAATTAACTTTCACTGAAAGAAAAGTGTAGGGCTCATACGGTCCCGTTACGTAATATAGGTATTGCTTACGCCGTGGCCATCCTTTTACGTCATGTTATGTGGAAAGCTGCCCATAAAAATATAATGAATCACATAGTTAAATGTACAGGCCATTTATTTTATTACCGTTGCGTAGCACTATACGTAAGTTTAGCTGACATGCGTATAAATATGTAACATCAATGAAAATTAGAACAAAAATATGAGAGGTAACCATTACGTATTTTATAGACCCGAACTAAGTTTTGTTTTTATAAATGGAATTTAAATAGTGGAATTGTGTTTAATGTATGGCCTAACACAGTAAATTAAACTTATGTACCCATACATGTTTTATCAAAATTTGTATAACAAAATATTCTTTAAAATCGTAGCCTGTTTTATACTACTACTATTTCTTATCCTGTAGACGTCCGCGCTATATAAAAAATTAAATGTCGTAAAAGTGTCCTCTTAATTCTACCTTTTAAGTACCGACAATAGTTATACCCACTTTGTTCTTTTTTGATATAAGGTAGAGGCACTTATATGAGGCGTTCAATCTTAAGATTAAGATAAGGACTCACAGGACTCCGTTTATATACCCATGGGTAGTAGTCGCCACTATCCGGTGCTTATTTACTTCATCAATTTTATAAAAACCTAATTGCGACAATGGTCAGCTTTCTGTCTCCACTTTTCAAAACAGTTATTCTATACACATAAATACTGTGAAACGCTTGTAATTCTTTCATATATTAATAATAAAATGCAAGGTATAATTATTCCTTCAACTGGAAACTCTCTGTAATCTATCTGTATTCATCTGTCAATCATGGACTAGCCATGAATCAGCAAGTCTGATGCTCTTTTCCTGTGTTCATTGGTTGCAGTTGATTTCTCTTTTTTTCTATGCATACATATTTACCTATCTTTTTATTTTTGTATTTGTGTCATGGTACATTACTCGATTAAATAAAATAGAAAAAAATAGATTTATCTATTACCAGTCTGACTTCAATATGACCACGAAATAAAGTAAAATGCTTTAACAACCACAATGAACCATGTCGATAGGTCTATTTTTTGGGTATCAAATTTGTTTGATCAAAGAAAGATGCCTACACACGATTAATTTAATTTGAGGAAAATAAGATTTATTATTTTAATTTTGTTTTTGTATACTTTGTTCACTTGCAAACAAGTTGTAGCTATTCGTCAGTGGATTTGATACACATAAACACACACTCATTACCTATCATCTAGAGTTCAAATCCAAACATCTTCGTTCAGACAGACATCCATTTGGATGTCTGTCTGGACGGAGGTGGAACCCATAATCCTTAGTGACAGATAGGTGTGTCAACTGTAAAGCCATAGCTCGCCATGCTAATCATCAACAACATAAAACAACACAAACTTTCCATTAATGCGATATTACGTGTAAGCTATTACAATATCCCAGTGCGCGGGCAGCCTAATGAAGAAAGAAAGAAAGTGGTAGCCGTATCCGTCACCGAGGCGTGGTAATCCGATCACGTCGCCATGGAAAGTGACGCTGGAGCGAAGGTCATGGGCACTGCATGATAATGTCCTTGCCATGATGGCTGCATACGTAATAATATCCAGTGTATTTATGGGTACACTTCGAAGGGCTATCGAATGAAAGTGTGTATTTTTATCGTGTTGGAATGTATACCGTTATAATTAATCGCGTAATTATAGTGTATAGCGTATTTATAGCGTAATACGTGTTAAAAGTCTATAATTCACAAGCATCTATGAAGAGAGTGAGAATTTTAGACCAATATCCGTAATAGATTACAAGCATTTCAATTTAAGAAGGTTATTTTCCTGAAGTAATGTGGTAATGTAATGTTATTCCAAAATTTGGTTCTATGTCCTCCACATATCCAAGACTAATAACTTTATATAAACATTTATAGATATTATGTATTACATAATTTCCTTGCAAATCATAAACCTAATTTCCGCTATCCGGAAACTCACAAGAGAAAACTCGAAGCAATGTGGTCATAGAACATGCTATTTATCCTGTTACCCAACACAATGTAATAACACTTTTACTGCTACAAAACACTTCTATTGATGGCTTCTTTCCCACACAGCCTTCTTTTTATTCTACAATGAAAGTGAGCGATTTTACGACAGTGTGGAGCTAATCAATTATTAAAATTGTCGTGTGAAATTGTCCTCGTGTTTTACAAGTCAACGAACTACTCTCGTTTGCTATAAATTTAAATAGCGGTGTTAAAGTCTAGTCTAAGTACTCAGGTACTATACAATTTGCTAGCACAATAGTTATTGCGCCAGGCTTTCATTCACATATCAAGAATCAAAATTTAGTGTTTAACTCAGTTTTGATTCTCAATAATGGATAGAAAATATTCTACCTTTTAATGAAATAAAAAAGTATTATATTATTACTTTGCTGTTGTTACTTTTTGTTATTTTTACAAGTTATTCTAAATATAATTTCATACAGATATAAAAAAATATTTTAAATATATAGTTTATGAGGCGAAATATCATGTCTACCTATGTATCTGCTATTTTTATAAAAATGTTTATTATGAAAACATTGTAAACTTCATTAACCTTGTACTTGACACCTTATACGAAGGTACTTTGTCGGAATCGTTTTATATAATCATATGGTACCTACATATGTAATATGACCTCTTGGTTAAGATAATGAAATACTAAACATAAATCGTGTTAAGTTAACTGGTATTTAACAAGCTTTGAATTAAATCCCTAACTTACGTATATAAATGTAGAGTTCGTAAGCGCGTTGAAGTCTTTTTCATAGGCAAAATGTATGATATTTTTCATACGCGGTACTTTTTGATATCGTCATAAATTGTTTCATTAAAATGTCTTCTTTATTTTTATCGATAAATTATTAAATAATAAATCTAGACAAAGAAATCTTTAAACGGTAGGTACCATATAAAATACGCACACATACGTCCGAAATATGTTAAAACACACACATCATCAAGAAGTAGTGAGGAATATAACTGTATTTCTTAAAGAACAATACATTTTATAAGCCTTGCATGAGAATCAAGTTATCGGTAACAAGATATGCAACTTTTAACAAAATACAGATCAGTAGGTTTGTGGTACGTGTGTCATTGAACTTTCGTGATTGCGATCATTTTATTTTATTACCACTTTCGGTTGCCTGATAAATTGGTACAAAACAATAACAATACCGGAACGCTACGCTGGTATTTAATTCTTTTGAAAAATGCTCAAAAATCCTCAACTGGATACGTTGCTTCTGTTTTAAAGTATTTTAATCATATCAATTTTAACCATATTAAGCTATATGCACTTCTCCCCCTGCTGTGTTCTGATTTAACGTATAAGTTGCGATTGATAAGGACTGATATATCCTTGTGTTCAACCTTAGGTAAGACTTCCGTACCATTTGATATCTCCAAAAAATCGCCAATCAAAATAAAGTGAACTGAATTCATTAGTTCGAAACGGAAACAAATAAATACACACAAAATGTGTTTATGGCCACTTAAACACCGGTAAACGGTCGACGGAACTGGAAAGTGGAACTGTTAGCTCCTCGTAAATTATTGGGGAAATACTTCCGAATCATTAGGTGTATGCAAAATTGTGGCTATAATATTAGGTCTAAGTGTGTTGTTATTTCGCCATTCAACGAATTGGAACCGTTTATATATTATATTTCTATTTTAACTTGAATTCTCAATTCGAATTTTTAGGTACAAATATGGTACCTATTTTATAAAATTCATTTTTGAAGCCTCCTCCTCCTCTGTCCTCTCAGGACATAATATGTAGGTTTGTAGTATCAATTCTGTGAGTCTTAATGTGCTGATAAATAGATAAATTAAATTTGAGTTCCAGAAGTTTAGATTAATCTTTTATTCAAGTGTTGGATCGTTTTACGAACAATGAGGACGATATGAATATATGAAAATTATTAGATTGTATAAGAATAGCTTTTAATTTAATACCAAAATGCATAAGTAAATATATAATTACAATAAGTCTCACATTTCTAATGTTATTTAAAATGCATAACAAAGCACCGTACGATAGGACGCTAAGGCACATAGAACTTAAAGACATACCGAAAATTTTAATAATCTGTACATAAATTCATTGTTTTCTCCTGTGAAATTATAATTTACATAACGTTTCGTTATACGCATCCGTGACCACGCATCAAATGCTCGTTTGGAACGCGGCTGCTTAGTTTTCGTTATTAAAAAACAAAACTATTACTACGTATAATTAAATATTATGTAATAAGTAAATGAACCTACGGGTATTGCGATTCTCTGCAAATACTCGCAAGTACTGAGCAAAAAGTTATTGAGTAATTTCTTAAGAAATTTGTATAAAGTCTATAATGGATCACCTCCTTACATGAGTTACGTGGCTTCCTATTTTAATAGAACCTATCTGTATGCTCATATGAGTAATGCAATGATTTTAACGACTTGGAAATATTTCTTTTATAAAAGGTTACTATCTATCTGATATAGGGGCGGTTCTAATAAATAAAACAAGCAAATCAAGTACAAGCAAATCTTGTACTTTAGCTTAGGACCGAAGAAAACTATTGAAATTCTTAAGGTTTTTATAAAAAGCACACGTATTTATGTACAAGCTAAAGACCCATTAGTGCCCTTACGAGTTAACTGGCATTTAACTGGGCGCGTAACTGGTTTGATCTGACTGCATTTATGTTCTATGTAGGCTTTATAGATAGGTAGGTCTTAATAGATATATAGACCACATGATGAAACAGTTAAGCTAATAACTAATGATTTAGAACAGAAAAACCTCAGAATGCATATTAGCTGTACAAAGTGACGCATGCTTATTTGGTGCAACTGTCTGCATTTCAGGAAAACAACTTTTATTTTCGACTTTATACAGTCCACTCTTATTTGTGCAGACGGTACGTGTTCTCTCGAGCGAGATGAAGGCATAAAAATGTGGTTCGGAGTGTTTTCTCGTAGCGAATAGCTGGGGTGAAACGTGCCACGGTCCGCGGAGCACCAGCACGTCATGTGCGATACTGGTGGAATATCATAGATAACGCTGAAGCTATACTCTATAGACTGTAGTGAAGGTAGATTTTATGTACTTTTTATTAAATCGAAGCTAGTATATTGTTACATTTGTAACGGAGTCTGAATAGCAAGAGACTCAATGAAACTTCATTATTAATGAATATAATCACGTACCTGTCTTATTACATTCTTTATACAAGGTGTAACCATCACGAACTTCAGCCGTTATTTTGTTCAAATTTTCGGGTAAAAATAATGTATACTTATTACTTATAGATTACTATAAGTATACTTGTATACTTATTAAAGTATACATTAATTTTAGTAATAAGTACCTATACATTATTTTTCACGTATGTTTTTTTTCGAACTGGCTTCATTAACGAAATTTTGAGAACAAACGACAGATTGAGATTATTACTCTCCTAATAAAGCTAATCAGAGGGTAACTATACATTTTATGTCTTTTACCGTGCCTTCAAACTTTATTCATTTTATAACTTTAAAAATTAAACTAATGTCATTTTTTATTAATGATAATATGATTTATGATCACTTACCTAATGTAGCGTAAAAACAGAAAAAAACTTTAATTAGATAACAATTATCTACCATCTAGAAATAATCAGCTTTAAAATAAGTAATTTACTAAGAGCAACGGCTACTTGTAGCAACTAAGATTTTCTCTTTTTCGATATTACGTGCAATAAGTAACGCTCGTGTATATGTAAATATGTGTAACAGATCATAAATCCATGTTTCATTGCGAAATTCAATTCACGTTTTCATTAATTACATTTTCACTGTTTTCTCGATTTTTATCATAACTACTAGGAGAAGTACTATTGTGACAGTCATTGTTTTTGTTATTTTTTTCTGTAAATAAACACGAAATTCAGTTTTGCAGAGTTTTTTTGCAAAGTAATTTAAATAATTGGAATTATAATATATAATATAGGTAGTATAGGATTAGATTTGTTGTCATAAATGTAGAGAACCCGCAAACAGCAGTTTTAAACATTTTAAAATGTAAAATTATAGCACGGGCGATATCGTTAATTTTATAAAGTGATTACATATAGTTCCGTAATAGATACTATTTATACATTTATAATTTTAGAGTCCAATACTTATAACAATTTTATGATTCGTATTAAATATATTATACCTCTCTCTATGAGTTAGGTACAAAGCCTTTCCTTCCACAGGACACTTCCGTAAGAAACAAAATACACGCTCAATAATCCTACACCTACAACAAATAATCCTATTAAAATACTAATTGCATTATACGAAACAGCGTTCAATGTACGCAATCGCAAGGCAGTCGAACCAATTCATAATTGTTTTTATACGCACTGTCATATTGACATATCGTATCTTGCTCTTGCACATTTTAACCGCAAAACATGACCAATAAATCAATCAAAACAAGACACAAACACGTATCAATGGAATAAATTAGTTTGCAACATACTACTCTATGGAGGCTTACTAATGAGTCAAACGCTTATGCGGTAGTAGAGTTGCAGCATGAGCATTGTTTTTTTACCACGCTTTTATTAGCTTGACCTGTATGTATGTATGTATGTAACGGAATCTTTGAACTCGATTTTTACCCACTTTGAACGGTCCGATTAATTTATAATTTTGAACAATTGTCAAGAACCGATGACAATACGCGTTTTTAATAATTTTATGCCATTCACCTCATCATGATCGTCAGGAATCAAATTTAACGATTTCCCTTGTGCGATTTTAGCGTGGTTTTCAGTTTTTAAACTATAATTATTATGTTAAAATGTTCGTGTATTCATGGTGTAGTTTAATTATGTGAGGAGAGTAAGTTACTTATTTGGAGTTAGTAAGAACAGGAATATTTAAATAACATAAGAAAAATATTTCTACCACTGGCTCGCTGTGAGGGTAACTTTTTGAGAGGTCGCGTAAATTATATATCTACTCGTATCGTCTAACCGACGACACTGGTGATCTAAAAGCGGAAATTTGCTTCAAGTTATAAAAACTTACTTCAACCAACTAAATTAGCCATATTCATTGCATTACTTATAATCGTTTCAGTTTATAAATGCATAAGTATTTCATTGATACTTTTAATGTTATTTGTAAAGGTACACACGTAGGTAATCACTTGATGACACCGGAACTAAAGGATCTACGCGTGCGCCAGTTCACGCTACTTGCACCTCGATGACAGAAGCCATTGTACGCCTAAATCTCGACAATTTGGATTCCTCATTGCATTCTTCATAGGATCTAGAACACCGGTGTCTTCTCAACTATTGTTCTCGTCAACGGCATAAATTACATTATGTTTGGTACTTACCGTGAGACTATACGTGAATAGTAAAAAATATATTGTTGTTTTTGTAAATGTATAATGAACTTCCGGGCGGATCCAAGGAAGGTGGTGTTTCAATTTTAACATAGGTCTCCTGAACTTTATTACTCTCAGTAAACCAACCCCTATACGCTATAATGCGAGTAAAGATGATAAATTGTTCATAAATCATCACATCAGCTTCAAAAATAGCTCTTCTTCGGCGGTTATACACTGGACTTTTTTGGTGTAGTTAAAAGTCACAGAAAAGGCCACTACTTTCCGAAAACAAAAATAATGTTCTTACGCAAAGAAGTCGATTCTAAGGATATGCGTATGATTGAAATATTTATAACGAGATTTAATGTATTAATACACAATTATGCTAAAGTGAAGTCTAATGGTTTAGTATAGTTATGATTAAGGAACATATTGTATTTTGTTGCAATTTTCAAATTTATCTACCCGTCGATGCAACTTCAAAAATTGTACCTACTTAAAGAAGACATCGGGTTATTTGATGTTATCTATTCTAAATATTGGTCCTCATCGATATGATTCTATAGAAAAGCATAACAACAGAAATACTATGTCTAAACTGTAAATACACATATAGGCATGCGAAAGTCGCCTTTAGGCGATAAGTTATCTTTCCGATATGCAAACATGCAAACATTTTCGTAACAATAAATTGAATCCACTGAGTAATGCACTTTCACTAACGTTATGTCTATAACTATTGCATCACGTACATATTAATATGAATATCAATTTACCACACCATACGCCGCAAATCGATATTTAATGTGTTATGGTCTTGTGTATCGAGGAGATTTAGTTTAGAAGCCTTTCCACCTATTAGTAAGTCTCTACGCATGTCACAGACACTTTATTGGAAAATTGTCAACACACTAGATGGAAAAGAAAGGATATAATGGCAAATAATAATGTAGTAAAAAAAAATAATTAAGAAAATTTAATTCCAAGAACTCTGCGTATTTTAACAGACGGCTTTTAGAATTCATTATTTGTTCTATTTACTCAGAAAAAGTATACGAAATGGTCAAATATTTAGCTATAGGAACGCATAACACATCGGTCAAAAGTAAGATAATCGTGAATTATATGTACTGTTAAAAACAAAAATAATCGCGGCTTTACTAAAATTGCAACTTTATATTCTCATTCTCACACGAGAAAAGTGAAGCCAAGTTAGTACTTCTAACGGGTACTTATTTTCTTCAACACAATGGGGTCGATTGCGTCAACAACATTATTCGTAGCAGGTCCCATGACCATTATTAATCGTTAGTGCTACTGACGTGACCCTTGTGTAAAATGTATACCATTGTGTCACGCAATGGTAGAAAGTGATATGATTCGAGGCTTTTCTACGCGTTTTCCGCGACGATTACTTACAAAGAAAACGATTGTTACATATTACACGCTTCTGTAATCTTACCGTTATTTATACATGCGTGTTATTAGCAAAATGTTTTTTTTTCATGTAATACGTAAGAGATGTTAAGAAGTAATGACGTATGAACACTGAACTGGTTTCATTTTACACTGTCCATTGCTCAATTCCTCGGAAATTCTTCTGGTCATGTTAACCCACATGTAGACCAAAGTACCTACTCACAGTAACACTGAGACTTACCTACTACACATTTCTGACGTATCTGTACTTAACTACATAATAGTAATTAGTTACGAACTTAAAGCCAATAACTGGCTTGAGACTGCGCAAATCAGGGACAAGTGGCGAAATCTCGTGTCGGAGGCCAAGACTCACTTTGGGTCGCTGCGCCAGCGGAGTAAGTAAGTAAGTAAGTAAGTTAGTATTGAATCAAATGCATGAAATCTGTAGTACTAAATACCTATATGTGTATTTTGTAATACCTGTACAAAGTAGGAATACAAGTAAAGAACAGACTCTGTAGAACCACGAAGCGCAGCAGCCCCTATGTCCGGCTTAAACAAGATTTCTGGTCTGCGTCTCCTTTGTATGTGTCCCTAGTACATTCGACTCCTTACTGTAAGATTAAAATTATTGAAAACATTACTATTTATCGAATTTTATATAAATAAATAGTTACATCCTGCAGTTTTCGAATAACGGTGCGCGTGCGCGTTTTAATTTCACTTTCGTATTTTCTCCTAACGCGTGTAATTATAAAACTATCTACTAAATAGTTACATACACCATACAATATAGATTAAATCGAAAAACGAAATAAGTTAGTACAACTGGAAAGTTTAGCTTATTAACGAAACTAATAAATTGACGAACATGGAAGTTTTTTGCGATTTAAAATCCAAAGCGTATCCAAATTCGTGGGAAGAATATGAAAGAATTCTCGGTCAGCTGACAGCGCGTCACGCTCTACATACTGTGCTTTATTTATTTCTCATTACTAAGGCTAAATATTGAATTAAGATACCATAAAAAGTGTTTAAATATATAGCTCGTCTTCACGTTTAAACAAGACTAAGCAAGGCCAGTCCTTGATTGCTGATGGCAAAAATTGATCTACTGAATTCAACCTGCTCACCCAATGTTTAGTCGTAATAATCCATTAAGATTTACCCAATTTCATAGATATAAACCAGTTGTTATTACTGAAGAATAAGATGGAATAATTCGATAAAACGAATCTACTTTGACAAACTCTTCAAACCAGAACCCATGTTCATTAGGCTGGTGTAAAAACAAATGTGGAGGCGGGCAAACATATTAACGTCAAAAATTTGAACCACCGTTCTCTTGTTGCACGACTTAGGTACTTAGTTTTTTATACGAATTATAATCTTCCCCCTGATGCACGACTTACTTAGCCGTTTATATGAATTGTAATCGTACGTTACAGGAATGCGGCTATGGCTGGTAGCACTGGCGCTGCAGGCCTCGCTCGCCGCCGTCAGCTGCGCCAAGCACCATCGCCGCTCCATGGCGAATCAGGCGGTAACTATTTATTACATATTTACCTAAAATTGCTGATAAAACTGGTCGAAGGGTGATTAATTTTTCAACACGAACCATCAAATAGGTGTATCAGCGCGAAAGTCTCTTCACCAATGTAATACAATTTTGATATACTCGAAAAAGGTTAAACTTCTCTTAAGTGATCCTTACGTAAAAAGACGAGTTGTTTTTGTCTTATTGTTCTAATCTACCTACAAGTTATCATATTAAGTGCATTAAGATGATAATATTCATTTTTAATAATTCATTATCCAATAAATACCAATGGATAAAATTAAGAACAGTATATTTTTCAAATTTGCTTTTTGAAAGACCCTACTGTGACTTAAAATACCTTTTTTGTTTGCAGGCTTTACCAGTATCAAAAGGCGGTTGGAGACCCGTCGTCGGTTCCGGTGGACTTCTGTACGGACCATTAGGAACAGCACCGCTACACGCTCCATCTTACAAATTGCCAGTACTCGACTTATATCCGTCGTCAGCTCGTCCGCACGTCGCGAGAGACGCGACAAAACTGACGACAATTGCGCAATCCTACCGGCCGACTACCCTCCGAACAATTCCCGCCCCGGCACCAACTCCCGCAAATCAGCCCATCAACTCTTACTTAAATCCCTTCGCTCTTCCCAACAACAACAACAACGGCCTCAGTCATTACAAATTCGTGCAAAACTTCCCAGTTGAAAGCGTCGTCTTTAGAAATCCCCACAACCCTTACTCCGCTCGGCCAGTGATTCAAAAGTACCAGACGAAACCGAAGCAACAATTCCAAAATAACGTTTACCAGCAACTGACTAACATTCAACCGATCCAGTTCGGCCAGTACCCTACAGGAAAACCGTTAGATATATTCGGCAACCCTGTAGAAGTTTACGTGAGACCCGACGCAGCGAAGCGACCTCAATCGGCTGACACTGAAATCTTCAAGCCCGAAGTTTTCAAGCTGCCTGACAACGAAGTAGCTCCTCAATCTGTGAGCCAACAGGTTAAGACAGCGCAGCAACAGACGTATGTTGGAACCCAGAAGTTCCCAGTCAACCCGTACGCTAACTACGCGTTCCAAGATTCGATATCGAACTACCAACAGTTTCCACCGAGCATATTAGGTAAGTTTTTCAAGTTGCCACAAAATTTTTAATTGAAAGAAAGAAAGAAAGAAACATTTATTCGGATAATTGCAACACAAATGAAATACTATAATGGAGAGAGACAAAAAAAATAAAAATAACATAAAACAAAAGAAAAAAAATTGCATCTTTAAATCCATTTTTTTCGGATGACTTTCAAAATACAGATTAACGTGTGGCGAAAAATTTACCAACATTATTCATTCTTCGTGAAATATATTTTAAAAGCCATATTTTTTCCGTAAATAGCTCTTTACCAGAAAATGCCTACTTGAAAATATAAAATGAAATAAATTACTTTGCCTCTGATAAAACTTATAGAAAAGTTTTTGTCTAGAGATATTTGAATATTACTCGTATATATATATTTTTTTAATGAATTAATTGTTTCTTGTATCTTTTTCAGGCACTTTTGGATCATTTGGAGTGCAATCAGTAAAAGCAAGAGAACCGGCATACCCAACCAAAACTACATATATACCCCCGCAACCCACTAAGCAGACAATTTTCAACTCATTTAGCTATACTCCTAATTTTAAGTCCACACCAAGCATATTTGCAACCACCACTCCAAAATTATTGACAACGCCAAATCAATTTATCTTTGGATCCACATTAAATGATCTCAGGACTGTTTCAACTCCGCAAACTAAAGTAACATCTCCACCTAAGATAGATCCTAATGTAGGAACTAAAGGGCCGTTCAAACCTAGTCCTCAGGATCCGTTTGCCAAAAATATCCATAATTTCGATTATAACAAAATAACTACATATAATCCACCTATAATACAATCAACAACTACACCAAATACATACTACCATGATTACGACCAATATACAGGCCAGCAAAATTATAATAGTAAGCCGATAGTAGATTATAGATATGAAATTCAAAATCATAGAGTAAATGATAATATCGGAGTCAACCAACACGTTTCTCAACAGTATGCCAACCCACCTAACGGTAATTTACAGTTAGAGGGCACAAATAACTTTGCACCTTACAAATCTACATATGAAGTCACAGAAAATGAATCAGAGGATATCATAACCCATTCATCTCCGGGAGTTTGGGCAGTTACACCTGCTTCAAACAATAATCAAAAAACAACAGAGGAGACTATTACTAAACAAGTAAATAGCGATACCAGTTTCGGTAGAACTACAACACCGACTCCTGAACTTCCTGAAGAATACGCAATTGTAACAGAGGCCGAGAAGGGTTATGAAATTTCCTTGAACTATGATAATCAAGTCGAATCGCAAAGTAGACGACCTCTCGGAGACGATTTTGAGCCAATAGGAAAGCACAAACTTAAAGACTACTACTATAAAGTATCAACTCCTAATTATGGGGAACATTCGTCCCCGAGGCGGACCAAGAAACCGACTGAAGCACCTAGGACAACACAAAAAGATATCACTACTACAACAGCCAGCACGAACAAAGAAGTTAATGAATTACCCGTTGAAGCTTTGCCAACATTGCCACCGAATAAACATTTTAAGCGGCCTAGCAACACAGAACCAATTGATAAAGATAGAATACGTAAACGGAACAAGATCAGGAGACGTCGTCCTCCACTAGCCAACGGCAACCGTTTTAAAGAAGAAAATAACACACGCAAAAATGTACAGACCTCTACAGAAGAAACACCCGTTAATACAGAACCAGAAGAAATCCATACTATAAGACCCAGAGTCAGGCCTTCAAAACTCAGAACTGAATCTAGCTTAACCACACCAACTATTACAACTGACTTAACTACAAGCGCCTTGCCTACAATTTCACCAACAACACCTACTGTACTTAAAAAGAAATTAAGCCATCGTAAACCTTTAACAACTACCGCAGACAGACCTGAAACCACAACACAGTCTTTCAGAGATGATGAACTTAATAAAGAATCACCTATAATGAAAATAGCCACACGTCCACAATTATCGAGAAATACCTACGAGACAAAATCGAGTGAGGTACCTGATTACAGCCATAAGCAAGATGAAAAGGACACGCCGACCAGCGACGTTGCTGTAAGTTTAAGTGATACACTTAAAACGACATCTGAAGCACTTAAAGACTTTTCATTCCACAGAGATGTTCGACCCGTCGAAATGACTACAACGGAATCTTTACGAGATGTTAACGAATACAGCAATGATGGTACTACCACCGCACGCACAGACACAACTCGTAATACTAGTAAATCCCAGAGACCGAGAATTAAAAATAAATACGATCGTCCACGATTCAGCGTTAAGGATTACAGAAACCGTCTGAGTTCTACAACGAGTACTACAGAAACTCCAGTTGAAACAACTAAAGTCAGATTTCCACAGAGGAAAATACCGTATAGCGAAAATGGTTATATCGTTGAAAATGAGACTACAACAGAAAGAAAAAAATTCACACCTAAAGACCCAAGATACAAAATTAATAGAACGGAAAACAACGAGCAAACAGAAAATGTACCATCTACAAGACAACCTGGAAGACAGAGGCACACCACTGTAGAAACGGAAAGCAGCACTCAAAAAATATCATCAAGAATCCGCAATGGACAACGTCGACCAAGGCCCACAGAGGAAACCATTGAGGCATCAAGCCCGCCCACAGTCTACAACAAACGACCCCTGAGAAAGAAAATCAAAGACTCCGAGATAGGAGAATCTGTGCAAGACATAACAGTGACTGAGACAATAGTTAATGACCACAGAAACGATATAACCTCAGAAAGATCGCGGTCAGAGAGCGCTATCATGAAAATAGCAGACAAGAAACACCAGGACCACTTAGAACATATCTTCGAACACTCAAAACGTGTTTCAGACTTAACACTAGCGGCAAGCAAAGACTATAACACACCAGGCATGTTCAAGACTGTGGCAGCAAACAGCAGAAGGATACCAAACTACTTCACAATAGCAACTGACGACCCCATCCTTCCAATAGAAGCTTTCTTCCCGCAACTAAACCAAAAGAAGGAATCGTAAAGTTCCTATTATTTATAAAGATGGTATATATGTCTAGATAACTTGTTACAGAAAACACCACTTCCTTGGAACCATTTCCTAGGTTCCAATTGAAAATTACGTTGCGTGCATTTCTAATATGCTACGCTCTGTTTTGTATTTGTGTGCTTGGCCATTATACAGGGTGTCCCGTAAGTACCACGACAAACTTGGGGAGAACATAGGTGAGGGTCTGACCTTTCTGGGAAAAAAAAATTACCTTACCAAAAGTGTCACCGTTTTTGCACTATCAATTGTTTTAGATTTTTTGAGAAATTCAGCCCTCTTCATCTTCTTTCGTTAACTGCGTGTACAAATTTGGTGATGCAGTGTTTATTTTGTCTGTTAAATACTATCAGATAGTTGGTCTATCACACTGAAATGTAAATTGGTTATAAGATGTAAAGGAACCATGAAAAAAATAGGGATATTTTTAGATTTTAATTTTTTTACTATTTTTCCCTCAACTTTGACTCGTCGCGGTGAAAAAAAATGTACTGGACTAGAAGTGTACATTGCGCAAAAAAATATGTCCAGTTAATAGAGATTTCGAAAAGGTACCACACTTACTATTTAAAGTTGAAGAAAAAAAGTTAAGGCCGTTTTTGCATGAAAGGGACTGAAACCAACTAAAACGTAATAATCGAGTTTTTATTTAAATTACGGTTTCTACCGACTCACAACGTGTCAGGCAGTACTAAATCATATTATTACCTGGTTACACACTTAAAAATATCATTCTTCATTTGTAAAAACACAATTTACTAACTAACTAGCAAACAAAGTAATACAATTTATTAAGTCAATTTTTACCTACTTTGAACTGTCGTTTCGAAGTGAAACTTCGTACCTGTATGTAATTTGAATGAAAATACCATAATTTGATATTTAGAACTGATCTGATGATGGAGCCAGGATATGGATGGTAGATCTCTTACCAATTTAGCCCAAACTCGAGGGATTTACTAAAACAATAACCATGCACCTGCTGGCTCCATCATCAGATCTGTTTCAAGATGTCAAATTATGGTATTCTCATTCAAATTACATACATGTACGAAGTTTCACTTCGAAACGACAGTTCAAAGTAGGTAAAAATTGACTAAATAAATTCTATTACTTTGTTTGCTAGTTAGTTACTAAATTGTGTTTTTACAAATGAAGAATGATATTTTTAAGTGTGTAACTAGGTAATGATGTCACTTAGTACTGCCTGACACGTTGTGAGTCGGTAGAAACCGTAATTTAAATAAAAACTCGATTATTACGTTTTAGTTGGTTTCAGTCCCTTTCATGCAAAAACGGCCTTGACTTTTTTTCTTCAACTTTAAATAGTAAGTGTGGTACCTTTTCGAAATCTCTATTAACTGGACATATTTTTTTGCGCAATGTACACTTCTATTCCAGTACATTTTTTTTTCACCGCGACGAGTCAAAGTTGAGGGAAAAATAGTAAAAAAATTAAAATCTAAAAATATCCCTATTTTTTTCATGGTTCCTTTACATCTTATAACCAATTTACATTTCAGTGTGATAGACCAACTATCTGATAGTATTTAACAGACAAAATAAACACTGCATCACCAAATTTGTACACGCAGTTAACGAAAGAAGATGAAGAGGGCTGAATTTCTCAAAAAATCTAAAACAATTGATAGTGCAAAAACGGTGACACTTTTAGTAAGGTAATTTTTTTTTCCCAGAAAGGTCAGACCCTCACCTATGTTCTCCCCAAGTTTGTCGTGGTACTTACGGGACACCCTGTATAAGGCCACTGGACACATATGACGAAAAACCTTATTTTTTACTATATTTTATGCCATTTGCCACAAACCCCAAAACTTTACAAACGTTTGCTTATGCTACAAGTGTTTGCAATCCTACACAAACGACGTCAAACGCTGTAGCCACATGATTGCATTTGTGGCAGTGTGGCAACTTGCGGACACACATTAGACTTCTCAATTATCTAGACATATACAACATCTTGTCCTATATACCCCAAAACCAAACTTTTCCACTGCCAAAGCGTCATTTTCTAAGACTATTGAAGCGTTAGTTAGGCGACCAGTCTTGTTTTCTTTGAAGTGGATACATTCCACCTGCATTTCCTTCTTGGCTGGTCAATATATAAATCTTGTGCTCTTGTGGTGCTCATGTTAGTGTTAGAGCTTTTCTTGTCACGCGGGTGTATGTCAGCATGCGTCTCTTCCTCACGCGTGAATTAAGTATCTCCAACCTCTACGCATCCTACATGCGTTTAGCTTACAGATATTAAAAGTATTTTTAAGAGGATTGATTGTGAATTGCACACATGCAGTCCAGAAACGAATGCAGCACAAACCGGCGTGATAGGAAAGCCCTTAGGTTCATACGTCCTTATAAAGTGATAGGATTAAGTATTAATGTATGTGGGTGTGATCTGAAGTTTTTACACATGTTGTGTAGGCTCCTTGTGTGTGTGCGTGAATGAAATCTTAAATATTTATATCGGACTTTAGGTATTAAAGTGTAAATAAACGTTTTCTTAATTTAACACGTTTTTTATTTAACAAACCTTAAATATTTTACATTTTAATAGAAATGCAATTCTAGTTACTGTTATTTACCCAGCATTAGCTTCATCAGCTTGCAATTTTGCCATTTTTTGGATACATTTTACAGCTGCTTGATGTATTGTTTTGTCAAGCGTATCTGAAAGAATAGAATATGAATTATTTATATTCATGCAACAAACGGATACTTTTCTGGATAGAATTGTGATAGAACTACTTGTAATCCTTTACTTATAACCTCGAATCCGTGAAGGGTCCACTAGAAAAAGTCAATTAATTAGATTATGAAAGACAAGTAGCAGATTATATACACAGATAGAAAGTATAACTATAAGGCTATATCACTGTAACTTTAACAACCTATTTAAGGTCTAATTAAGGAAGAACTTTGACCAGAATTTGACCAGAATTAATTTTTAACACACATTACATAGCAAATTTAATGGTTCACTTACAAATTTTATGTTGTCCCTTCACTGGAAACCGTATCCTCAAACTGGTTGGGTTTGTACAAATGAACACGTATGGACTGTCGCTCTCGCCGTCCGGGTATCTAGAATTTATTAGTAAATGAATATTTTAAATAAATAGATAAATAAAAGAAATAGATGCAGATGGTTAGGGGTCACTGCAGCCATGGATATTTTAATAGACCCCAAATAGAAAAGGAATTCCACAGGATCGATTACAGATAGACACAAACATAGGTAAAAATAAATCACAATATTATAATATAACTCTTACATTTTCTCATATTCTTCCTGTGGCAAGCAGTCGTCAACATTGACACAACCGAGAAGACAACCCGTGGGATAAAAAGATGGAAACTGGAAGTTTTTATCTGAAAAAAAAACATTACTTATACCAAAGGGGATTTTATAATTTTATTCTTGTAAAAGTACATCTGCAAATTACTGGGACTAGTAGTACAATACAAGTATGAATTGTCAGAACTACTACTGTGGGTATTGTGACATTGGTGTGCAAAAATAATTCAACAATACGCATAATATCACTACCGTGTCATAATTCCGTGACGTAAGGTTCTGTAAAGTGCATAAAATGATGAATATTCCTACGTTAATACTCAGTGGTCGACAGATTGCAGTTTAGCGTCTTGTGCTAATCATTTATCGGGATGGTGTGTCCTTTAATATATTATAGGCCGTGATTCCCCCCTCTCCGCCCTTCTAATCTGAAGCCAAGATCTATGTTATATGTGGCTACTCACCCGGGTAGAGCACGCGGTACTGGTTCTCCAGTGCGCGGACAACAGCAGCATCGGGCGGCTTCACCGTGGCCGCGATCCACAGCCGCCCGCGGTGGTTCGTGTACCACGTGCGACCTTCATGCCTGTCACACATTTAATAAAGTGATCAACACACACTACTTATACTAGTACAACAGTATAGTTATAGTAGTAGTACAACAGTACTTAGGCTAGTTTAATTAATACCTTAATTAGAAATCTTGTCAATGTAAAACCAAGAAAGGGAAATACAAAAAGAATTGAAGTATGTTAAATTGAAGAAAGAAACAAAAGTCATAATATGAAAGGGAGTTTAAACAATAATCAATTAATGCAATATATTTATGATATAACTTTAATTAAAACAGAACTACCCTACATGTCTACTTCAGTCTTACAACATATGTTGTATTTACTATTATTATTAGACTTTATAACTTGGTCTTGTCGAATAACACTGTCTCTATGGTTGACCGCAACTATCATTTCTATTATTTACATATAGTAATCATTTTCAAAGTTACTCTTAAATATGACCATGGACAATATTAACCACTTACTGTCAGGTTTATTTGCAATTTCAATTTAATAAAAAAAATCATAATGACAATATCACAGATACACATTCTAACACCAAAAAAGAAAATACTTTATCTACACTGCGGTATAGTAGTATTTTCGAAGTGGTAGAACCCTTTGTGGTTCGACTCCGGCGGCACCAACGCCACACCTATTTCTACCTAATAACAGCAGTGTTAGGCGCTGCTGTGTTCCGGTTTGAAGGGTGTGGTAAGGGAGACAGACTGTTCCGAGGCGTTCCAGCTTAGTCCTTAGGGGTAGCAGCGCATCTGTGGCCGACCTCAGGTAGGAATATCTAACCATCAGGTGGAATGCATGCTCGTCTGCTACTCCTAAATTATAAAAAAAAGGGTACAACTAGAGTACACTACTTACATTTTGATCCCCTCAACGAGCAACGACGCCCAGGGTTGATGCATAGAGAGGCACTTGCCAGTATCGCTCATCTCCTGCAGCTCGGGATCTTGGATCCTGGAGGTTGCCAACCCTGCAGATGGTCTGGTCGCAGACGCATAACTCTGCTTATCCACTGACTCATCAAACTGGAACAAAATCATCATGTAAATCATTCACTATGAATTTTTAAAACTTAAAATCATCTACTCGTCTTGATGTTGACAACTGTTTTACACACACAATACTGTAAATCACTGCATTACCTGTAGTAATATATCAAAGCAAAAAAGTATATCTATAACTAGGTATCACCATAAGAAAATGTAAACTATACTATTAATAGATCCTAATTGAAAATTTTAAATTATTGTTACATTAACTATAAGTAATTTAAATTGCTACACCTTTATGGGGTTTCATGCCATTGTATCAAAAATTGTAACATCTTTATATGAATGTGATTACCGCATGATGCAATAAAGATTATGATTATGATTATAAAATCTATAACAACACTTGTAATAGCAGTTCCTAGTACCTGTAAAATCAATTTGGGTCCTATAAAAGCAAATACTTGCTGAAGGATGTCATCCATAACTTGTAAAAAAGATATTTTATAATATTGGAGTAGCAGACGAGCATGCAGTCCACCTGATGGTAAGTGGCTACTGTCGCCCATGGGCATCTGTAATCAACCCCAGATACGATTAGATATTCCTACCTAAGGTCGGCCACAGATGCGGCGCTACCCCTGAGGACTAAGCTGGAACGCCTCGGAAAAGTCGCCCTTACCACACCCTTCAAACCGGAACATAGCAGCGCCTAACACTGCTGTTATTAGGTAGAAATAGGTGTGGCGGTGGTGCCGCCGGAGTCGAACCACAAAGGGTTCTACCACCTTCAAAGACAGTACCACCTTCAGTTATAGATGCTCACCTGTAACAGCGGTGCGTTAACCCCGGGCGCGACGTCCCTGTCCGCGGGCGCGGCGGCCAGCGTATCGGGCCGCAGGAACTGCGCGCTCGCGGCGGGAGCATTGCTCGTGATCTCACGGATGTACTCCTGGTCTACCTCGTGGTCTATCGTCTTGTCCTCCACTATCTGCCGGCCTGCAGAGTGAACAAGAAAATATAATGCAAATTCTTTTCTGCTAATGAGACAAAAGAGTACTGTGTAATTATGTCTTTCGTGATTGTAACATAGCTATGACTTTAGATCTCTTTACACTAATAGTAATAGTGCTAAATGCTGCTGTCTTCTGGTTTCAAGGGTGTGGTAAAGGAGACATATTTTTCCAAGGCGTTGAAGCTTAGTCCTCAGGGGTAGCGGCGCATCTTTGTTCGACCTAAGATAGGGGCTGGATACAATCTGGGGCTGATTACAGATGTCCATGGGCGGCAGTAGCCACTTACCGTCAGGTGGACTGCATACTAGTCTGCTACTCCTATACTTATTATAAAAAAAAATACACATGACAAACATATGAAAGATACTAATTTTTCAAAAAGGTTATTGAATTTATACTTTAAAGTGTTAAAATTGTAAAGCATAACTTAGAAAGTCTGCGGTATTTCAAAGTTTTTTCAAAAATAATAAATAAATAAAACCAAATACAAGCGATATGTTCTAGATATATAACTTACCCGCAAAATCGAAAGTCATCTTCTTATGCAGACGGGAGGCATGCTTCTTATCATGGAGTGATTGCTGATACTTCTGCAGCTTATCCTTCTCTGCGGCGCTGAGCCACACGCTGCCCGCGCTGAAGTAGTCGCTGTCGTCGTCCGTCACGCGGTTACGACACTCGCTAGCAGGCATTAACAAATACTTTATTAAAATTCATTAATATATTTGCGAATAAGTTAAGGTCAGAAGAGGCGACACCTTAGTTCCTGGTTAATGGCGGACTAAGGTCGTCGGAGACCCGGGGCGGAAAGTTGAATGGAGGCCCCCGCTGCAAAAAGTTCGCCTGGGATTCGGTAATCTTCTTTTTTTTCGCTGACTGATACACATTTCATAAATATTGTTTGGTTCTGACGACCTTTTTTTAGCAACTGTGTTTAGAGGCGCCCCAAGATCGGAGGCCCGGGGCGGGTCGCCCCTTCCGCCCCCCCCCCCCCCCTAAGCCACTAGAGCCTATGATATAATCTACAACTAGTTTATGGTTGACTTCGGAAAAAAATATACAATTTCATTATCTTTTGATTACCTTCAAAATAAAGTAACAAATGAATAATAATGCATCAAATTCAAACTCCAAAATAAATGTTGCTCTTCTTGTCATTACCAAGCCCTTGTATACTCTTTCAATCTGATGGACATCAGAGTTTCTTTTACAATGAAATCGCTGATAGTCAAACCAACTACTAGCAAAAGTAACTAATAATAAAATAAAGTAGTGAAATTATATATCTTACATTCGTTAGTAATTTCTCTGTGAATTTAATTTTCAGGAGAAATAAATAAAGTCTTTGAGCATTAATTAATCTAGTCCTACAACTGACCTGGTCCTATCATACTCCAGAAGCCTATTCCTATGTGAGAGAGCAGCTTCCCAGCCCGCAGGCCTGCTTTTTTCCATCAGAGACTCCATCAACTTGGCACTGGCTTTCGTCTTTGCGTTGATTTCCCTTTGCTCCTCAGGAGTACATACCTGAAATAATTGTAATAAGATGCTGGATTTGCTTTTAGTAAACTTTCATTTTGAACTACAATATGGCCGATCCAATGCAAATGGTGAAGGTTTAGTTATTTTGGACTTTAAAGAAACAAAAACATATTTCCATAAAATTTTGTAAATCATAGTAGCAAAACTAAAAATGTTATTTATATTATTAATTTAACTGACTAACATGTCTCACACTATAGAATATGATGATGACTTGTAGTTTGCTCCAAGCTGCTAGTCCGCTCTGATGTTGTTGCGTGCAGGTATAGTCATACAATTTGCTATGGCGACAATATTCATTTCTATATTCAGAGTGGACTAGCAGTATTACGCAAACTATACTATGAGGCGCTTTTACCTACAGGTTTGAAATATTAGATGAAATAAATACATTTACAAATACTGTAAAATGGTACGTACCAAATTCCCACAGAATAAGCATGGTCCAGAGCCCTCCTGTTTGCAAACAATACGACCACATTGCAAGCAATTGTTAATTAACTCGTGCTTTGCTGCCTGACAGTCACAGTGATGTCTGCCTGTAAAAGAAAATTAAATATCATTGTCATTGTAATACAATTTGTCGCCATTATAGACTGTGCAATATTTGCTTTACAAGAAATATTGATAGAATCTTAGTACAAGAAATACATTTTCCGGTATTATATAAGTCTAATAGATCCTATAATAGATGTAATTGTTGTTTCTTATTTTTGCAATAAATTGTCTTAACAAATAAGCATAGACTTTTTAAATTTATATTAAACTTAATAATTAATAATTAATTTAAATACTGGGAGTTCATTTGCGTAATCTATGAGCTGTAGTGATAAATAACAATTTGCTTTTAAAATGTGACATAACTGAATATAACATACCTTTCAACAGCACCACTTGTGCATTTTTCCCTTCTTGAGAGTACAAGTTGACATACTTAGTTTTCTTCTTAGGTTTTACATCTTCATTGCTTGAGATTGGCTTTACCTCAGAACTAACAAAGTCCTGGTGAGGTTTGCTCTTTGCTATTTTCTTCTTTTGTTGCTTTGGCAGACTGTTGCCTAAAAGGTAGATAATATGAAAAAATATGTAGCAATTTCAGTTTCCTTTCTACTTTTATATAAAAGGTTCATTAAATAAATACTGTTACTGTAGTAACCTGTGTAAAAAGGGTTAGAGTAGCAATTTTACACCCAAGTCCATCTTTACATAAAGGTTTGTCAAAATAATATAATTATTATTTTTAGGTACAGTCTACGAAACCTATTTTTTATATGAACTTTAATATTGAGTAATATGAACACAGACATAAAGTGGAAACGATATAAATTCTAATTATACTCATATGTTCCTTGGCGAAGTAAGGTAACAGATATAATTTCATTGGCTATCACAACAACAATAGAGTAAGATATTTATAATAATTTACCTTTATTAGGAAACTTTCTTTTAGACAATTCTAAGAAAAAGTTCTTATGCTGCGGATTATCAAAATCTAATAAAGTTTTCATGTATTCGTTTAAATCCCGCTCATTTTCAATAGATTGTATGTATCTGTAAGTGAAAATAAATTAAAATCATTCAATTAACTTTTGTGAAGTTGCGGCCACTTTAATAATTTTAAAATTGGAACATACTTTATGAGGTCATTGGGGACTTCGAAATCCAATATCTTTGATAAACATTCTGCTGTCCACTGCTCCATGGTACCGTTTGCTATTATAATTTATATTGAAATCCACGACACGTATGATAAATGATTTTTTCAAAATATTTCTGATAAATTGACAAATTGACAACGGTGTCAATAAGCGCAGCTGATCTCTGTTTGCAAGGGTGCGTTCACCGAAATAAAAACCTATAGTTTTTATTTCGATGAACGCATAATCATTTATAAATTATTAACCTAAAGTTTAATTAACATTTATTCATTAAAGTGGCCTGTGAGTACCTTCTAAATATAAAAGGTATTATTGTTATAAATGTAACACAGTTTTTCGGTTCTGAATACAATGAAGATTTTTTCTTTTTAATTTGGTGATCGATCTGCAAATGTCAAACTGTCAAACTAAATTTGACATTAGCCATAGTAAAATAATAAGGGAGATCATTATTTTGCATTAAAATTTCAGGTATTGTCTATATTACATAATATGTAAACATTATATATTTCGCACATTAATAAATTCATCAAATCTCCCAAATAATTTGTCTCTATAGTTGTTTACGTAATAATAACCTCGAAGATCAGATTTCAGATCTTATTTCCGATTTTTTGTATCCTGCGTCCTATACTTGCCAACTTTCTTATTTTCTATCTTATGGTACTCATTCTAAAGAACATTAAAACGTATGTAACTAAGAAGAAACTCCAAACACTGCTTCGAAATCTCTTCGATTTTCCTGTCTTAGAGAGTCCTGTATCATACCCCTTATAGGATAGTGCTTATTGTTAAGCATATTCAAACGTAAGTGACATCTAAAGGAATAGAGAGAACAAACACTATGTTTTTTTAAATTTTAGTAGAACAATGTCGATCTCCCCGTTCCTCCGGTCGCCGTTCACCGACATCACTGGTGGCATGGTCTCCCAGCAGATGATGGGCACCTGTCAGAAACAGGAGATGCGGTACATGGACTGCCTGGAGGCATACGGCCTCGACCGCGGCAAGATGAAGTGCGGTCACTTGTTCGAAGACTACCATGAGTGTCAGACTAAGACGAAGCAGTTCAAGAGATTCATGGTATGTATTTGTTTTATGTGTGGAACACTTTGATTATTTTATTAATAAGCAGTAATCTTTATTAGTAAAAACATAGATTAGTAAAGATACTTCGCCGCCTTGAAATTGAATGAAGCCACAAATGGCTTATTTTAGTAAGTTCTTTTTTTGAATCCTTGACAAATTAAAAACATTTTTAGAGAAAATTTACGAATAAATAACTAATTTACGTAATAAATAAATAATTATTTCAAATATTTTAGGGACATTTTAGCACGGAGACGTGGCAAAACTTTTTTACGCAACTATTTCATTTCTCAAAACTGGGTACATTTTCTTGTTAGGCTTGAGTAACCTTTACTAATCTATGAGTAAAAAGTGGTGAGCTTCATAAGTAAATTAAAACATTGAATGGTAAGGGAGACATACTTATCCATCATGTTCCAAATCAATTTTCAGTAGTAGCAACACGTCTGGCAAACCTTCTTACTATTAGGTAGACTGCATGCTTATTTGCTTCTTGTATATTATACAAATAAACTTCTTAAGTACAATTGTAATTGTTCTCAAGTTGATAATATATTTGTTATATCTGGGGTAAGCTGGTCCTCATGTTGCTTAGATCCTAAGACGGGGCAAGACATTTGTCAAATACCACATTCCATATGGTGAAAATATAAACATTTTACTAAACAATGTTAATACTAATGTTGTTTAGTTAAATAATTAAATTTTTATCTAAATTTGAGCAATAAGGATATCTTCAAAACCTGTATAATCCTTGCAATATGAATGTTAGAAACCCATCGAAAATTCAGAATGACAAATTACATGTGGTTTTAAGGATATCCGTTTTATAAAATTAAAATAAAAATTCTAATACATAGTTTATTAACACTTAAAGATTTTTACAAAACCAGATAATGCTCCATTGTACTATTTTATTTGCAGGCCATGAGAAGGGAGCGCGACAGGCAAATCGCTGAAGGGAAGTTGAAGGGAGATCAGAAATATGTCAGCCCAAGAGTAGACAGTTTCTAAAAAGTAGACATTCAAATATTGTAAAATTATTTAATATAGTTTTTTGTTGCTACAAAATTGACTTTGGTATTCATTTGATAACCCCATTTTACTTAAGTACACTATTCAACTGAGTTTGTTTATGACTTAAAAGCATAGATTAGTAAAGATTACTCACTCCTAACAAGAAAATGTAACCAGTTTTGACAATTAAAATTGTCACCATCATGTATTTGCGTGTTTGAAAAATGTTAAAAAAATTTAGTTTTTAGAGCATTTACGAATGAAACGATATTTCGCCGCACTTTTTCTTCGATTTCTTGTTTTGACTACTTAATTGCACATGTCGGCATTGTTCCGCGTAAATTACACCATGACAGCCATTAAACGGCTGACAAATGTGTCTTTTGTTTGAACCATTTAATGGCTTCCTTCTATTACAAGGTGGTGATATATCTATACTTATCTATGCTTAAAAGTAATATGGATGTTAAAATTAGTTAATGTTGGTGTCAAAAATATATTTTATTTATTGCATTGTTCACTGATCAAATTAGGTGATTCTAATTTAAAATAAACAGTTAAATGTCTGTGCATTTAACTGTTTATTTTAAAATTTTTCAAAACACAGGTCTGTGACTAAATGTCATATAATTTTGAATTTGTGAAAATGTTGTGCATCCACAGAATTGAATATTTACTTGAATATTCTATAATACATATTTAAATTTACTGTAAAATTATTATAAAAAACAGTAACGAAAATTTCTATGACAAGTATATCTAAACTAATATTATAAAGAGGAAAACTTTTTTTTGTTTGTTTGGTTGTAATGAATAGGCTCAAAAACTACTGGACCGATTTTAAAAATTATTTCACCATTCGAAAGCTACATTATCCACGAGTAACATAGGCTATATTTTATATGAATTATATTTGATAAATAGATTTTGAGGCGGTACAAAATTTGCCGGGTCAGCTAGTTGCTAATAAATTGAAATATATTTTTAAAACATAGTAACTAGCAGGTACCTTCTAATTCAGTGAATTAAATCTGAGTAGGTCTGTCTACCCACATACTTCCGTATAATGAAGGTTAACAAATAAAGGAGGTGCAATTTCATAAAGCCAAAATTAAGGCAAAAAACGACAGTTCGGACAGTTGTTTATTTTTTTTTGCCCTTTGTTCAATTCAGTTCGCTGGCGTCCAAAATGAAGCAAAACGCTGCCTATTATACGTTCTTTGTTGGAATGCGATGCGATCAATTTTTATTATTGATAGAACGTCGGTAATTTTTAATGCTTTTAATATTTACAGATTGTTATCGTCTATTCCACTCGCCCATGTTTTTTGCGTTTAGAGTCATGGTCGGTCGAACGCGTTTTTGCGCGGAATTTTGGCGCCAAACAATATTGTAATTAATTATCTGACATGATCGATAATAATACATTTATTGATAGGTAAGTTATTTACCTACGCAGTTTATATTTCACGGTCACGATCGAGAATGATGTCCACATATTTGCAATAAACTGTATGTACCTAGACGATTTCACGACAGCGTTTATACCTACTTATTTCTTATTCTTGAATGACGAATATGAGAGGCCGGGATAGGTGGAAAATACAAAATGTTTCGGGATAGAAACAGATACCTACAACACCGATTTGTATTTGAATAATGTTTCTGAAGTGGGTAACTTTATTAAATCGGGATGGATGGAATAAATAATTTAGGACGAATCAAATGTACATTAAATGGCAACCACAATTCATCAATCATAGTAAACTAATTTTACTATGGTATTATTGACCAACGATAGGCATAGAAATCATGTGGATATATACAGGGTGAATTTTTAAAACGGGCCTTCAGGGCCAAATCCGAAACTATAAGGATTAGCGAAAAATGCTGAAAGGAGTTACGAGGCCGATTTTGATAAAAACTAAAACTGCATCATTACTTTTTTAAAATAACTTTTTCCCTAGCCGGGAATCGAACGAGTTCATTTTGAAAAAAAATGCACTTTCTATATTATTCCACTATCTGATAGTGTTGCTTATAAGGATCAAAATCTGGAAAGTAATGATAAATGACAAACTAAAGGAAAAGCCTCAATTTTAAGAAAATACATATTTTTTTCATATTAATTTGGCAGTTAAGTTTCCGCCATTCATAAATTTAAACATTTCGTGTATTAACTTTTTTTTTGGCTCAATGTTTCTAATCATTCGACATGGACGTTTTGTTTCCCAATAATTTATATTTTTATGCCCGACTTAACTAAGGTTATTTTTAGGACCAATAAAATAGATTTACTTGCTATGGGCGGAGTTTCGTTTAATACAGATGTAAAGTTGACAATTTGCGAGAATTACTTTTTAGAGTCAAATCCGAGTGATTACTAAAAAAGAGATATAGAAAATCATATTTAACGTAAAAACGAAGTTGAAAAACAACAAACAATAAGAATTTACTATTTAAACAGTTATCTATTTTCATTAAAAAATAAATCCCAAAACGGCGGTTACTTATTTGCCAAACTATTACTTTCTCATACTAAGCCGTATGTCATAGTCATAACATCGAATAATTAGTTGTTTAACCAACAAATTCTTCAATGGTATGACTTATGTCTGTTTCTAAAGAATTATACATAAATCATATGTTATGTATAATCCTTAAGGATTAGTATGCCAATGTATGGAAAAATACGTATTTTCTTCAAAATTTTGCTTTTCCTTTAATTTGTCACATAACATTACTTCCCAGAATTTGATCCTTATAATCGACACTATCAGATAGTGGAATAATATAGAGGTGTCATTTTTTTTCAAAATGAACTCGTTCGATTCCCGGCTAAGGAAAAAAATATTTTAAAAAACTAATGATGCAGTTTTAGTTTTTATCAAAATCGGCCTCGTAACTCCTTTCAGCATTTTTCGCTAATCCTTATAGCTTCGGATTTGGCCCTGAAGGCCCGTTTTAAAAATTCACCCTGTATATTGCCCCCTTCGCATAGAGAAGATTATTCAAAATCTTCAAATCTTTTTTACTTTGTCGACAAATTCGGACTCTTTCCACGAGCAAAAATTTCAGAGACTAGTTGACCCCTTTTTCCACGTACAACACTGTTAGACTCCCACTTAAGCAAAGCTACTTCTGCACCCATGCTTATGATCATAAGTAAAAAAATGTGTAAAAACATAGCGTTCTAATGAGCCTCGAATTACAATTTATTAACATGCAGCAAGAACTAATTAGCCTGAGTAGGTAATCCTCTAAAACCAAATCAGACATTTAAATTTCGTCGTTAATAGTGATCTGCATTGGAACCTAGAGCACGTTTTACTTTTTAAGGTAGGTACCTAGATATTAAGAATTAAGATGAAATATTATTTACAACTAGTTTTTGCCCGCGGCTTCGCCCGCGTTTGAAAGAAAATAATATGACATACTAACATACGTAAAACTAAAAAATTCGTACCTTCATTGGAATGAAAGTGGTGCCATCTGGCTAAAATAGGTCGTACCAACTCTGAAACCTTTGTGGGCTCTGCAAAGTTTACGATTCAATCCTTACTAATATCGATTAAAATAATCGATTCTTTGGTCCAAAAGATCGATTCTCCGATTAATTGATCTTAGATCGCTATCCCTAGTTCCTGTGGGATTTCCGGGATAAAATCCTATGTCCTTTCTCGGGTCTCAGACTATTTTTGTACAAAATTTCATTAAAATCGGTTTAGAGGTTTAGGCGTAGGTAATGAAGAGACAACCAGACAGACAGACAGAGTTACTTTCGGTTTTTAATATATGAAAGGATGAAATTGTTTCAATAGGTAGAATACCTATTTTTAACCGCCTTTTTGCAGTCGATTAAAATATAAATGAGGAAACTCATATCGTCCGTACCTATTTGTAAAGTTTATCTGAACAGATGTTAAGTAGATAGGTAGTAGGTACATACCTATATTGCATGCTACTTTCCTAACCATGTTACGATGAAGCGCAAGGTAATGCATTCATATGAATAAGAGGCTCCAAAAACTCACGATTACAGTCCCATACTCGAACATGAATTTGAGTTCTCCGATTACAATACGATAGTCGTAAATGGAAATGTATTTTAATAACACAAAGTAACGTAAGGCGCAATATGATTGCCTATTCACTTGTCAGAAATCACAAAAAAGTGTTTGTTGCATGAACTAAGCATGTACCAAAGTAGATACCCACTTAAATAACGACGTATCCTTATACGACTTGAATAAATTGCAAAATAATAGATACTGATGAATAATAATTCAGATATTAGGTTCATTGACCGGCCTTATGTGACGAAATATAATCGAAGGTTGTATGTATCACATTTGTCCAGGTACAAGCCGCGTGCGGTGCCCTCCGGCAAAAAATTAAAAAAAAAACATTGATTTGTCACACGGAAACTGTTCATTAAAGGTTCTCGACCGCTCAGCGATTTTGGACCCATTTAAATAACGTTAATATTTTTTGCAACCAGGGATAGGGTATTCGAGGACATCAACCCTCGTTTCGAACTTAAAATGTCACAAATAAAGTAAATAATGTGTGGTACATTATTATTTTCTGTCCCAAAGTATTAAACGCAATATGAACTGCTTTGGCACCTACTCCATATTAAAAAATAATTTGAACTAAATTTTCGTAGCCAAGGGGTATTTTTGATTATATATCTATAAGTATCTTATAACTGTAGGTACTCCGGGAAATACCTATATATTTTTTAAATAAAAGTCGTGGATGGTTATTTCACAATTGTAATATATAATACACCGGACAACTATTCGCAATGAAAAGAATTAGAAGAATTAGGTATATTTTCAGTAGACTACATGCATTTCCAAAAATCGCGTAGTTTTTTTTTATAATATAAGAGTAGCAGACGAGCATGCAGTCCACCTGATGGTAAGTGGCTACTGCCGCCCATGGACATCTGTAATAAGCCCCAGATAGGATTAGATATTCCTACCTGAGGTCGGCTACAGATGCGCCGCTACCCCTGAGGACTAAGCTGGAATGCCTCGGAAAAGTCTTTCTCCCTTACCACACCCTTCAAACCGGAACACAGCAGCACCTAACACTGCAGTTATTAGGCAGAAATAGGTGTGGCGGTGGTGCCGCCGGAGTCGAACCACAAAGGGTTCTACCACCTTTAAAAATAGTGTAGTAAATTAAAAACACAACAACTACTGGATATATTGTATCAAAACAAAATTGATACCCAAAATATTATACATGCCGATAAGCACTTTGACTTTCAAATTTAGAGAGCTTTCTGAGTCGACTGTAGGCGCGATACCGTAACAGCAGGTAAATGAATATAAATACTGAAATATGTTCGATTTTTGTAAAATACTTTGAGTAAGCAGGTTACTGAATATAAACACTGAAATATGTCTGATTTTTGTAAAATATTTTGGACATAGTAAACAAATCCGTGGTCTGTACTACGAGTAAAGCACTCTGAGACATTTAAATTGTGTTATCTACTTGATATTTTGGCTTTAAATATTCTCGTTATCCGTGAGTAGGTCACTTCTAAGTCAAATAGTTTAGGCTATGCCCGGACACTGGCATTGCAATTTCAAAAACTAAGATTTTTTGTGCACCGCGCAGGCGCCGATCGACCGTGTTCTCAAGTACAAGAAATGACACAGCTACAAAGATCAAATGAACAAATGCCATATAAATTGCATTCTGTCTACACAATGCGCTTCCGTCTCGAGTTTCGAGTGGCAAACAAGATTCGCAAAAAATAACTATTGGCTATCTATACCCAATTAATCAGAATTAAACTATTATAGGTATCACGTATTTGCGAAAAAACATGTATTCATCTACACGATGTCATTAAATTTATATGTCATCGTTGTTATGTATTTTTTTATTATTATTAGGTATGCAGATTGCAGGTATCTGTATGGAGATGGTAGAATCATTTTCATTTACTGGTATAAATAAGCATGTGGTAGGATGAGGCCAGGGATCTAAGACAGGTATACTATTTGACAATTTGGCAAAGGTATCCACCAGTTGGATGGACATTTAAGGTATTTTAATGTATATCAATACAGCGCAATGCAAAATATACACAGCCACAATCTTAACTACGAGAATTTTAGAATTCAGTCCTAGTTACTCAATTACCTTATTTTTTTACGAGGGGGAAACCTTCAAAAGGTACCCGACAACGTGGGAGCGACGCCGGGTTATGTGGGATTTATTACCGCACTAAAAGCCCCCGTCCCCAGCGCTTGGTGGAGAACTCCGGGATCTCCGATGGAACACCCGGAGCCCTCCGAGCACGATGCCCCTATCGGGCTCTGCCCTGGAGGAGCACTTTACGCTCCTCCCAGACATCTGTTATTTACGACGTTATGCGACCACACACACCGCTTTCCTTCCCGGAGTTGCTTGCTGGACGGTTCGAGCCCCCAATCTTGCCAACCGCAATCCCAGAAGCCCCCTTTTAGTCGCCTCTTACGACAGGCAGGGGATACCGTAGCCCTATTCTAGTCCCGGGTCTACAAGGACGCACAAGGAGTTACGCAAGTACCTACTTACGTTTAAGTTTCGGATTTCCCATAATAGTCCTCAGAAGTGGCAGCGCATTTGTAATCGGCTTCAGGTATAACCGCAGCAATATACATTTTATTACATAAAAAAGTAAATGAAATACACACATTCCTACTCCTATGTACAATTTGTAATTATGATTTATTTATCTCCATTTATAATTTTCTTCATTTTTCTCGACAGTTGTTATTATGTAACCCTTCAATCTACCACATTCTGTCAATTGTATGAGCAAGAATTTCATATCAGATATTACTATCGAAACTAAACGTCGCCAGATGGCATAACCACATATGATATCGGTCACGTATCAAAACTTTCTCTCTCATTCAATAAAAATAAGAGCTTCGATCGAAAACAAATTGAAACGCAATGATATTCAACTGTACACGATATTTAATTTTATACTCACACGATGTAAGTAAATGTTAAGAGCTAAGCTTGGATCGGCGTTATTCACCTCTTAAATCTAAACGTAAAATATTTTTATTTAAGAATTCTCCTGATTTTAGGTATCTAAGTACATACAGTTAGCTATTATAGAATATATAAAATGTGCACTATATTTATATGTACTATTAAATATTATTAATTACGAACGTACTTGTCAAGTTATCGATCTGTAATTAAAATTCTAGTAAACTATTCACTCAACAAATTAACTCATTCTCTTTCTGCCAAACAAATAAAACTTAAAAGCTGTTGATTGAATGAGTACTCGCAGAATTTGGTAGTATGGACCTTTCACATGCACTTATAAATAAAAATTACTAATAAAACATAAAAAATACATAAGTTTTGTACCATTTTGTTTATCTGTCACACGGTATTTAATGTATTAAATGTGCTTATTACATAATTTCTTTCACAAACCGGACTTACTGGTCATACGCAGACTTCAGATAACGTGTTTTTAAACAATTTTCACTTAACCATAGTACGATAGGCAGACGGTTCTTGTATTAATACTTCCTGTAAAATTAAAAAGTAAAAGGATTAGAATGCAAAATTGACAAGATTTGATAAGGCTCCTCACGACAACGTTATGTCACACTAACAGCGACACAGGCATGCGTTAACTAATTAGACATATCCGCATGATCAACGACATAATATAATAAATGATGGATCTATTATGGAAAGTTATTTCAAACTAGCTACACGCTGCGGTTTCGATCTCGTTTTAATATTTGATTTTTATTTTAATGCATTATACTTACGGTCATAGCCTAGTGGTTGCAAAGCGGCCTTTCAAGCAAGGGGTCCGAAGTTCGAATGTCAGGTACACACCTTTGACTTTAATGAGGAATTTATTATCACTTTCTATACCGGTGGTCGATGAATAAAAAAACATGGGCAAATCTGCTTCCCTAAGAAATAAAAAAAATGTTTTAAAGGTACGTGATGTCTACTAATTCGCACTAGGCCAACGCGGTGGACTAAGAGAGAGGAAGAGGAAGGTGTAAAAGGAAACCTGTGCCCAGCAGTGGAGCAGTGATGGTAATGTGTTATTGATAATGATCATGAAACACTTGAATTATTCAATTGAATGTTCCGACATAAATGGTTTGTCTGAAGCATAAAACATAGCTACATTACCTGCTTAAATCATGAAAAACTATAGAGACTACTTAATTTACCTGAAATACCAATTACAATCATAGTTTACCTATTTAACATAGATTAGTAAAGATACTTCACCGCCTTGAAATTGAATGAAGCCACAAACGGTTTATTATAGTAAGTTCTTTTTTTGAATTCTTGACAAATAAAAACATTTTTACAGAAAATTTACAAATAAATAACTAATACTGCGAAATTTACAATTACAATGTACAATTTACGTAATAAATAAATAATTATTTCAAATATTTTAGGGACATTTTAGCACGGAGACGTGGTAAAACTTTTTTACGCAACTATTTCAATTCTCAAAACTGGGCACATTTTCTTGTTAGGAGTGAGTAATCTTTACTAATCTATGCTATTTAACAACAATATGGAGTTCCTTTGTGTTCGATTTATCAAAAAAGTAAACCTCAAATACCTTAAATGTAATGTATAAATAACTACTTTTATTTAGATAACTAGTTACTTGAGTAAATTGTATATTTAAATAGAAAAAGTATGCATACAAAACTTATTTAATGACTTCGCGTAAAAACGCGTTCAAGACCGACACTTTTTTATCAACCTGCGGCTTTTTGAAACGAGGTACCGTTTCTAGATCTAACGTTATTCCTCACGCGACTCTGTCTGCTGCATCCCCAGATCATCATTTTTGCAAAGAATCCCTAGATAAGATATCTAAAAATATAAAAATATTCTACGTGACTCGCTGAGAACGCCTGTACAATAATGATTCAGAATATTTTACTATTAGACTTTACATTTACAATCATCATTATAATCAACTATCATACTGATGGGAATGGGTCTCCTCCTAGAATAAAGGGCTTAGGTTAGGTAAACCGCGCAGGCCAAGTCCACTACACACCCTTGAGCTTTTTTTCGAATTCTCAGGCAAGCAGGTTTTGTTCACGATGTTTTTGTTCGCCGTTTAAGCAAGTGATAATTAATTTATAATACGCAAGTTTTAAATATCAGAGGTGCCTGGGATTTGAACCTCGGACCCACTGCACGAGAGGCCGAGCTTCTTAACCACTAGGCTATCACTGCTTTCAGTCTTTACAAACAAACAAACAAAAATACTAAAACACCGCTATTTACGTTTCGTGCAAGTATGCATTTCAGCTTAGAAAATAGCATTCAGAAATTGATTAAAAAAACAGACAGACGCTTCAATTTTGCTTAAGCATTTGTATACATAGTGGCTATAGTACATACTATGAGAAATGTCGAATCATTGGTTATAAAAGCTGTATTGTTACAGCACATTGTTCGGTCATAGAACTTATCGCCTCAATTATTTTTTCTTTTTGTTATTGCGTAATTAAACTATCTATACGAATGAGTGGATACGTGTTAGTAGCCTTAACCGTTGTCGAGTAAAGACCGACTACAATCAGATTAAGGCGAGTACAATAAAGTAGATTAACGATATAGGGATATAGAGAAGAGATTGTCAAGATTTTCATACAAAAACTTTCATCGTACATCACAGTCATAATTTCGGATTGATTGACACTTGACTTAATTGTACCTAAATAAACAGCTTGACTTATTACCAATTGGTAGTAACTTGTGGATGACAAATTTTATCCCCATGTCCGGTCTATTGCCATTATTAAATGCACGTCTTTTAGTACAATAAATTGGTTTGGCGACTCGACCTTTTTACTACGCAAGTTAAAAGTTATCTGCACAAAAATTCTCGCAATAGAACGGCGTCATACTGCATTACAAATAAGAGTTAATATGCTTTACGATTACAAAGTCTTTACAAATTCTCTAATACAAGCATTAACTGTGCTTGGTAATCGTAACTGTTCCGCGAGAATTATTAAACAGTTGTCGTTTACAAGAGAAACAATTTTAATGCATCTTTTTTACCCGACTGCCAAGGAAGGGTTATGTTTTTCGCGCGTATCTTGTATGTTTGTCTTTTTACCCGACTGCCAAGGAAGGGTTATGTTTTTCGCGCGTATCTTGTATGTTTGTCTTTCTTTATTTGATCCGATCTTACGAACGGCTGGATAAATTTCGACAGTTAAGGTGTCATTATATTCGTCTCAATGACCCGAGTGTCCTTAGATAGGTGTTAGAAAAAAAAAATCAAAAGGTCGAATTTATGGCGCGAAATAGTGACACATTTAAAAAAAAAAGTTAACGGAACCTATCGAGTGGGGTATCAAATGAAAGTAAATTAAACGTAGATTATAAAAACATATTTGTATATATATAAAACTGCAAGATGACTGACTGATAGACTAATTAAAAGACTTTTTCAGTTTTTAAAAATCAAACTACAGTCAAAACCGCTCAACTTAGAGTTCTGAAATTTTGCACAAGGGTTCACTACATAGCGCTAATAAGAACTAAGAAAGGCCTTTTGGAAATTCTACCCCTAAGAGGGTAAAATAGGGGAAAATGGTTTTTTTTAAATCCTTTAATTTTGAAGCAACTGCTACAAAATTTTGTATTTAGCTTTCTGGATAGGAACAAGGACATACCTGTTTATCCCCATCCGAAAAATTAACCCCGTAGAGGGTAAAATAAGGGTTAAAAGTTCATTTAAACAATCGTCAATTTTGAAGCAAACACTATGAAATTTTGTATTTAGCTTATTCGATAAAATTATGAAATTCTACCCAATACGAGGTAAAATAATGACCGGAACTTTGAATTACTGAAGTTATATATTTTATGGAGCGTAAATTGTGGATTGTTTTTGCGAAATAGTAACACGTTTTAAAAAAAGTTAACTAAACCTATCGAGTAGGATATCAAAATAAAGGAACTTAAAAGAGATTACACATACATTATATAATATATACATATAACTCATCGAGATGACTGTCTGACTAAATGAGTAGTGTTGCTGTGATAAAGAAACCGCTGAACTTAAGAGTGCTGGAATTTTACTCATAGGTTCTTTATATAGCGTAAATGAGCGCTACGAGGACAAAATAGGATAATATTGTTAGAACATCTTTTCTTTTTGAAGCAGATAACTACTATGAAACTTTGTATTTGGCTTTCTGGATTAAAATAATAAAACGCCTATTTCTCCGTTTTTGGAAATTCTACTTCAGCTTTTATAGTGCAGTCGGGTTTTTTGATTTTTTAATTAATTACTTGTTAGATTTATTGTATGTCTGTCTATGTTTTATAAATGCAACTTTCTAGACTCATATTTTGCTTATTTTCCAATACGAATATTTGACTAAAGTAGGATATTTTCAACTTTGTATGAAGGTAACTTAGCTGTTACCTTGATACAAAGTTTATATTTCTATTATGGTTATGGATTATTTATCTATGTGAATGTTGACATGGCATGAAAGAATAGCATGGACATGCTATCTACGATTCCTCATAAACACAACTAAAGGGGATGTTTTAGGTGTTCCAAGCTCCGAAAACGCTTCATGATACGCGGACCAGAGTTTAAGCTGAAGAAAAATTCTGGTTAGTGGTTACGACCATTCGACAATGGGTAAAAATGGTGGGTGGGAAATGTCTTACCAACTTACAACAATTCAATATTACAATAGTGATGATTTGTAGTAAATCTTAGAATCGTCTGACAAGCCGAGATTTTCAATCAGACAGTCAAAGTTTGTCTGTTACCTTATTATGATTATGTATGAAAAATCTCTCTGTAATTAACTCTTAATTTTCTCCCAAAGATAAGGTAAGTATGATAAACGTTATTTCATCTGCACAAGGTGACCGTCTCCGCACCTAGCCGGCCACCTGTGAAGGGGAGGTGTTAGTAGCACGAGCAATGACCTTAGATTCGATCATTTGATACCTAATTAGATTTTAAAGTTCACGTTTTGTGGTCCGTTGCTTGCTTTAGACTTAAGAGCAATATTATATTCTTATTCTATTCTTATATCTTATAGATAAAATTTTCGTGTCACAGTCTTAGTTACCGTACTCCTCCGAAACGGCTTTACCGATTTTCACTAAATTTTATATCCATATTCAGTAGGTCTGAGAATCGGCTACTATCTATTTTTCATACCCGTAAGTGATAAGGGTTAACCTTAACATTTTTTTATTTATATGGCAACACAACGCTTGCCGGGTCAGCTAGTTTAATATAAAAGTCACATACTTAACACTACATATGGTAGACGTGAAGATTTGTTTATAGTAGTTAACTAACCTACTAATGCACATACGGCTTATAAAATTAACTATTCAATAAGCCGTATGTACCAAGCTGTGAAATACTTAGGGTAAATATAAGATGAATTTGGTGGACACACAGCCTTACGTCTAGACAATATACCGGAATTTGGTAACGCACTCCTTGCTTCTTGATAGACTTAATTACTCAAGGGTAAATATTTTTTAGACATTTATATTACTTTTTAAATGTAAGTAATCTATAGTTATAAGATTGCTTTATTGTAAATAAATATACCTATAAGTGTATAGGAGTTGTTTATTGTTATATGAAAATTAAACATTACACTTATAAATAAAGCTAGACATACGAATGAGTTTAATTGCTACGGAAGCACTTAACGGCGCGGTCAGGATGACGGGGCGTACTTAATACGCTGAACCTGTGATATTGACAGTTTTTTCTGGAACCGAAGGTGGTAGAATCCTTTGTGATTCTACCACCTTCGAATATAGAACAATTGGACTCCGTCGGTACCACCGCCAGACTTACTTCTGTCTAATAACAGTAGTGTTAAGCGTTGCTGTGTTATGGATTGGACGTATTAAGGGAGACATACTTTTCCGAGGCGTTGGTACTTAGGTAGTCCTCAGGAGTAGCAACACACCTTTGGCCGACCTCAGGTAGGAAGGAATCTTGCTTGAGATGGATTAAAGATGTCCATGAGCGACAGAGTAATACAAATAATATTGAGCAATAAAAAAGCAAAAACAACAAAAAGTGCAATTTGGTACTAAGAGATCAATTTTAAAAACGCTTTTAATTTTAATCTCTCCGTCTGTCCGTGACCGCATGTTTTCAATAAAATTCATTCTAATAAAGGAATCAATTACCTACTCGTACGTTCGGAAAAATAGTTTTGGGAAAAATGCAGCATCCCTGGATAACTTGGTTTGTTTTTTTTTTTGCTTCATCAAGTAAATTTTACAAAAAATACTACTTACTTTTTTTCATTTTTATGCTTTCTACTATAAACACGTGTAATTAAGAAAAAAAAAACTGAATTGAAAGTCATACAAATATCTTCGCGCCTACGAGTCTCCAAGTTTGAAGGTTGGGAAAAATAAAGCGAGAGGTTCAGTGGCGTAAGCTCCGGCGCCCCAGTTCCGCACAGAGGAGCCCGTGGCCGCCCGCCACCCGCACGCGACCGCGACCGCAATCGCCACACGCCTCGCGTTTTCACATTTCCACACTTTTCCGAACGCTGTTACCGTTACGATTCGAGCACCTACTTCATTCTCGTGGAATTAGAAGAATTAGAAGACAATACTAATTTTCAACTCGAGATAAAAACATAAAAACTTTTTTATAATAATATTAATCTACAAATAAAATAGATAAAATCATTAAATATGTTTAACCGAAAATGCGTGTTCAAAATTTTTAAATGATACAGTATTGGTACATTATGTTTCGTAGTTTTGAGAGACGGATGGTTTTAGTGACTTTTTTCGCGTATACAACGTTATGTGTGATTGCTGGACCTTTAAAGGTGAATGCAGAGTGGAGAAAAGATTTTCCTGTTCATATGGACCAAGGAAATGAAAAAAAATGGGCAGAAGATGTCTGCGAAGAATTAGAAGTGGTAAGTAAGTAAGGTATGCTATTTAAAGCATTGTTTATTATGGAACTTTTATATTTTGATATTTTGAGGTTTTTTTAAGTAGACTAAAAATTTGCTACTATTATACCTAGATGCTGTTAATGTCCAAAGTCAATGTCTAGCAAATTCTCTAGTTGCCTCTTCTCAAGCAAGTAGTTATAAAAATGCGATTAGTAGATGAATACAAATACCTCCACGCCACATGATATAAAAAATAGTTAAAATTGCTATAAATTTTATTCAATAGTAAAATATGTTCTTAATAATATTATTTACTTGCATTTTCCGCGCAGCTTATCGGTATGCACGAATTTCGCGGGCGAGTTTTCATTGTTGTTCCACATTATCATGGAGCCTGTATTAGGCTGCGAAATCTTTTAGTTTTCGTTAAAAATCTATTAAAATGAGATAATTTTAAGATTTATACTTACTGATGGACAATAAACAAATAGTCTGAACGCAAGAAAATACTTATTAGCAAATTCTATGAACTTTTACGGCTCATAAAAATTAAAGCCACAAACAGATATTAATACCGGAAAGCATTAGAGGTGACCTTACTTAGCTATCTCCCAAATAGCTACTCCAAACTGCGGTATACACGATATCAAGATAATCCTTAATCAATAAGCCGAATATTGACACCATATGTTATAGAGTACAGGTATATGAACGAATTGTTTAATTTAAAAAGTTTAGGTGTAAAAATAAAGTTTACAAAAAGCTTGTCCCATTGCCCATCTTGGGTCTCCTCTTAGAGTTAAGGTCATAGTTCACCGCACTTACCAAATGGGAATTGTATACTTCACATAACACTTGATATCTTTTTTTACAACTCTCGAACATATTTTCCTTAACCGTTGCAGCTATTCAATTTCAATTATATCTTTAATACGCACATAACTTTCAAAATCGGGAATTGTTCCTGAGACTCGAACCTTGGACCACCGATCAATCTTGCTGGTACATTATTTAAGGTAATAAAATATACTTAGATTCTTACAATATTTATTACAATACTAGGTATTATTTGAATACAATAACAGACACAAGTAGTTAGTAAATTGATTGATTTATTTTTAGTGACGGATTAGTTATTTGAAAAGATAACATTGAAACAAGACCTTTCATTGTGGTTTACAAGTTCAAAGATACATTAATATTTTTAATATCAAATTGCTAATTGTATAATAAGATTTGCAAAATAAATAACCAACACTTACTTACCACAAATCATTTTACTGCCAGTTTTCTACGTACAATTCCTTGTTTTAATTATAACTGATTCAAAAACTGTTTACAAAATAAGTGAGTAAAAATCGTATTTACTGATAAGTAAGAATTGGAAAGAGACACCGTTTTAATTTAGGTTTGATAGACCAATCTATGTTCTACTTTGCAACGAGGGCTTACGTCGGCGTAAATGTTGATAAATAGGTCACAAGGCACCACAATGACTCAATCACTGCAATTGGCACGCCAAAACATCGAAATCGTCATAATTCACAAACACGCATGGAACGCAGTTTGGTAGCTTAGAAGAAATCATTTGTTTTCCTTCCTCTTTGTAACTGCAAGTTATTCTCAGAATTTGTGCCACTTTCAAATTGTGACATTTTTATTTTCGTCCCAAACGCTAACTAAAAGTACTATAGGTATGAAATATTTGTCGCAGCGTCAACAATCATTAGTCAGTACGACATACCATTGGGTATACTATTCCAATAACTACACCTTTTTATTTCAATTGTAAATCATGTATGCCTAGCTTGTTTTCAGACTAGAACTGAAATTAAAAGAAGAAGTTAATAAAACTTGACTCAGAAGTAGGAAGTTAATTATGAATAAGAAATTATTATCTTTTTAGAATATTTTTATTGGCTTGTTAAAGAGCTCAGATGATGTATATTTCATTATCATATTTGTTCGTCATTTCTATTTTTTTAAAATATACTAAGTATATTTGTTACTTCCAGACTTCGCGCATGACCTGCAAGCAGAAATTCTTAGGTAAGTGTTTAATCTTTCAACTTTTTGTTGTCCTAATATACATACATTACTTTCAATTTTAAAATAATATGTCTACAGGAGGGAAAGCTCTGAAACGTTTCCTGTAGTATACACATTGCGTGCGTGCCTGGAATTGAGTGCATTCCCTGAATTTGGTGGACGTACCATAGATGTATTACCTATGTCATTGGACGCGCAGTCGTGCGCCTAGAAAGTGTCGGATCCCATCATTATAGTATTTCTGCTGTCCCACTGCAAAGTACAAATATTTTCTCACGCTAAATGAGAAAATAAAGATATAAAATGATGCAAGGGTAATCATGTCGCTTTCCCTACAATATTTTCTACGAACCACTTCGTTTTCAGTAAGATTGAAGTATGAAACGAGCATGAATTCCACGCCTAAACCCCTCTCACTTCAGAGACAGTGATGAGTTGACGACGACGATAGATTCCACGTAACTTCTGCCAATTTTAGCTGGGCTAAATGGTCGCGTTATGTTATGTCAGGTGGCATCCACACCTTTCACCCTAGATACAGATGTAGCGGTGCTACCCGAGGAGATCCCCGATCATACCATACCAGACTGGTTCTACCACTACCATTCAAATTTCGATTTAGTACAAAAACACACTGATAAATTTAAAAATCAGGGTTGCACGCGTGCCTTATATTCAGAATTGGTAATTCACACACTGGGCCACTGCTCTGTTGATTTATTTCCTACTTTAAATGTACAATTTCAGAACACGGTGGAAACTTCGGCGAGCCCCCACCAGAATTGCAAATCAGGTGTCAATCAAAACAGGACGTCTGGTTTTCAACAACACCGACTAAAAGTTCTCAAGTGGTCGTTTTATTAAACGAAGAAACTCAAGGAGAACCTGTAAGTAAAAAATGTTAAGACTATATATGAAAAACACCAATTACCGTTTTATATTAAAGGTGGTAGGTACATCTGTAACCGAATCAAAGGAAGATACGACCTTTTAAACTTATTTTGTGGGTACCGTATGATTATCCCTCTTATCAGAAAAAAGCTTTATCCAATTTTACTAAACTAAAAACTTAAGGTTTCACTATGTACCTACTTCACTATACTTTAATTCTTAATATGCGACTGTTAAACACTCCGAAAAACAACTGATTGTTAATTTTGTTTTCAGATAATTTTCAGTGTTATAGGAGGAAGTGAAAGCAGTAACAATATCATAAATTATCTTTTCACGGGGGAACTAGAGAGGAATTTTACGTTTTGGACTACTGTCGTGGACAAGGAAGGAGCACACTCCGCGTGGAGGAAGGGCCCTGTCATCCAACCATGGGCGGAAGTCATCCAACAGTTAGAGGAGAAGGAATATTACATTAAAATTGAATTCCTGTTTGCCTCATATCAAAATGAGACGCATCAAATTAAAGCAATGTTTTCTTGGAATACCAGTGATGGTGAGTTTCACTTTGTGATTTATCTTTACGACACTTTTCTTTTCTTTCTTTCTTTCTTGTTACGAAGATTATTAATTATGCGTATTTTTAAGAAATGTTCAAAATCATGTTGCTGCTGTATACTTATGTTTACTGCTGTCCATGGACATCTGTAATCAATTCTTGCTAGGTCTAGAGCCCCACTCATGGCCGGACAAATAAATAGATAAGTTACTACCCTTGAATTCTAAGGTGGAACGCCTCTTTAAATATTTTATGTGCCTTACACGACATTTTAACCACGACGTATTAAACTACCTTAGCAACAATCATAACATCTATTGTATTACATATAAATACTCACGTTTGAGGTATTAAAATTTTACATTATATTTTCAGTTTTAGATTCATGCTTCTACGTGACGAATACATGTAATAAACAAACACTGGGAAACTTTTTTCAAAAATCAATAAAGGTAAGTTACTACCTTTGAAGACAAAGTTGTAATGCCTTGTGTATGTTACCATTACCATACCCTTCAAACCATGACACAGCAGCGTTTAACATTGTTGGCAGAAATATTTGTGGCAATATTGCCTCCAAAATCAATTAACTAATAGTTCTACCATCTTATTGGAACCAAAGTTCTCATTTTGCAAAATAAAATAAAATAAAATAATAAAATATTTATAGTAACTTTTGGCTGGCAGTGATAAACTTGGCCTCTCGATCGAGGGGTCTGAGGTTCAAATCCCAGGCACACACCTCTGATTTTTCAAAGTTATGTGCGTATTAGAAATTAATTATCACTTGCTAAGCGGTGAAGGAAAACATCGTGAGGAAACCTGCATACCTGAGAGATTTATAAAAAAAAATCCCAAAGGTATGTGAAGTCTACCAATACGCACTTGGCCAGCGCGGTGGACTATGGCCTAATCCTTCTCATTATGAGAGGAGACCCGTGCCCAGCAGTGGGACAGTAGGTAATGGGTTGCTGATGATGAGTAACTTTTGATGATTTTCCAGCCAAACGACGAGCCCTGGGTAATAGTGGGACAGCTGCCACTTGACGACGCCTGCACCTTCACAGTGCAGGGCAAGTACGGGACCACCTCGCTAGCATACCACACGCCTGAGTGTCACCAACTGCCTGGTTGCGAGCCACGTGAGTACCTTTATAAAGACCAGAATAGTTCATAATTTATTGAGAATCATCATGTGGTATGACTTGGTTCAATAAAGATGACGTTATAGAACACGTGTAAAATGTAAATAGACGCCGCCATTTTGAATTATAATCTCAATTTTAAATATTAATTTTTAGGCATGAACGTTATTTGTGTCAATATCAAAAAATATACATATATGAGATAAATGATATTCATGCAATAAGATTGTCAACAGTTGAGTATGACAAAGATATTCAACAGTATTATATAGTAGCCATAGACAGGACATGGAGAGGAAAAGTATCATCCATGAATTATTATTTATGGTTCATAATTAATTTTACAGTTCCAGTGGAGATAAAACTGAACATAAGCACTATTGAAGATGACGATGGACTTTGGAAAGTCGAAGTCCAATGGGAAAAACCTAAATACGACCAGGACTTATACATCGTAACTTTATTCGCCGATAACAGAGTATTGCAGAACATCACAGTACATGGGGTAAGTCGCTACTATATAAATAATAGCATGCGGTGACTTAGACTAGGGTTTAATTGCCTTGCAGGCAGGCTGATTTTGCCGCCCGAGAAATAGGTCGGCAATAAATCTCGTAGGTAATTGAAATGTAATCGAAAGTAGATAATGAAAAAGAGCTTTTAATGAATATTATGTTATGAATTTATAGACTTCGACCAAGGCGACGTTCAGAGGAGTTGGCGGGACCGGCTCCTACAAGGTCGAAGTGATCGCTGTCCTTGGTAGTGTCAGAAGTTTCAACATTGGCCAAGGTTTTATCCCAGGTGGGTAATCTTTACAATTTAAAGTCCTGCTGAGCGTAATCTCTAATTATTTTCTTCGTTAGGAACTTGAATGATTTTATGATTTATGAATGTTTTATACTCCAAGTTTTCCAAAGTCCAATTTTCGTACTTTTCTAAGTAATTTTCCATAGAGTATTAAGCACTTTATAACAACTACGACCAAAGGCTTGAAGTGCCCTTATAATTTTTACTACTAATTAAACTATCGAACTCCGACTCGTTCCCAATATTGCTTAACATCAGTCGTGAGTAACGACATTCAACAGCGCCTTTTGATAAAAACAAACTTGTAATTTTCGTTACTCGCAGTGAGGATAGATGAATCGGAGGGCATGGTGATCGGGCTGGCGTGGATGGTGGCGCTGCTGGGCGCGCTGGGCGCCGCCGCGCTCGCCTCCGGCCTGCTGTCGTGGCGGCGCTGGAAACACGACAAGCGGACTGGACAATACTACGCGGTACCTTTTTTTTTGTTTTCGAGGGGGAAACCTTCAAAAGGTACCCGACGACGTGGGAGCGACGCCAGGTTATGTGAGATTTTTACCGCACTAAGACTCCCCCGGTGGCCGTCCTCAGCGCTTGGTGGAGAACTCCGGGATCTCCAATGGAACACAACCGGAGTCCTCCGAGCGCGATGCCCCGGTCGGGTTATGCCCTGGGAGGAGCACTTTACGCTCCTCCCGCACACCTGGTGTTTACGACGGCATGCGACCACACATGCCGCCCTCCTTTCCGGGGTTGCTCTCCGGACGGCTCGAGCTCCCACTCTTTTAGTCGCCTCTTACGACAGACAGGGGATACCGTAACCCTATTCTAGTCCCGGAACTACAGGGACAATACTACGCGGTACCTAGCTTCTACTGACTTATTTCTATTAGGGAATGTAAGAGCCAAGGCAGCAATGAGCAATTTCATGAATTGTCGCGAGATGCACGGTGCCATTAGATACCTTTGACCGCCCTTAGCAGTTTTTTGAAGTCCATATATTCTTATTTAATTATATCAGTTGCAGTTGCATGCTAAAGTAAGTGACTTAAATCGAATTTTACTTCTTAATTAATTAGCTGGTTCGCTACCACTCCATTTGTATTGATAGTTTAAGTTCATTCTCAGCAATAAGAATGATAAAATCGGCAATTATCTTAAATTTGTTCTAAGCTATGGAAAGTAAGCAGTAAGTCCTTACCAATATATAAATTAAATTTTACAGGGTCTCAAAGATATGTCCATAAATCCATTCAGCGACGCGGACACGGCGCAGGACTTAATTGCAGAAGACCAATGGGAAATTCGCCCGGAAAGGATGCTTCTTCATGAAGTTATCGGTGAAGGTGCCTTTGGGGTAGTGCGAAGAGCAACCCTTTTGCCTGGATCTCGGGAGGTCGCTGTGAAAATGTTAAAAGGTTTGGAATGTAGAAAATACATAACAAAATTTGACCATACTAGAAATCACGAATGTAAAAGTTACGAATTAATAAAATTGCTGAAAATATTCATATCTTTATACATAATTTAAACAAGTGTGATTAAACATAGAAGCCAAAATGTTCATGTAGTAGGTAGTATCATTATTTGTCAAAATCTTTGACATAGACACTTCTGCACTTACAAGTTAAACTCCACATAATAAACATTGCCCGTGCAGATTTCCCGTCGACGGAGGAGGTGCGGTCGTTCGTGGCGGAGGCGGAGCTGATGAAGAGCGTGGGCGCGCACCCGCACGTGGTGAGCCTGCTGGGCTTCGCGCCGGGCCGCCGCCCGCTGCTCGTGGCCGAGTACTGCGCGCGCGGAGACCTGCTCTCCTTCCTCAGGTGACCATTTTTTTTAAAGGTACCCGATGCCGTGGGAGCGATACAGTGTTATGTGGGACTCTTACCGCAGTAAAACCTCGCCTGACCTGACCTGCCCGCTGCGTATAGTCCGTGCCAAACTGCTAGTCCGCTCCGAATATAGAAGAGTCGCGTCGCAATAGCAAATTGTAGATATTAGCGGAACGAAGACAGTGCCGTACTTCCCGGAACCCTCCCGCTCTCGCCCTCGGGTACATAGCGCAGTTAGTGTGAGCGCAGTTAGTGTGCCCTTACTGTTACTACGGACTCTACGGAATATATGCTTGTAGTTGTGTTCGACCACATTGGATCTCTGACTACACCTGCGCGCAACAACTTCAGAGCGGACTAGAAGTTTGGCGCGGACACAATCCATAATTGGCTCCTGCTCTCATTCCTCGGGCATGATACATTTGTAAAGCAACGTTGAAAACCACCAATAATATTTTATACCGATATAATACTTCCCAAAACATGTTTAAATTTTACCTGACCTTAATCTTGCTACTGAATATTTTCAAGTCAGCTTTAAAAATAATTGTCGCCAATATTTTGGAACATACAGAGATTACCACATGTCACGATAACATTTAGACGCGAGACTTGAATCTTAATTTAGGTAACTTGATAAATTTAACTAATATAAACTGTATTTCTGTACAGATGTGCCTGGGATATGATGGTGTCCAAACGCAACGTGAAGTACCACAACAATAACAAGGAGATCATTGACTACAGAAACGATCTATTCAAGGACAAAGAAATGAAGGAACCACCCAAAATTGTAGTGAATCGGCTGTACGATCTTCAGGGAGTTTGTGATACAGAGCTTACGAATCTTGACCTTCTATCATTTTGCCGGCAAATTGCAATGGGCATGGAGTTCCTCGCTGCAAATAGAGTGGTTCACAGAGACTTAGCAGCAAGGAACGTACTGGTTACTGCAGATAGGACGCTAAAGATAGCAGACTTTGGCCTATCAAGAGATGTATATCAGGAAAATCAGTACAAACAGAAAGGCAACGGAAAGATACCAATAAAGTGGATGGCATTGGAATCATTAACGCATAGGGTCTATACTACTCAAAGTGATGTGTAAGTATATTTTTTGGATTTTGACTACCTACTTCTCTTTGTCTTCGACTACTGACTGGGCAAAGTAGTAGTAGTAGGGCTATGAGTAGGTGAAAGGAGATGTGAGCTAGGGAAGGGGATCGGTTGTGGAACTGCCGTACAACTTTAGATCCGCTGAATTGAACTTGTTCAAAAGGCATTTTATTATGTAACGGGTACTGAAAATGCATACCATTTTATAATTTATTTATTGCCGATATGCGATGACCACGATCCATACAACTGGGTCGAAATATCGGCAATAAACAAATTATAAAATGCATATCGTGAGTACCCGTTACATAATAAAATATCTCAATTCCTCGATAATTTTAGTCTAAAATCATATATAGTTCAAAATGATTCTGTTATAACGAAAAAAAGAATTTTGAATAATTCTTTCATAGAATCATAAAAAAGCCCTTTGCAAGTACTAATAAGTTGACTGTGAACTAATGGTCTGTAAACAAAAATTGTTGTACGTGCAGATGGTCATTCGGCGTTGTGATGTGGGAGGTGGCGACGCTGGGCGGCGCGCCGTACGCGTCGGTGAACGGCGCGCGCCTGCCGCGCCTGCTGCGCGCCGGGTACCGCATGCCGCGCCCGCCCGCCTGCGATCCGCAACTGTAAGCTCTTAGCGAACTATTTTAGTGAACTCGAAGCGTAGTGAAGTTAAAGGTGGTAGAAGCCTCTGTGTGTACTTCGACGGCATAACCGCCGCACCAATTTTAGCCTAATAACAGTTGTGTTAAGCGCTACTACGTTCTGGTTAGAAGGGTGTGCTAAGAGAAACATACTTTTCCGAGGTATCCATTTATCTTCAGGGGTAACGGCGCGTTTGCGGCGTATTTGTCTGCTACTCTTATAACGAAGCTTCACCGCGTTTCTTCTTTATAACTCAACTGTTTTTACTTACTTACCTCTCAAGGAATCACAGTGGTTTAACGCACGTTATCGCCCTAAGCTTTAAAGCCGAGCAAAAAGAGAATCGCAACGTTTACAAAGATTCGAAAGGTGTTGAAAAGACAACAGTAAAAGCAATCCAATAAAAAAACATTTTTTATTGAACTACTGATTTGCTTATTGTTGCTTGCTGAAATTTTGTTATTTACCTTACCCATTAAATTATCAGTTAATGATAATAATGACAAATCAATTAATCTAATCTGTAAAATTTTGCCGCCTCAAAAATCGCCTCTCAGGTCGTCCCTACCTACACTAAAAAACTACACCTTTGAGTGTTCATTCCTAATAATGTCTGCCTAATTGGAAGATTAAAATGTAACCTTATTATACATACCATAGATTAGTAAAGATACTTCGCCGCCTTGAAATTGAATGAAGCCACAAACGGCTTATTTTAATAAGTTATTTCTTTGAATTCTTGACAAATAAAAACATTTTTAGAGAAAATTTACGAATAAATAACTAATACTGCGTAATTTACATAATAAATAAATAATTATTTCAAATATTTTAGGGATATATTAGCACGAAGACGTGGCAAAACTTTTTAACGCAACTATTTCAATTCTCAAAACTGGTTAAATTTTCTTGTTAGGAGTGAGTAATCTTTACTAATCTATGATACAGATACGAGTTAATGCTAGAGTGCTGGCACGAGCGGCCCCTCTCGCGGCCGACGTTCCCGGAGCTGCACGCGCGGCTGGACGCGCTGCTGGCGGCGTGCGCGCACCCCTACCTGCCGCTGAGCCTGCCGCCGCCCGCCGACGAACTGCATCGCCCCGCCTCCAGTCTACGAGCACCGCATCGATACGTGCGCATGTTGTTACGGTGAGTAGCTTCGAATTACAGTACCTAATGAGTTGGAGCGAAAGCCAAAACGGGCTCCGCCGACAAGCTGCGCCGCCTCGTCGCCAGTCTACGAACGCCGCATCGATACGTGCGCATGTTGTTACGGTGAGTAGCTTCGAATTATAGTACCTAATGAGTTGGAGCGAAAGCCAAAACGGGCTCCGCCGACAAGCTGCGCCGCCTCGTCGCCAGCCTACGAGCGCCGCATCGATACGTGCGCATGTTGTTACGGGTAAGTGACTTCGGGGCTTCGTACTGTGTTGGATTTAAGGCCAAAACGGGCTTCTCATACCATGGAAATAGTAAATGAGCAAGCACTTTGCTTGATAGTAAGTAGACACATCCACCCATGGACATCTATTCGACTTCATACAGGATAAATGTTCAAGCTGAAATCAATCACTGAAATGCAAGAAGCAATGGTGTAAAAACCCTTGACAATGTTACTATTGCTAACCCTTAGTTACGAGGTTTTTTCATTCATAATAGAATGAAATTGGTTTAAAAAGTACTTAGTACCCAATACATATCTCTGAAATAATATGCATATTAGAAATAAATATGAAATACTTGTTTTAACATTGAAGGAAAACATAAGTATGCCCAAGTACATAATGTTCAAAAATATATTCAATGCACCATTTCCATTCAGCTAATCATCCATGTAAAATTTCATACGTTATAAGTACACGAACTTACTGTATCACTTGTGTCCTCAGGGGCGAGCACTGGCCACGTACGCCCAGCTACGAGCGGCCCGCGCCCGCCGCCGCCACGCGCCTGCCGTAACTGAACCGCTGATGACGACCACGAAATGAACGATATTCTATTTTGGATACTTTACTGCCTCGCTAAATACTCCTGTAAACCGCTCATCCTCCTCCCCTTATATCTCTTAACCCCTTCTTCTTACCAAGAAACTAAGCTACGGCGTAAGGCACTCCTTTTATCCAAATCCAGATATAAAATCCGTCCACAAACCTAAATGTCCAAATTGACAGCTTCATGTGTAATATAAAATTTCGTGGGTAACCCATATAAAGTATATTTAATAGGTTTCTCAAAAGTCTCACTATCAACTATAGCAGTAGTTCTACCAGAGAAAACTACAAAGAAAAATATGTGATACGGGAAAAGAAAAGTAAATGACATAATTATTTTAATAAATTATATAGGTAGTACTAAGTCCTTCTTGTAACATTTTATTATTAATTTAACTTTTGTGTAAATCAAAATAAAACTCTCATAAAAGCTGGGAATACCAATGATCTCGATAGCGTTTAACTGTAAGGTTTTGATGTATTTTTCATACAATCTAGTTGGCAGGGTATTTTATATATTTAGTGCTTAATTGCATTTCGTATGTTTTTAAGACTGTAATATAAAAATATTGAAACTAAATGTGTTTTATTTAAGGAATAATTGGAATAATAAACAAATAAACCATTTTCATAAGACATTAATTTAATATATTACTTTGCAATGATATACCTTACAGCTAGATATAAAAATATTAAATGTAATGAACATTTACTACGTTCCTTAACATCACGTGTTGCTGCCTCAGCCTTTCCATTCATTGATGTGTTCCGAGCTTTACATACATTGCACATCTTATATTAACATCACTGGGAATATTTACATCACCAGAATCATTGTTAAGCTTTGAGCGGTGAAGTACTGACGAAAATAAAATACCTATAAGGGAAGGAATGATTTTATACGAACGAATGAGTGAATGAAACGAATGAAATACATATTTAATCATTCACATCATTCGCCTTACACTAGTTCACTATACAAGTCGAGTTACAGATGAAATTCTGTAAAACTCGGAACACACAAGACCCATCCATCGTTTCATATTTAGAATAAGGACGTACTCAAACCTGAGCAACACAAGAGCGCGAATAGTTTCCATAATAAACGTTACAGTAAAACTATGATATGACTAACGTTAACAAAGAACCATTTATTTTTAATATAATATAATATCACACTAAAATTCGTGAACGCAACTCGATGCGTTGGAAACTTCATAAATTTACGAACGAGTAATATAATGTACAGTATCCGATCGATAATATGACATTGGGAATAGAAATCGGTTTTAATCGGTCCTTCAGTGCTATGCCAAATAATAATAATGAAAATTGTAATAATTATTTATCTCTCTAATACGTAAAGAAGCTTTTATTTTTTAAAGTCGTTATACTTTTACATTTAAAACTGCCACTTGCGTTCGGAAATCATTATTTCATTGAACGGAGAAACAAAAAATAATCGACAACATTAAAACAGGTATAACACTTGTAAATGATTGGACACGATTAAGAGTACATAAATCTTATTAACGAGTGGAAAATAACCAACATAAAAGTGCGACATATACCGAATGAAACTAGTTACGACTTCCTGTTCCCAATGCACTGCGCATCAACAACCGAGTTTTGTTTTTATTACAATTTTACTCAACAATAAGTAAGCATTTCAATTTTCTACAGCATTTCATTTTATCAAGTATACAAATCAGATCGTTTTTATTGAATACTTTTATAAAATGTTAACTTATAGTTAGTACTTACATAAAATACAAAGCAGATGCCAATTATTCATATGAAACCGGTTAAAATGTACTTAATTTTTAAAAAATACAGTCTATTTATATTAGTTGAAATTTCATGAATTTTCAGTCTTAGAACAGTTATGACTGAGAAGAAAAACAAGGAATGGCAAGATCGTAAACAACTAAAATAGATTAATTTGGAATTACATTATGTACTTTCAACTGTATTCATAATAGTGGTGTAAATATGTATTGTCTGACAGTAACTAATTGTTTGCAATATATACGAGTGTGATTTATATCAATATTTTCAAAGTTTTGCTCGCGACCCCCTGGGGGTTACAAAGTCTTCACAAGGGGATCGCGAAGTAGTATAAAGATGGAAGAGTATATCCGTTTTAAATACTGATTCATGTATTATACCGACACCTATTGGATTTAAATACAAATATTTCATGGATTTAATATTTATAAAATAATAAAATACAAGTTATAAAAGGTGGAAGGCAAATATTAAGGGAAATTATTTTTACATGCTAAGGGGCTCAGACCATAAAAAATGGAATAATTTTAACACAAAATATATCAATGCTATTTTTGAAACAATTAGTGGAAAAATAAGCCGCCTACAAAATATTTTTTTATAATATTTGTATGTCGAATAGATTAGTAAAGATACTTCGCCGCCTTGAAATTGAATGAAGCCACAAACGGCTTATTAGTAAGTTCTTTTTTTGAATTCTTGACAAATAAAAACATTTTTAGAGAAAATTTACGAATAAATAACTAATACTGCGTAATTTACGTAATAAATAAATAATTATTTCAAATATTTAGGGACATTTTAGCACGGAGACGTGGCAAAACTTTTTTACGCAACTATTTCAATTCTCAAAACTGGGTACATTTTCTTGTTAGGAGTGAGTAATCTTTACTAATCTATGGTATGTCACTGCATTCTGCATTAGAGTCTAGTGCCTCTTTTAATGCCGAAATGTATATGTATAAGTATTGTTAACATATAGGTTTTCCGAAAACATACATATTAATATGATATATTTAAACATAAATGTATTTAAGTTTATATAATATTAGCACACCTGTGTACATATATTTAATGAACTGAACAAATAAGGAAACAATTACATGCATAATAAAGCCATTTTTATATTGCATACTCAATAATTGTATTATTTTTATTTACACGACGAGCCAAAAATATAAAATAAAAATGTAATAGCAGGTAGGAGATTTTATATTGTCGTTTTTAAAATCCTCATTAATAAAACATGTATATCATAGATTACAATAATATTTAATAGCAAAAGTGACATATACTTTTGGTTAAAATTTAATACTTTTTATCTTTTTTTATTCTAAATATTTTATACAACTGGTGCATTCTCTCATATCATTTTAATTGTATCTTTATAGAAGTAACGACGAAGTTGTAATTATGTGTTAGCATAATTTGTATACCCTTGCAAGTATGTATTTAATTTTAAAATGTGTTCTACATGATGAGTATTTATACGCACCGTACTCAACTCGCACACATATGCATGCAAGCTGCCTGTCTTTTCTTCTTGCAATTCCAATCAAATAATAGTTTCATAACAGTTTTGCGAGCAATCTAATTTAAAGAAAGTATAGTGAAATAAATAGAATATACCATGATCATATTGTTTTGTTATGTTGAAACCACACATCAATTCAGTAACTTAGAAGATGCTGGTAGAGCAAAAGATATCCACAAGATAACATTTCCCAAAAATTATGGATCGCCTAGTTCATTTGGTAACATTTAATCTAATAATTTATATAATATATACCCAACAGCCATATTATTTTTAGTATCTAAACTTATTAAGAAGCGTGAGTGTTCATGATAAAATAAAAAATACTGATAAATACATAAACAAAAAGTGATAAATAATGTAAAAAAAAATAAAAACATTTTACATAATATTTTTCCTTTACAATAAAACTTTTATAATTCAATAGGTATATCAATTAAAATTGATGTCTATCATATTTAATATCGAACATTATCATGGAGTGTATATCTAAAGTACATCGCAGTAAACATTAACAATTTACACAAATGCAGCAATCGCATATACAATAACGCACATTAGATCTATCTATCACACGTTCACTACGATTTATTAATACGTACTTATCTGATTTAATAGTCGTTCACCCAACATATTGAATGATACGAAAAATTGTCCACGTTAATGTGTATAAATGTATAAAAGCACGCAAGAGGCCGCCACTGTTTGAATTAACACTAAGCCGACAAACGACTGGAACTTGACCCGTTTCCTACTATCCCTTCAGCAGTTTCTGCACCTTGCACAAGGCTATGTCTAGTGCAGCGGTCGGCAACCGGACCCTTTTTATAGAGGCTCGCGGCGATTTTGAAAATGAAAGTCTTATGTACCTTAATTAAAAGTCCCTTATTTTCACCCACGTTCGTTTCAAACATGAAAAATAAATTTTACAAATGGGAGGACGTTTTTGCCGACAAATTCCAGAAACAATTTATTTTCAGAGAACTGTTTTTTTTTCAAAAGGTTGCCGACCACTGGCCTAGTGCATACACAGCTCTGCTATACCCTCGGCAGTTCCCTAATGAGTCACGGTTGTGATGCAGTGCAGGTCCGCTAGGTGCGGTGCGTGGGCGGATACAGTCGGTCAGTCGATGGGCGGCGGCTGCGCGGGGATAGCGGCGGGCGGCGCCGTCAGGTAGCCCGCCGAGTGCGGCGTTGTTCCTGGGAAAACAGGAACATTATAATATAGCACGGTACATGTTTGGCAAAAGGAAATCTCCTTCCGGGCTACGTCAACCGGGGGAACAGCCTTACTCCAACAATCATAGTTCGTAGCTTATATTTATGCAAGATAATAATAATAATAATAACGTTTATTTCTGTACACAAAATAAAAAACATACATGATGCAAACTTATAAGGTAGTACGATATACAGAGTATTTATAGAATAGATAAAGGGATACACAATTTTGTAGTGCATATGCATGTATGTTACAGATTATAGAACTCTAGACCCCACACTAGGATTCCCTGTATCGTGCGGACTAGATAAGATAAGTAGCGTTGATAGCGCGATCCAAAAACGTTACCTCTAGAGTTGCGGCAAGTAGTCACATATACAGTCATAAAAATTAAGTGTAAAATGTATTGTATCATATACATATTTAAACTTAATACGCCTGATATCTAATATATTGCACTATACATTTTTTTTAACCTTCACACAATTATAGTATTTATCAAAAGTGCATTGAACATTTTTCGGTATTCTTTACACTTTCTTACCCTCCGCAACCAATTCATAAATACCAGTTCATCACGTATAGATCCATATACTTACCAGTAAGTGAATGATGTTGCGGCGCGGACGATATGAACAGGTCGTGTATCTGCGCCGCATACTGCTTCCACACGCGACAGCGGGCCAGTACCGCGCGGACCCGCTCGCCGTGGACGGTGGAGCGCGCCATCGCCTTCAGCGCGTCATCTATTCATAACACAAGCTCCAACTGACCGGTGAGTGAGTGATGTCGCGGCGCGGACGATATGAACAGGTCGTGTCGCTGCACCGCGTACTGCTCCCACACGCGGCTGCGAGCGAGTATCGCGCGGACCCGCTCGCCGTGCGCCGTGGCGCGCCATCGCCTTCAGCACGTTACCTACTAGTACTACACAAGTTGCAACTGACCGGTAAGTGAGTGATGCTGCGGCGCGGACGATATGAACAGGTCGTGTCTTTGCGCCGCGTACTGTTCCCACACGCGGCTGCGAGCTAGTATCGCGCGGACTCTCTCTCCGTGGGCGGTGGAGCGCGCCATCGCCTTCAGCGCGTTGACCAGCTGCGCCGCCGTCTGGCCCTCCAGCCGCGTCTCCAGGAGGGAGAGCAACTCGCCTATCAGGTCGGTCTCTAAAGCCTGTTTGAGTGAATAAGAAGTTTGACGTAATGAAATTGAGTTATTGTTAACTTAAGATCATATTCTAAATATTAAAAATAAATTAGCAATTTTAAAAAGGTGTCAATACACTGCGTATTTCATAACTTACGTTTAAATTTAAATTATAATCTGTATCAAGACTACGGAACATTCGTACAACTCACGTCGAAAAATAAACAATGTTTGAATAACATCGTGTGAAATCTGAAATACGTATAATGTGCAATTATGAATACTAAATCATATAAAGTCACTGATAATAGAGCCGGCATAGGTTATGACCTCATACGACTCATACGAGATGCGCGCGACGATTTTTTTTAATAAATGAAATAAATGATTTGTAATATTATAGTGTTACACGTTGTATACCTGGAAGACGAGTCTGTCCGTATTGATGTTGCTGTTGAAAATGGATGAGAGCGCCTCGCACGCGCTGCCGACCACCTCGCGGCACGTCTTCACCGCCGTCTTCAGCCCCGCCATCACGTCCGTCTGGCTCAGCGCCGACACGCACGCCTAAATAACATACCGTAGAGTTGATAACTAGGAATACAGTTATAAAATGCTTTACAAGAACCAGACTACGAATCAGTCTACAATCATAATACTTGCTTACTGCAATAATACGATTAAAGTATTAATTAATAGGAGGAATAAATTATAAAGTTATTTTATATTATTGTTATTTTATATTTCACGAAATTAATTACAATAAAAATCTAGTGTCTATTGAGAAATAAATCGTTTTGATAAAATATTGTGGGTCAAACGTAGTTTTTTTTCTATTCAAACTTAGTATATTAGGCGTATTTTGAAGGTGGTAGAATCTTATGTGTTTCGACTCCGGCGGCACCACCGCCACGCCTATTTCTGCCTTATAACAGCAGTGTTAAGCGCTGCTGTGTTTTGGTTTGAAGGGTGTGGTAAGGGAGACATACTTTTTCGAGGCATTCCAGCTTAGTCGGGTACAAATATCTAATCCTATCTGGAGTCGATTACAGATGTCCATGGGCGGCAGTAGTCACTTATTATCAGGTGGACTGCATGCTCGTCTGCTACTCCATATTTAAAATCAAAAGTATATTAGGCGTTGTAGACTGCATCGTAAACGTATCAACTTTAGATTTTTTATTATATTTGGAATTGCAATTACAAGTAGTTTTTTTTCATCCAAAATAATATTTTTTAATTATATATATATTTAATTAATTATATAGCGATTTTATATAATCGCTGTAGGCAAGCACAAGTGCCGCGCGTGCTCAATTATCATTATCAATCATTATCATTTTACATAAAGATCTTCAATAAATTCCTATTTCAACAATTATCAGTTTATCATTTCTAAGGGAGTCAGAACCCTTACAGTAAGTATAGTAATTTTAATACTTAGTAAGTTCATAAGTTAATATTGAATTTTATATTAAAAATATAAGTAAGTCGGTCCTCCGAGCCGAACACGGCTCACCTGCGTGGTGGCGAGCGCGGCGAGCACGGGCACGGCGTGGCGGGGCGCGGCGGGCAGCAGGCGCGCCAGGCGCGGCAGCTCGCCCAGCTGCGCGCACGCCTCGCCCAGCGCCGGCCGCGACCGCACCAGCACCGCCAGCGCCAGCGCGCACGTCTCGCCGCGGCTGCCCTGCACGCCGAACATCACACATTTAAACATTTTATTCTTTAGAGCAGCGTTTCCCAGCCTTTTTCAGTCCACGGACCCTTAGGAAATCCAGCACATTTTTCACGGACCCCCTTAATAAAATGAACAGCAAAAAAAAATACCGTGTGCTTAGATCACGTTTTTCTACGCGGACCCCCATACATATACTCGCGCACCCCCAGGGGTCCTCGGACCACAGGTTGAGAAACGCGGCTTTAGAATATAAAAGTAAGCATATTATATCTATCATTCCATTTTTTAAAATGAAACTATAGCGAACTACATTACCTGAGCTTGTAATATTTAGTTTCTTATAAACTGTGAAAAAAAACTGCGTCTTAACGAGACATGGTAGTCATTCGACTACTCTTTCACACCAAATTCACATCGATTCTCAAACCAATGAACTATGTAATTTTCTCTTTACTAACTTGTGCATTAATTCTGAGCTATATGCGGTAATTTTTGTTTCACTTTGCAAAACTTACCAAATTCTTAACCGATTTTTTGTTAGCTCGGTACGTACCTCTGAGCTTGAATTTTATAAATGAAACTCTAAGGGTATTAATCAACCCCACCCACCTCAGAGGCGTCCTTGTGCAGCGCCGCCAGCGTCTCAGCGAGCAGCTCGTGCAGGAAGCGCTTGGGCGAGCGCAGCGCCCAGTGCGGGTTCTGCAGGAACAGCTTGAGGTACACGCCGCCCACCACCACCTCGCCCGCCGGCGCCCACGCCTCCTCCGCGCTGCCGCGCTCCAGCGCCTCGCGGTCCTCGAACTGAGCACTTGCTGAACGGGTCTGCTCTGCGTAATGTCTGTCAAACAAAGTTAGTTTCTACACTTGTAGGCTAACCACTTTATTTACTTATTGCTACACAACGAGAAGTCCTCATGGTGTGGAACATCCATTTTCCACATTCACATTGCAACAAAAGTAAATCAGAAATCTACTCATCATTAAAATTTAACGAACTCTTGATGATCATGTCATTTGTGTATTTTACAAACCATTCAGATTCTCCATGTTTTTGTAAATTTTAAATAGTACTTTTCAAATGAAATATGATGTGAAATACATTAAATAAAAGTGTTTCACAACAAATCCGATATAATGCACAGTTTTGGTATTTATGACATAATAAAATATGAGCACAAATAACAAAGGGTCGCAAAATATTATTATGTACTAATGTGCCTAATGTTTGAAGAACGAAATATCGCACTAAATTTCATAAAGAAACGTCTTAGACGAGACTCACTTATCCTTAAGCTCGGCGAGGTTAGCCTGCACGCGTTTCCGGGCCTCATCCGACCAGACCAGCTCGGGGTGCTCGTGGTTGTTGTCGAAGGCGTGCACCGCGGCGGCGGCGGCCGCGCCCCCCGCGCCGCCCGCGCCCGCCGCGCCGCCCTCGCGCATCGCGTCCGCGAACACGCCCGGCAGGTAGCGGGACATCGTCAGCCGCACCTGCACACACATACCGCATACGTCATTATTGTCGTCGACGTCGTCAACGAGGTCATCGTAGCTTATCGTATATATAAGAGCGTAGCGGGACATCCTCAGCCGCACCTGGGCAACACGGGCACACGAGCAACAACAATTTGAAGGTGGTAGAACCCATTGGTTCGACTCCGGACGAATCACCGCTACTCCTACTTCTACCTAATAACGACAATGTTAAGCACTGCTGCTGTTCTAGTTTGAATGGGGTACCTAGCAAGAAAGCTATAATTATCCCAAGTGTTCCAGCTTAGTCCTCAGAGAAAAAAACGCATCTATGGTCAACCTCAGTTAGGAATCTTGTAAATTCTGAAGTTGATTACAGATCTCTATGGGCAGCAGTAGCCATTGGCCGTCATGTGGAACGCATATTCATTAACTACTTTTTTATTATAATATAGGAGTGGCAGACGAGCATGCAGTTCACCTGATGGTAAGTAGCTACTGTCGTCCATGGACATCTGTAATCAACACCAAATAGGATTAGATATTCCTACCTGAGGTCGGCCACAGATGCGCCGCTATCCCGAGGACTAAGCTGGAATCCCTCGGAAAAGTCCGTCTCTCTTACCACACCCTTCAAACCGGAACACAGCAGCGCCTAACACTGCTGTTATTAGGTAGAAATAGGTGTGGCGGTGGTGCCGCCGGAATCAAACGACAAAGGGTTCTACCACCTTCAAAATACTTCAATATGATAAAAAAATATATAGTAATAGGAATTTGTAAACATTATAAGCTATATATACCTTAGGCCCGTATAGTTTGTCCGACATCATTCGCGCCAGTAAATCGACAGCTGCTTCTCTTGTCTCGGGCACTTTACTGTTGCAGAATAAATCTAATAAATATATCACAGCACCTGAAAAACAAAACAACACGTTTTAAATTGTATCTAAACAATGCATAGCAATGCAAGCAATAAGTATTTCAAATATTATTGATGCTTCTTCAAATTTATTAAAAATATTAATTTGTCTTATTTCAATTTATTAATAAATTTAAAAGGATGAATTTAATAATTTAATTAGATATTTGAATAAAAAAAATGGCAATATTTTATAACAAGCATTTAATTTAATTATCAGCGAAAACAAGATAAAGGCAGATGTTGCCATATGCGTTCCAAACTACACCAATCACATACACATTGTGCCATTGTGGGGAACGTGTTTAAGATCAAATAACACTCTACACAGCGGTAATCGTTAGGCTCAGAGAGCAGAGTACCAATATTTAGCGTACCTTTAGCGAGCGCCTCCCTCACGATGGAGGTGTTAGCGAGCAGCGCGGCGAGCGTCGGCAGGGCATCCTCTTGCGGCGGGCGCGCCAGCAGCGGCAGCAGATGTCCGAGCACGGCGCTGGCCGCCACGTCCTCCACGCAGTCGCGGTTGCCCGCCGCCGCAGACACCGCGCGCAGCGCACCGCGGGAGATCGCGGGGTGCGCGCGCGCGGACACCAACCCGAATATGAGACCGAAGTGGCCTATGCACTGGATCTCCACGCCTAGGGACACCAAATTTAGCATTAAGTCCGCCTTTTGTACCACAACTTTGTTTTGGTCAATAAAGTATAAATAAATGAATTGGGTAGTCATAAAAAATGTGCTTAGTTGATAAGATGCAACATTGACACACGAATTGCTATTAGGTACAACTAGTTGTTCGGATCTTGCCGTACAACAAGGCTTAATAAGGACCAATACTAAGTTGTTTCCTTATCTTCCTTATCAATGAGAATGACCACTGAAGGTGGTAGAACCCTTTGTGGTTCGACTCCGGCGGCACCACCGCCATACCCATTTCTACCTAATAACAGCAGTGCTAGGCGCTGCTGTGTTCCGGTTTGAAAGGTGTGGTAAGGGAGACAAACTTTTCCGAGGCGTTCCAGCTTAGTTCTCAGGGGTAGCGGCGCATCTGTGGCCGACCTCAGATAGGAATATCTAATCCTATCTGGGGTTGATTAAAGATGTCCATGGGCGGCAGTAGCCACTTACCATCAGGTGGACTGCATGCTCGTCTGCTACTCTTATATTATAAAAAAAAGAGAATGCTTACCAGGGTTCTTTATTATACAATTGGCTAATGCGTTTAAAGCTAGTGCGACGTGCTCCACTCTCTTCTCGGTCATTTCTTCCTTTGTTTCAGTTTGAATAAACTCCAGAAGATCCAGTATAAATTGTTGTGGATTCTAAAAATGTAATGAGTTATTAATATACAATAATATTTTCAGAGTTATCATTTAGAAACCTACGAAGAACATCCTTCATGCAAGCGGGTTGTCCGCGCGCAACTGTTATTTCATACTAGTTTGAACCGGTTCCAATACAGCTACACACCTCTATAACAAAGTCGGGCTGCTCGTTGTATATGTCGAGGTACACGCCGCCGACGAGCAGCAGACCGTCGTGCGCGCTGTACGCGAAGTCCGGCACCAGCGGCCCGTCCTCGTCGCACGCGCGCGCGTCGCGGAGCAGCTCCCGTAACTCCGCGCGCGTGCTGTTGTCCCACACCAGGTACGGCGTCCGCCAGTTCGACGTTAGGGTTTTTAGTAACTGAAAATGTATGTATTGGTTAGGTTAGATAACAGGACGGTACAACGATATCATTCGTTATTTATAAATAACGAAGAACTACGAATCTACAGTAATTTATAAATAGAAAAAAAACTGTTTTCTTCTCCATTATACATTTTTTTATATTGGATTGATTATTTATGAAATTAAGATAAGCAAATAAATAGAATTCATTATATTAAAATATACACATCGTTTTATATGTTAATAAACACTTGTCAAAAGCGACGAGCGTACGAATGTAATGTTTTAAAAGTAGTATGAACTCCTCTCAACACTTTCGTCGGTGGCCCCCATCGGCCCTCCAACGACCACCTACTTACTTCGTGAGGGTCCGGCAGCGCGAGCCGCTCGCACAGGTGCGGCGTGAGCAACACATGCAGCGTGCTCCGTACGCGCTCGTCGGCTGTGCCCGGCGCCGTGTGAGGCCCATACATCGCTGATAGAGCGCGTACGCACTGCACCGCCAGACGGTTGGCTATCTCCTGCAATGATCATACCCTTATTAGTTTATAGTACGGACTATGGACGTTACATCGTACCCTGAAATTCCTAAGGTTCAGGCATATGGCAATTATTAAAGTGTGAATGGGTGTAAAAGTAAATACTATACAATTTTACACAGTAGTATTAAATTAATTATTTATGATGGATGTATTGTTTTGTATCGTGCTTTTGCAGGACGATATGTTCGCCCATCGACAAAGTTCCTTTAAAATTAAAATGAAGAAATAAATGATCGAATGCCGTGGTCTAATCACGGAAGATTTTACCATGTTTAGTACTTAAATTGCGATGGTATTCGTTTCTAACGTCAAAAAGTGGCACAAGAAAGTTTATTTACAACCCAACACGTACCTGCTTGTTAGCGCCCGGCTCGGCCTCGACGCCGGACTCTGTGAGCGTGTAGTCGTACTGCAGCACGGCGGGCAGCAGCGCGAGCACGGCGCCCGCGGCCGCCAGCTGCGCGCGGCACTCCGGCTCCGCGGCCAGCGCCTCCACCGCCTCCGCGCCCGCGCACGCCGTGTCGCCCAGATTCTGCAACAGATACAAGACAAAGCCATTAGATTAGGCATCTAGACCTGTTATGTAGACCAATACAAGTGATTTTTGTAATAAAACTCGAATAAACAATTACGAAAGTGAATGGAGGTGAATTTAACCTAAATAATAGAAAAAAACGACATAATTGTTTTTGTTTTAAAGCATTATATTTCAATTTTTAAGGCAAAGGATATCGCGGCATACAGTACCCAGAAATCTCAATAATAAAAACATAGTGTCCGGTTAATAAATTAAAAAGGAAATTAGTTTTTTTCTAGAAAGACTAGTATTTTTTGACTAATTATTATGTATTTATAATTACCGGTCGGTACAGCAGCGGCACGACATCAGCTGCGAGGTGAGACATACACAAATGAACTAAACCAATCACTTTTTATTAAGTAACCGTTATTTATGTATTCTTAAGTCACTACGTACCGGTGGGTGCAGCAGCAGCTCTACATCAACTGTGAGGTGAGACATACACAAACGAACAATACAAACACTTTTGATTAAGTGACCGTTATTTATGTATTCTTAAATCAGTACATACCGGTCGGTGCAGCAGCGGCACGACGTCGGCGGCGAGGCGGGGCAGCGCGGCGGCGGCGGCGCGGCAGGCGGGGAAGCGCGCGGCGACGGCGAAGCAGCGGGCGCAGTGCGCGCACACCGCCGCCGCCGCGCCGCCCGCCGCCGCGCCGCCCAGCACCGCCACGCACCGCGACAGCGCCTCCAGCAGCACCTGACATACAATACTGGGTTAATACTTGACAAGAAATCAACGATGTATGCTTGAGAAAATTGTCTAAAATGTTTTCCAAACAGATGTTCTAATATTATATCGATGCTTCGAAATTCCAAATACGTACAGGAGAATTTACAAGTTATTAATTTTGTTTTTTCTCAATTTCTATTGCTTAAATATTTGGTAATTGGCTGTATGATCAAAAATTGGTAAATCGGCCCTCGTAATCGGTAATCGTCATAATTTATATACAATCGTAAGTCTAAGTAAAATTAAAATAATACCACAAAATTATAAAAGAACATGCAAAAAAAAATAGAATATTGCATTTCAAGAACTAATTTAAATAGCCCAAAATATCCCCTGGGACGTCGCAAAGCCTCTTTAAAGAAATCGTGCATCATCTTGAAGTCTCAGTAAAAAAAAATCGAATTAAAACCTAATATTTATCAAGTCATTAAATAAAACAACTCTGATCACTGTAGAAAGTAATCGTACGTCATCTTAAAGTCTTGTTAAGAAAAGAAGAATCGAATTAAAAACCAATGATTATCTTATTAAATAAAAGAACTCTGAGCACTGCAATAGCGTACCTCCAAGCCACCCTCCCGGCACAGCTCCTCAGCGTTGAGCGCGGAGCAGCGCACGGTGGCGTGCGCGAGCTCGCAGGCGGCGGGCAGCAGCGCGGCGCCCTCGCGCTCCGCGAACAGCTGCTCGGACGCCGCCTGCAGCCGCGCCGTGCGCAGCAGCTGGCTGTAGCCCGCGTACTTGTACGGCGCCAGAACTGTGCAAAAACACACACACACACACGAGTAAGATAATGCTTCTTATATAACCCCACAAATGCGCACCGGACACACTCACTAACTTCACATTCATATAAAATGAATCTTTACATTAAAAATACAATAAGCAGAATGTACGAGCTACTGCACGTACACGTGATGCCAATAATGCGTATTGGCAATTTTTCGTATGTAAGTGCACACATATAGACATTTCATGCACACTCCCATAATTTCACAGTCATCATTTTTACATATTCTACTTAAATAAATTAGTGTAAAACCGACACTCATCGGGATTGGTTTTATTACGCTACCTTTCCCCCAAAACTGTTATCTTAGTTCCTACTACGTAGTGAACGGTACACAGAAAGAATATCTTCAATTCACTTTTCGTTATACACCCTTCGCATATTATATTCGCATAAACAAAATTAAACTCCTGTATGTTTATATCAGCATAACTCAATGTATTTACAAAAATGTTGTATGTAAGAGTGTTTTATGTACTTTTTATCCCAAATTTCCCAGGGGAAATAATATTAAACTGGGTCACAACGTAGCGTAGTCAAGTGTACGTAGTTCCATATAAAAATATACAATCCGTAAACTTTCCTCAATTTGATATAAATTTAATTCAATTTGTAGTAAATAATGAAAACAGCTTATATTACCTTCAGAATGTGTATTACCTTCAGAATATCTCTGGAACAATATGGTCTGCGTGCGCAAAATGAGCACGATGTTGTTCGTGTTAGGCCCGTCGCCGTTCCACACGTTGCGACTACACAGGAACTCGTACGCTTGGTTTACAGCCTCGAATCGATCCTATAAAATATTTATTAACATGAGAATAATATAAATAAATTACACCGGTATCTATAAATGCAGATGTTGTCTGTAACATAAATCTCTTAGTATTAAAAAATAATAATATCCCTGCTCACGTCCATTCCTGATATAAATCTGCTAATTCGAGTAATAGTACTTACACACAGTATCGTGCACGCGACTTCGTAATGCCACGCTACTAACGCTGCCATTAGTATTGTGGTGCATTTATATCTACCGACACCGTACGTGTCATACATGTCCGTGACAAAACAAAATCATATCGGTCCGTAACGCGACCGCGCAGTCACGATCCGTGCCCATCAAAATATTGTATAGCAAAATATGATTGGTCTAACGCTACACGTTAGTTATAGATATAACTGGGCCTCATAACGATGAAGGTAACAAGCACTCACCCGTCCCTCCGGGTTCTTGTCCGGGTGGTACTGGTGCGCGAGGCGGTAGTACGCCTTGCGCACGGCCGCCTCGTCGCTGGCGGCGGCGGCGCTCAGCCCCAGCGCCGCGTACGCCTGCTCGCACGTCATCGACGCCGGCTTGCGTTCCACCTCGCGACGCCACGCCTCCAACACCGCTTTCAGGAGACCCACCTGGGGAATGTCGAGTAAAGTTAGCCTGATTTTTCTCAGCGTTTGCGTACTTAAAAAGTTTTAGATCTGAACGTTCTCAATGTTTGAGTTGAACGTCATGGTGGAAATGGAAAAACTGATCATGGTTTATTATGCAGGATGAAGTTAACAATAAATTAGTGACACACAGCTTCAAATAGAACTTATATTTAACGACTTCGGATTGAGTTCATAGATCTAGATATAAGAAGATGATAACATATTTGGTTAAATTGGCCTTAGTTGTTACTATTTGTTTAATATTCATATTTCTGGAAGTAATTTTTGTAATAGTTATCCTGGAATGACTGACTGATTATAACCCAAGCGTATATGAGCTAAAAAAAAACTTCTATAAAGCCTTGACAAACAGAACGCGTAATTTATCGCCTCATTGAACGTAATTTACGCCGTATTCGACGGTCAATATGTGTTTTACTGAGTTAGTAAGTTACGCCTAGCGCGGCACTACAGTCTGTTTGGCCAAGCTTTAATATTACATGATGCAATAAACCTAAAAACTTTGTAGAATAGTATTCCACTTAGCGACGTCGAGTGCGAACGTACCGGGTCAGGTATAGGCCAGTCGGGGAACCGCTGCACGTCGCACAGGTGGCGCAGGTAGAACATGTTGCAGAACAGCTCCTGTTGCAGCTGCGGGTAGCGCACGGCGGGGATGGCGAGGTAGGGGTAGCGCGCCGCCACGTGCGCCCGCAGCCGGGGGGTGAACTCGCCGATATGCGCTGATACCTTCATTATCAGCATGCGTCTGTTGATGACGTAATGGGATGCGTTAGTGAGATCAAAAGCAGTAGATAGCCTATTCGGGTAAATTTATCCTTGCGATAGTTATATCGCACAAATAAATAAATAAAATAAAAATAAATAAATAATATTGTTTATTTCTTTCAAATGGTGTCTACAAAACAAGTGGCAAGCGCCCTGTACCGGCTTGAAATACCTGTGTTACTGGGTACCCTACTCTTCCAAACAAGCGATATTAACAAATATGTTAATAAAGCACATTAGTCGCAGGTGAGCGAAGATATTCGGCGATATTTGTCGATAATTTGGCGATACTTTATCAAATTGAATAAAATGAACTAAAATCTATGCTATCGTATTATACATATAAACATTACTGGTGTCAAGAAATTGGTGCATTTTTTTTTATGTTATACTTCCTTGAGGTGTTTGGGAAAAACTATGACGATGATTTCCTTTTTTTAAAAAGACAGATAAAAGTGGACTCCATAAAGTTGCCTAATAAATACAGCAAGATGAATTGATTTTTTTAGGCATGCGTTGTTCTTACGTGCGTACACACACGCTTTTTTGTAATAAAACGTCATGTAATAATAATACGGTGTGTACATATTACCTCATTTCTGAATTCCAAATAGCCTCAGGCGTATCCCATTCTCCCAGGAAGATCTGAGCAAACTTTTCAGGACCGTGATTTTCTAAGTAACAAACCATCGCTTCTGGTAACAATTGACCCAATATAGAACGTTGTGTAATATCCGAGGTTGACTGAAAATAAATAATATTAAATTAAAAATTCATCTTAACAAAATACATTACAATTAAAATATATTTAACCCTACATATAATAAAAAGTTCCGAAATTGAAAACAATTTTTATGGTCTACTATGGCCACTATTACAGATCATTAGCTCTATAGTACTCTAAAACTTACTTGATCTGCTCTAAATGCCTGTTTCATATGCGTTAGTCGTAAAAACCTCGCAATTGGCAACAGATTCGATCCGGTATAAAGCAGCATGAAGTAGAAAACTCCCGTCAGGTACAATTTAGAAATCTCCGGGTTGTCTTGCATCACTTCATACAACAGTGTTGCCACCTGAAATTATACATCAATTTAAACTTAAAGCGAGAAAAAAATACAAATTCAAAAATAATCTTTTGTACATTTAGGTTTCTCAAAAAAGATGCAATATATATTTTTACCTTTTCCACAAGAACAGGATCGAACGTGAGGAGCAGTTGAACGACATGCGCCAAGCACGCCGGCTCGGAAAGCAACCGTTTCACTCGTGGAAGCGGCCTAATTACTGCATCCTCTTCATCTCTGTAATATAAATTTGTTTTATTATTATATTGCATACAAGATCTTTGTCGGTTAGAGGGCATCTATTTTCTATTTTCAATTGTTTTTGGATTCAGGCCCAGCACGGTGGCGGCCAGCTCGGTCTCGGCGGCGCGGGACACCTGGCGGCTCGCGTCGCTGCCGCTCCGGCGCGCACCTGCTGGGGTAGTATCTGGCGCAGGCCACGAGCAGGTCCAGCACGGTGGCGGCCAGCTCGGTCTCGGCGGCGCGGGACACCTGGCGGCTCGCGTCGCTGCCGCTCCGGCGCGCACCTGCTGGGGTAGTATCTGGCGCAGGCCACGAGCAGGTCCAGCACGGTGGCGGCCAGCTCGGTCTCGGCGGCGCGGGACACCTGGCGGCTCGCGTCGCTGCCGCTCCGGCGCGCACCTGCTGGGGTAGTATCTGGCGCAGGCCACGAGCAGGTCCAGCACGGTGGCGGCCAGCTCGGTCTCGGCGGCGCGGGACACCTGGCGGCTCGCGTCGCTGCCGCTCCGGCGCGCACCTGCTGGGGTAGTATCTGGCGCAGGCCACGAGCAGGTCCAGCACGGTGGCGGCCAGCTCGGTCTCGGCGGCGCGGGACACCTGGCGGCTCGCGTCGCTGCTGCTCCGGCGCGCACCTGCTGGGGTAGTATCTGGCGCAGGCCACGAGCAGGTCCAGCACGGTGGCGGCCAGCTCGGTCTCGGCGGCGCGGGACACCTGGCGGCTCGCGTCGCTGCCGCTCCGGCGCGCACCTGCTGGGGTAGTATCTGGCGCAGGCCACGAGCAGGTCCAGCACGGTGGCGGCCAGCTCGGTCTCGGCGGCGCGGGACACCTGGCGGCTCGCGTCGCTGCCGCTCCGGCGCGCACCTGCTGGGGTAGTATCTGGCGCAGGCCACGAGCAGGTCCAGCACGGTGGCGGCCAGCTCGGTCTCGGCGGCGCGGGACACCTGGCGGCTCGCGTCGCTGCCGCTCCGGCGCGCACCTGCTGGGGTAGTATCTGGCGCAGGCCACGAGCAGGTCCAGCACGGTGGCGGCCAGCTCGGTCTCGGCGGCGCGGGACCCCTGGCGGCTCGCGTCGCTGCCGCTCCGGCGCGCACCTGCTGGGGTAGTATCTGGCGCAGGCCACGAGCAGGTCCAGCACGGTGGCGGCCAGCTCGGTCTCGGACAGCGCGGGCGCGCCGCGGGCCGCCAGCGTCCAGCGCAGCTGCGGCACGCCGCCCAGCGCCCGCCAGCCCTCCATGCTGTTCGCCCAGCACTTCGTCTTGTTTGTGATCTCGCCGCTCTTGTACAGGTCCTTCAACTGTCAACAAACATACGTGTTATACAATGTTTAGGCCCTTGCAGAATACTGATTAATAGACGCATGTTCGAGTATGTAAGTCACATACTCGGGTCAATTCGGTACTCGGCACGATTCTCGCTCATACTTCACGGACGTTGCAAAAATTTAAATGATTTACTTTCAAATTTTGAATCTGCCACTTTTATAGAAGAGTGGTGAACTACCATATTTTACTATCCCAATACTGGAGCCTTCCTACCGACGTAAGCGTACCGTACACGTTCATACGCATATGCTAACGCGTGCGTACGCACACATTCGGTTTTATCCTGCACGTCTCCCATTATATCACTCTCTGTCATTCTCTCTAACTCTTTCCCCGAGCCAGTCTTAATTTTTCAATAGTTACACAAAATTTACAGAAAAAAATAAACGAAAATAAAAAAGTAACAAGAATTAAATAGGCGTTCACCGTCTTGTACATTATTTACTTATATACAAGAAGAAGTATAATTATTACCTGTTGAAAACTAATAGGCCCTTTCCTCTGCACCTTATCGCCCTGCTCTAGATTATAGTACCACTCGCGGTCGCCGTCGCCGGTCGGTGTGGGACCCTCGATCACGTTCGTTTGAGTAGGAACCATAGCTCTCGACGTATGCAAGTGCGCTAACGTCATTAGGTCCACTAATATCCTGCGAAAAATATTTATATTAATATAAGAAATACGAATAAATCCCCAAGTAAAAATTTATGCATAGACGTAACATTAGCAAATAGAAACATGAATTTAAATCTTATCAAATTATGTATATTTCATGAGTATGTAAATGATAATTAAAAATGTTGCGATAATTACAATACCTGATGCCATTCCATTCTAATATTTCACTGACATTCTTCTTGTGTAAAATTAATTTAGCTACAAACTGCACTAGTCTGTCCCTCTCCATTCTGTCTACAGTCTGCAAAAAAAAAATATAATTTTACTTTTAAATTATATAATATATGTATATCGTTCTTTATTTGATTTACTTACCCTATCTAACATTTGAACAATATATTTGGTGTCGGCAAAAGGACCTATGTCCTCATAATATCTTCCGTATACTATTGTCATGGCTTGCAAACACATACATTTCATTTCCACTTTTGGCGTTGATAGGAACCGATGATATAAGTCGTTAAAAAATTCGTATCTGAAACAAAAAAAAATGTATTATTTTTTTCGTCATTCTTAAACAACGTATAAGAGTGCAAGTTATATTAGTATGTATGTTAGTCTGTAAGGTATATGTAATATGGACCTTGTTGTCTGAAATAAATGAATAAATAAATAAAATAAATAAATATAATCGGTAATGTCCGTTCATATAGTGAGTATGGTACAGTGTAATAGGTAAAATTTAAATGTATATATTGTATATATTCTTGTTAGTATATTTTCTGTATATTGTGAATTATGTGCTTATGAAATTTCAAAAGCAATGCAAAACTAATAATTTTATAACTTACTACTAATGTTACTTGTAGAATACAATACACTACATTTTTTATGAATTTGCATAACATTTTTTTGATACTAAAAGCACCATAGATATGTTAAGGTTCTTGAAGCACCATATTTATATTATGTATATCGTTACTCACGACCTTTATCTGTAATAAAGGCCTGTCGTTATAATTGGGAGACTATCAGTTAATATAATAAGTTTTATTTAGTGTTACTGTCACTCACGACTTGCGTATGGGGCTGTCGTCGTTGTCCCGCTGCTCGAGCAGCACGCGCAGGTAGTAGTCGCCGATCTTGACCTCGTTCTGCAGGCACTGGTAGTGCAGCTCCAGCTCGGCGTGGTTCCACGAGGTCAGCACGCCGCCCGCCGCCTCGCGGTCCGCCGTGAACGCGCGCAGCTCGCTCTCCAGCGCGCAACGGAGCTCCTCGCGCGTCTGGAACGAACAAGGTAGACGTTGATGTAGATCACGGACAAATGCTCGTGAGTCATAACTTATCTTATAAGATGAAGAAACAAATGAGCATGCAATCTCCTGATGGTAAGTAGTCAGTACAAAAAAAAACTTATGTAACTTCATGTAGAACAGAGATTCTACCTAAAATCTAACACAGATATGTAGGTACTCCTGAAGACTAAAATTATGTAAGTTAGCCGACAACGGCAACCACATGAAAATGGAGAGTAAATAATATTTTTATAACCTTAAAAACTGCAAGCATCGTAAGTAAGACGAACGACAATCTCGATATTAATTCATTAATTAATTAATATTAATTGGAATACCTAATGTTAGGCTGCCCTACAATTACTAAGTTTTTTGAATTGATTTGTATTACACACTTAAGAGGCTTCCTTTATAAATCAAACATAAATAAGACTGTCATGCTGTTGCAATTGAACTACGAAAATTTCTGTCGGCGACTAATTAACGACATTTAATTGAGATATGTAATTAAGTTATTTAAAATGTTATTTAAGTCCGACTAAATATGTTTATATAAGTTACGTAAGTTTTTAGTTTAAGGATAAGACACGGTAGATGGCGCTATCGGTCGCATTTGTAGCATTTTATTTGAGGTTTTAGGTATTTTTATGAAAATTGTATTATAGGTTAAGTTATTGAGTTTTATACATGTTTTATATTTCTAAAGTTTATGTTATCTCCTAGAAAATGTTTCTAGCTTCATATTGATGTAAGTTTAGTAAGAATCAATTGTGATAATTTCGAGATAATTAGAAATATTGACATGTGAAATGACGTAAGATGTACATTTTTGGAATATTTTCACGAATAACTTTATAACTAATTTAGGTAGGATAATATAACTTATGTAGCTAGATAGGGCTAATTATGAGGATTCCAACGATGTATAATACATATGTGTAAATTTTGGGAAATTAATAAAGAAAGGGTGACAACTAGGTCAGCCAAAGTGAAAATGACACGAAAATGGGCCTAAAAAAGCGCGGCTCTCTTTACGGTATTGCTCTGGGGTAGCTCAGAAAACCAGTTTTCCGGCCTAAGCATAACCGTCCCCGTTGAGCGGCCCTTTCGGGCCCTCGGGCTGGACACGCCCGCTGACGTGCTCGTCACAGCCGCCCAGGCAATCAGCGAGGTCGTGGCCCAGCACCCGGACCTCATTGCGGCCGTTCAACGTATTATCCGCGACCTCCTCGGCATCCAGTGTGGCATCCCTCAGGGTGCTGTACTGGAATCCGGGAGGCGTTAAATCCCACCTGCATGCGTTGCGTGGCCTCGTCCGGGAGCAGGACATTCACGTCGTGCTCCTGGGCGAGACTAAGCTACGCGCAGGCCTCGATTTTAGGCTGCCTAACTACCACGTGTACCGACGTGACGAAATATCGCCCGTGGGATTTCCTTATAGGGGAACCGCGGTTGCGGTGCGCCACGACTTGGTACACGAGGAGTTGCCACTCCCGGCCTTCACCCAGACGCGCTCCATAGGGGTAGCGCTGAGTGCGGCCGGGAAGGACCTGCGGATATACGCGGCCTACCGCCCGCCTGGTCCCCAATTTGACCCGCAGGACATCAAGAACATCATGGACAGTGGTGCTCCGACCTTGGTGGCTGGCGACCTCAACGCCAAGCACTTGGCTTGGGGATCCAGAGTCAC